>JANAVB010036019.1:21991774-22161372 GCA_029216955.1 Iris pallida
CTTTATAAAAATATTAATCATACTTAGCATTATCAAATAACTTATAAATATATTTCTATACACATCAAACCTAATATATTATTATTAGCCAATGACTAGAATCCAAAAATCAAATCTAAACATAATTGATAACAAGAATAAATTTAATTAATAACTAAAATTTCAAAAACAATAATATCTTTATAAATTCTAAAATCTAATTTAAAAATAATTTTGTAAATCTTGCTATTATCTAAAAATATTTATGAATATCGAATATAGAATTTCAAACATAATATTTTTCTAACACAAAATATATACAAAAATTAAAATTAAATAAAATTTGAAAAATCGAGTAACAGGGGTTATAGATATGTAAACTTCTAATATATTGTATCTGATAGGGCAAGTGTAGGAATGCCTATCAATGATTAATCGACTAAAAGTGATTTTCTACCCACTAAAACTCCCTAAAATAGATTGCCACTCCATTCTTGTTGGTCTTGCTAGGATTGTTGTTCTTTCCTACTAGTAGATACCTTAGATAATTACCCTCCTACAAAATATTTTACCAATATAGCTTCTATCATATAATAAATATAATCAAAGCAACCTCAAGTAGTTCGGGTACTGGTGGAACACCTTATTCATCAAATACATACAGCTAGTGCAGTTGTTAGTTCAAAAAGGCATCAACAAACTGGTAGTGGCCGTAGAGGATCCTGAGTGTTGTCCTTGGAATATGTTCTTTCGCATCGCCCCTGATGGTATCCGGATCTTAAGTCAATAAAATATATCTTTTCTCTTATCAACTGGTCGAACCGGTCGATGGAAAACTATACTTTGAGTTACCAGAGCGATCTTGGGCTTTAAATTATTTATCAGTCTGAAGATGATGACCACTGACTCATTCTAAAGCATAAACTATCTATCAAGATTTCCTAATAATGAAACTAGCTAATCTCTAAAGCCATGATCTAACTTATACTACCTTATAGGACATATATCTCGATTCCAACCAGTTCACCCACCTCTGTGGCTTGGATTTTCTCTAATCGTCTCTCTTAGCAATATGGTACTTTTATGCTAAAATATAGTATGCTATGTCTTAACCCCTTTATTTCTTGTCTACTAGATAATGGGTATGTTAATGCTAGACAATGCTTATATATGATAACTTATCAACTACTTACCTATCAACTGATTATTTATTTATGGTTGTTAATAGGTCCTTTCAAACTATTCCTCATAAGTAAATAGCAATATATATATTCTAATACCGTCCTTGCCATTCTTTAACAAATACCCTAGATCGACACCATGGCACAACCTATCATAACGCATTATTTTGATTCATGCCCTTGATAAGAATCTCCCAAGTAAAGATCCTTTATATCACTGTTCGAAGTAACTTTATATATGCATACCATCATGTTTTCTATATCCTTCAATTGAATTTTTTTAAATCTTATTGCAACCATAAAAATTCAATAAGGATTCTACAGTACCTTTTCGAATCATCTATCCATAACAAGACTTTCGAATTCTTTCAATTATAATCTTTCATGAGCGTGATCATATTCTAACTAGGAAACTGCGTCTAACTTAAAAATCCTACAGTATATTCTACCAGTCACTTCAATCATTACGATTGATAAACATAAATTGCCTTGCTTACTAATCCTCACTTAAATCGTGCTATACGTCTAACCTATTGTTCAACCTCACAAAAGGTTGAATGAACTTTTTGCTTATTGAACGTTAAAAAAAGACCTATATATAAAGAAGGAAGTCCTAAACAGGATACTCTAAGTACAAGAGGAAGACCTATGTACAGAGAAGGAAGTCCTTAACAGGATATTCTAAGTACAAGGGAAAGAGTTTCTGGGAATGTATGACAGTAGAGATCGAGCACTACAGCGGCACCTTTACTCCATTGACGATCTGACGACGAGTTGAACTTGCTCTGATTTTATGATGCCCTTGATGAAATTCTAGGGTTACTGATCAAGAGGATGCCTGGAGCTGGAGATTTGATATTCGGTGGTCTACATGGTCGAAGGAAAACTTTTTTTATTTATAGGGGAGAAAGAACATATGCGATGTGTATTAGGATTTTAAGATATGAAGGAATCTGTCGTCATTGTACGGCACAGACTTCTGCGGTGCTGACACGTGACGGACATTGAGATTTCTCTCAATCGAGATATGTGGTGGTTATTAAAATAACCGAAGAAGGAGACACGTGGCGTGTGCCAATTTGCTTGTTTGGATGCAGCCGAGTAAATCTTAGGATTTTGTCTTAGATTTGGATCCTGATTGATCCTCATCTAATATTAAAATCAATTTGATAAGATATAAATCATGAATGATCCCAATGCTATTTTCGAGAGAGTCGGTTTAAGCAAACCGACTGGATGGAACCACGCTTCCTGCGTCTCTAGCAAGGTCTAAGTACTGTTATGCTTCTGGGGCGACAAGTAGACTGTTCTTCTGGAGACAACGAAGCCTCTGTGCTTTCAGGTGACGAGTGGACTATGCTTCAAAGACAACGGAGCCTCTGTGCATATGAGCGACGAAAAGGCTATATTTCGAGCGACAAAGTCACTGTGTTTTAGGGCGATGAGTAGGCTTGTGCTTCAGGTTGACGAGGTTACTGTGCTTTTGGAGTGGCAAACAGACTTTGTGTTGGATGCAATAGTATCTCCCAAGTCTCCGACGAAGGGTAGTTGAGCTTCTGGGTCGGAGCAGAGTGCTTCACCGTTGGAGTTGAGGTGGTATGAAAACATCACCAGTTTGCGCATAGGATTGGCGCAGGAATGTAGCTGCACCTCTGGATTAAAGGCATTGGCTTTGAAGTCTTTTTTTAAAGAGCAATGAATAACCGCTCCTTAATGAACGACTCCCTCTTAATTGCCACCGTTACTTCGGGAATTTTAAGGGGTCCTAGGATAGTCTAGTACTTAGTCGAATGAACTTTATTTAATGAGGTTTGTCGTGTTGAGTCCTAGGTTCGTCCCATTAATGTGGGAACATTGACCGTCGGCTATGTGGCCTGCGTTTTGGACTACTCCCACCTATATAAAGGGGGAGTTTCTTCTGAAGAGTTACGTCTTCTTCTTTTTCTAGTCCTTCAACACCATGCTGCATCCAGACTTAGCTTCGAGCGGCAGTTGGCTTTGCCTAATTCATTTTTTGGTTGAGGATTCCTTCGATCGAAGGGGCTATACATTCGTAGAAGAACTGTTGATGAGCCTTGGAACATGCTGGAATGCTTCTCAAAAGGAGTTCGAACTTGGGCGACGTCTTGGAGGTCTTCGAGGTCCTAACGGCCTAGCTAGTGGGTGGATGGCCAACCCGAAGAGCTATAGGTTGTACAATGCCCTGCCTATTCTATGCTTTTGAGACCTTCTGTGCCTTGTGAAAACCCGGGCCAATTGCTGCTTCAGGAAGTTGCTCGCTTCAGTCGAGTAGCTGATGTGCTTTTGGAGGGTCGCGCCCACAAGAAATTCAGAATATGCTTCAATGCGTATCAATCTTCTAATCTGCGTAATAAGAAAAGGGGGGACTACGCTTTGACGAAGACTAAACCCCTTGTAAACTCCTCTAGGCTTTGCTGAATCTGTAATCGATCATTTATAGAAGAATAGGGTTGGTCCTTTATATGTAGGCTTGTTGAGTCTGTACTGGACCTTTGTAGACATGATAATAAAAGAACTTTCTTCCATATCTTCTATTTTGTCTTTTTATCACTCTGTCTGCACATTTGTATTATTTGTGTTGCGGTAGATGGATATTGTCAGCAGAGATTTTTTATGCTTCTACAAGATTCCCTTCAAAGTGTCCCGAACTTGGGTCAATCTCAGGGTTCTTTGAACGAAAGCATGAACATGTGTCTCTTTTTAAGCGAAATGCCCATCACCCTTATTGCCAGGCTGACATCGTGCTTAAGCTTCAGCATTAAATACCTCCAGCTGTCACCTCCTTAAGTTTCGATCATGGCTCCTCGTTTCACGTGAACGTTCATTATGACCTTTTTTTGAGCCTACGTCGTTTTGAGAACTTACGAAGTGTCTCGTCTACTTTTGTCGACGTGGCCTGGCTCTACCTATATATAGGAATATTGGGGGAGAGAGAAATTTTCATTCTTTTCACCTACTCCTTTACCAAAGCTTATGTTAGAGTCTTCATTTTTTAAATACTAACCTTTTCCGCCATGGGTCCTAAGAAATTAAGAATTCCGAATGCCCCTGCCACAAGTTCCAAGAAGGCTCATGAAGTAGTGGCCAACCCCCGTCCGACTGTAACACCTTCAAAGGCTAGTCCCTGATCGGTTGTAGAGGCCACGAGGCCATCTAGACTGTCATCCGTGAGGGAAGCCGAAGAGGCTTCGTCGAGCCGCCATTATGCCAAAGGAAAGCAACTGGCTTCTGAAGCGGTCATTATTGAGCAGCCTTTCGTTAAAGGGGATGTACGGCCACCTATTTGCGGGTAAGTGTCAGACTCCTTTGTTGTAGTCTTAGCGTACCATTCGTACATGAGCATCGACTCTCAGGAGTGTTGTCTCAGAGGAATGTCGTTGTCACGTTGTCTTGACTGAGCATCTATATGGTCTGCACGTTAGTTGATATGTAGTGCATTTTGATAATGCCTGTACGGAAGCTCCATAGGTTGGTCACCTCAACCTTTTTTTGGTGGTGTCTTTCGATTTTTTCCTCTGACACCTTCTATTTACGTGTAGTCCCTGTGCCCCTGACTCTCTTCGAGGATACTTTTCTTGCCTTCACAGGCTGCGCATGAGGTCATGGTGGCTTCCACTGTACAGCTAGTTGCTTATGGTCAGCCAAAAAGTCGGCTAGCTATGATCAGGGACAGCGGCTTACTTACTTTTGTTACATGATGGATCGAGGCAGATTGTCTGGCCTACTAGATAACGTCAAGATGCTGAAGCTATGGTTTCTCTATGGTGATGAGTTGGTGCCGCAAAATGTTGAGCTCTTAAGAACAACAGAGGGTTTGTGCTTCGAGACTATACCGTTCCTTTGTTTGTGCCCTCCGTTAGCCATCATCCACCACTTTCTATTTTCTTCTGTTTATCTAAGGCACGTCTTATGAAGTGGGATTTAACCCCGAGCCGTGATGGTCTGATGACAGGTCTTATTGAGGAGGAAGGGCGCTCCACTCATAGATACTTTTTTAAGGATGTGCCTGATAGTCTATCTACCATGCTGCGGGTGTTGCTCCATGGTCATCTTCCTGCTGTGTCTGCCCCTGAAGAATATCCCTATCGTGCCTCTATATTTGTTAACAAGATATTGTCCACTGTGTGTACTTATCCAAAGGGTGCCTTCCATGTCACTGGCTGGATTTATCCCAACCTCGAGTGAAGGGAATTGTCTTTATGGGTTGCAGGAAGGTACAAGTTGGACCTGAAGGATACAAGCCTTAGTCGCTGTATCAAAGCTACTGCACAAGGGATCAAGGTCAACCAGCCTCTTTTTTTTGGCTTTATTGGAGTTGTTTAATCACCACACAGGGACGTTCTATACTCCTTGTGGCGAGATGGACGTGGCTCTCTATGAGATGTGCGCTATCTCAAAGCTGCCGTGGGGGGACCACCCTTACGAGGAGTACACTCCTTGCAGGGATGAGTTTCTCATGTTGGAGAATACGTTCCCTAAGATGATGTCTGTCTACAAAGAGTTATTTTACGACCACCAGGTATGTAAATGCCAGGATGGAGCGCCAGATCAGATGTCTATCAAGGCCTGGACTAACTATATCTTTAGAAGGCTTCCCTCATTGTCGGGGCAGGCCTTTTTCACCAAGCGTTGGGAGTACAATTGTGTCAAAGTGGACGATATGATAGCCGAAGCTGGGGTGTTGGCTCCATTAGTGGATGCCGAATGGAAGCTTACTTCCAAAGTCCATAATTTCTTCTGTCAAAATTTGACTGTCCCAAGCCATAAAGCGGGCTTAGACGCTTTCATGATGATTTGGCTATGAAAGGTCGTGGTTCCAGGAGGCTCAGGCCTATTGATCAGAGTAGTCGGGATCTGATCTTGCCTGTCGTAAAGCATGCCTTCAGACATTCCTTAGCCTTGCAGCCGGCCATGGTCTGTGACATCCTGCACGACTTGCGAGAATTTTCTCGAAGAATAATCGATCATGGAGGAAGGGATGGAGATTTTCCCTCGGTCAGATTTTCCTAACATTACCTGATGGGTTGGTTAGCTTTGCGCCGCCCTGTTTGATAGCTCCCAATACCCTTTTGGGGTACGTGGCAGGGGATGTGACCCTACGTAATTATGAAGCTGCATAGTGGGTCAATCAGGACATTCCCGCATGTAAATGGATGCTAGGAAGTTTGAGAGAATATGTCATCCGTGTGTTTTTGTCTTCTTATAATGGGTATTTGGTGAAGAAGGTGCTGGCGGATGCGAATCTAACTCTCGGCGCGTTCCGTTGGCTATAGTCTATCCGTCCCTCTCATCTGGTGTATCACAACCAATCTGGGTGTATCTAGAGCCTAACCTACCAAGCCACTTCTCACGACAGTTTGGCTATAGACAAACTATGATGGGTAATCCAAGTTCCAGTCTTGGTTCTAAAAGAAGTCTCCTGGATGGTTCCTGAGCTTGGGGTTATTTCAGTGACGGTCGTACTGGCACTGTGTTTACCATCCCTTCAATGCATGGAAGACGCATCTGTTGTATTCGGCCTCGAAATTCTACTGTGCCTCCTGAACAATTTCTTTCTGGGATATGACCACCAACGGAGCTTACTCGAGGGGACGAAGTTTGAGGTAGCTCGATCGTCTTTGCAGCGTCCTCAGAGGCTCACCTCCTCGGAGAGCAGAACTACCGGTTGTTCCAGCTCGTCATGTGAAGGGAGGGAAGAGGAGATGCTTTTGAGCGACCTGGGCGAGCTCTCCTCCTGTTAAGAGGGCTAGGATGGCTTTTGCACCTTCGTGTGGCACATCATCCCGTTTGCCTTCTTTCGACCCAAATGCCCCATTTGCTGGGTCGCCTTCGTGGGTAAGTCCCATTGTGTAACGCTCCAGTCCCAAAATACTTAGGACAAAGTACGTAAACATGCCAGCTGCATATATACGATGAATACTCTAATACATGAAATTCTCGTATATATACATAAAATGTAATAATATAATCGCAGGCCAGAAAACCAATAAGCAATATCTCATCCACAGCAGATACATAAGATATAAGAAGTCCAAATAGAATAATTGAGTGAGTCAAAAGATAGTCGGGTGGACATGCCCACACCAAACAGCTGTAAAAATAAATCTTAAATAAAGTAGATGTCCACTACGAGTCTCAAAGAACAATATGAATCTAGATATCAGCGGGAGACACCTCGTCATCAAGGTATGAAGGATCCAGTGACGAGCCATACTCCTGCAGGAAATCGTCTATACCTGGAGAGATCACCAGGTCCTCAGAGGGACATAACAAGATACATGAAGAACATGCCATATAAACTGATATAAATGCACCATAAAATAAAAATAAAGTAAATATTCCAAACCATAACATGGCTCAATATTCCATCATCGAAATAGTACACTACCCCTACAACCAAACAAGGACAAGGGGTAACTTACTATTTCGTGATGTGACATTTTTCCATGCCATGATTGGAACATGAAATTTGCTAAGGTCTCCTAACCTTTCTAGTAGGCAATTTAGAAGACATATCGATGTATGGGCAGGTAAAGGCTGACTCCCCCAGGACAAAGTAATAACTCACAACACGCACACGTCAAGTACCAATACTATCAGCCGGCATAACTCGAGACTAGCGGCCCACGTGACCAATCAGTCCACATAGCTCGAGCCTCGCTACTCGACTACCGTAGTATGCAGTTACTACAGCTTTTGGATTTGGGGTAGCCCATATATTTCACTATCTTCTCCCTCCCAAGGTCGCTAACAGAAGGTAGTTCGCTAAGACTAGGTCCATATGCATACAAAAAGGCAAGAAGGAAAAATAACTAAAAGCAAAATAAAGTGAACTAAAATTAGCAATTTATGGATCCAACTGAGAATAGATAATAAATGTACAATAAATAAATAAATAAAGATGCATCTAATTATAAACACTAAATAAGGCAAGGTATCTTGCCTGAGGGTGGTGGGAGAAGCAGCAAAATCCAACAATCAGAATCGTCAACACGAAAGCTAAAATCCACAAGGAGCTCCGGATGCTGAAACAAACATCACGAACGTGTTTGGTAATAGAGATATGTCGAGAAAATGCCTGTCCAAAAGTCAAATTCTGAAACAGGGGCAAAATCGTAATTTTGGGTCAAAACGATGTCCATCGTTGGACCCATTTTGTACCGAAATGTGTGCCAGTATCTGTGGTCTCTAAAGTCATCAAACTATATGTCTACAGATCCGGTTTGAGGAGACGAACCCAACCGTATGTCCAGAGTTGGATTCCGGCGGGCCGTGCACAAATTCTTCCGTTGAAGCGGGTCGCATGCCCGCCAAATAGGCGTTCCAGTCGACCTTCTTAGAATTGGAACAAACTTGGTACACATGACCAGAATTTTGATACGGTCCTGTTGGCACAAGTTTCGTCTCGATACGACGAATGTACACGAAGTTATGGCCATGTTTGCAAAAGGTCGATATGGGGGTATCTCGACGGATACGGACTGATTTCGTCGCACACACACGACGAAACTGAGTTCCGTCAGTTCCTACACATCAGCAACGTCCATACGCGCCTTTCGAAGCATATAGCATGCGACCATGTCGCCCGGTTTATCGGGGCGCATGCCGTATCGGGAAAGGTTTTCTAAAATTTTTAGTTTCAAAAACTAATTTTCTCGAATCTTTAACATCAATTATCTTCCTGTATAATAACTGAAATATAAATCTAACAGGTGCATTTTAATCCCGTATATGTTGTGTTTCACTGTTTCAAATTAGGTTTTCTGAAATCTTAGTTTTTAGCCCGGGAAACACCTTCTAAAACAACCTCGAAGCTATTTTCTTCGTGCGTATGAACTCTAACTTTTCGTCGAATTTTCAACGAATTTACGAGGATGATTGGGGGTGGCTGGCTCGATCTAATTAACAGGGCTTGTAGTCCTATATGTAGTGATTAACAGAAATAAATTGGTTCGTCGATTGGCTAAACGATAAAGGAGAAAAATGATGACGAACATGGGTACCTGCTGCGGCTGAGAACAGGGCCTGCTCTTTTTTCTTGGTCGAATTTCTAAGCATCCACGGCGGTGCAGCGGCCGACGGCGGCACGCAGTTGATCTGGATGACGTGCGAGGGTGGCAGGATCCTCCAGGTAGGTCAGGAAGAAATCTCGAGGAGTTGTGATTAGGTTTTTCTCGGATAGGAGTTTTTCGAAGGCTTTTATACCTGCAAAATTTACTTCGAGATTTTTCGAGACTTCTCGTAGGTTTTAAGTTCCGATTCGTATTCTAATTGAGGAGAATAGCGTATAGATTAAGAGGATCAAATTTTGAAAAGATTTGCTCGGATTTTCTATTTTAAATTTCCCAGCCTCTTTCCTTTCTTTCTTGAGGATTTGCGACACGGGGAGTACGTTGTACTGTTCAATGAACAGTACTGCTGTGAAGGTTAAATATTTTTTTTCTTCCTATATAGGCTTGTACAAAAAATCCATCTAAAAGTCCGTAAACTATTAAAATATTTGTGAGATACTTTAAGTTGTATATATAAAATACTTTCTTAAAATCCTATTATCTATTTAGAATATTTTAGAACCTTTTACTAAAGTCTTCTACAAAATAATTTGCCATATATATGTAAAGCATCAATTGCTTGCTAGCTTTAACAAAATCATAAATTAATTACGAGGCTAGGAAAAATATTGCACAATACTTAAAATAAATAAAATAAAATGAAAACCAGGGGGTTTACATCCTACACAACTTACAGGAATTTTGTCCTCGAAATTGAACTAAGGGTAGGGGGTAAGAAATGTAATACGGAATTAAAGAAGCTAACAATTGAAAGTCGTACCTTTGTCTTCGAACAATCGAGGGTGTCGCTATAAAAAGATAACCTTTGGCTCCATTCCCTATAGAGCGTTATCGGTTCCAGGTTCTACCCAACTTATAAAAGTTGGCTACAGTGGGAATCGTCTTCTGAGAGGGACCAAAAGGTACAAGGGGATATATCAGGTTGAATGTTTCCATCTTGGACTCAAGCTACATTGGTGGGACAAAATCTTATAAGATCATTCTATACCATCTCCACTAGGCTATGATAGCCTAGAACAAGTTCTAACTTGAGAGAGTGGGCTAGTTTCGAGTCGGATTGATTATATAGGTGCCACAAATCTGAACCTTTCGTGACTTTGTGTATAAGTGGCATATGGCACTCAATTGGGTGGCATACTAGTGGCGTGTGCGTAGTGAACTTCGAGTAGATCATACCCATATGTTGGGTCGAAAAATCGAATCGAGGTTGGGTCTCTCATTGAAGCCGAAAGGTTTGTCGGTACAACGGTATTACGGTAAGGGTTATAATTAGCTGTTTGACCTAAAAGCCGCATCATAAAAATAGAGTACAAAGAGACGTGTCTGAGTGGGATATGATGTGCCTAGATGAAGGTGGAATCGTCTAGGTCTCGTATATGACATTTGCTGGAAGAAAAGACTAATGTTGTGCTCCAAATTTCAAAGTCACGGTTGGAGTATCCATAGTGTTGCGGATAAAAGTGGACGTTGTGAACTACGGGGTTATTTGCTCGGTTGGAGGAACCGGGTCAACTCAAAGATTGTTCTTTAAATTTTGGACAATAGTGAAATGATTACCCATGTCATCTCTACGCTTCCTCGTTGGTGAGGGATTCCAGGATGACACATGTACCGTGGGTGTTGGATGATTTACTCTTCTATAGCACAAGATGATTACTGATGGTGTAATAAATTATAAGGTACGTCATGCAAGGATCTCTAACTACTAAGTCATAAATCTCTGTAATAAGGTTGCTAGAATATAGTCAATAGATTTCTAATGGTGTCAAAGGTACTGCATATGCATTGCCGCTAGCAACTAGTAATTTATACTATGACAAGTATTATGCTATACATGTTGACCAAGCTAATGAATGTGTTATTCTAATGCTAAGCCATGTCTAAAACAAATAAATGGTCTAACTAGGATAATACCTGCTAAATCTCCAACCTTAGGATGGGTGCCTATCACAGCCATGTTAAATGTTTGCCCATGCTCTGGTATATTTGTCTCCTGTCCATCCTGCCTAACTTGTATAGATTGGTCAACTAAGTGTGATCTTCTAGGATAAGCTCCATGTGATGGTTGACTGGGCTCTGCTATTCGTCTTGGTGCTACGGGTCCCTGTATCCGCTATTGTGCTGCCTTTAGTTGTTCTGTACAGTCTCGGGCATTGTGATGATTGGAGCCACAAATCATGCATTGTCCTAATCTGCGACGACAATCCTTCATGACATGACCTTTTCTATGATAGAAGCGACATGTACTAAGCTCATCGATTGGATAGGGTGATGATCTTTGTGGTTGTTGTGTCATAGAATGTCTGATTGGTCCACCAGGATAAGGTTACTAGGCCCAGTTGCTGGAATATGGCGTCTCTGAGCCTATTGTACTTCCTTGTTAAGGAGTTCTTGGCTTCTAGCTTCTTCTAGTACTGCAGCATGAGAAACTCTAGACTGCACTGTAGTATGCTTCTTGAGCTCTGGTGTCAATTCTTGGTGAAATCTCTTGGCTCTTTCCTGCTCAGTAGGAATCAGTGTCTCACCGAATCTGTTCAGTCGACTGAATTCTGTATCGTACTCATCTACAGTCATGTTTCCTTGCTTGAGGTGTAGGAAGTGATCATAGAGTGCATTGCGTACATGGATAGGAAAAAAACCTCTCATTGAAGAGTTTATAGAACTCTTCTCAAGTCTGATTGGCTCCCAAGCGTCTTTATTCGGCTTCCCACAAATGATGGGCATTGTCTTCTAAGAGCAAGTCTACTGCTATCATCCAATCATTTGTTGGCAACTGGATGCCCTCAGTAGCTTCTTCGTGCTGATATGCCATACGGTGACATCTAGTGGTTCCTCGGTACCTCTGAAGGGCTTGGGGTTCATATACATGAAGTCCTTGATAGAACCCTCATATGGATGTAGGGCTGGTGCTGGTACCGGTGTCGAAGGTGGAGGTGGGGGCCTAGTTAGTGCTTCCATCATGCTCTGTCTCATCAGCTCAGCCTGTTGCCACTGAGTATGTATCATGGCATACATAAACTGTGTAGTAGGGTTTCCATCCTCTGGTGGTGGAGGCATTTGTGGTCCGTACTGAAGTGGATACTGCTGAGTGAATGGTGGTGGCACATTCTCTTTGGTTGGTATCATGGTAGTCTGCCCAGTCTGGGTAACTGGTGGCACTTGAGTTCCCTGCTGTACCATCGACTGGGTCATGGTAGTCTGCGACTGTCCAGGCTGATACGAAGTCACCGGGGTCATTGGAGGATACTGCTCCTCCTTGGTAGACGCATCGTCAGAGGTGAGGGCCAAGGTATAGCTGCGTCCACTTTGTAGATCCATACTGCTGGCACGAAAATAGGATAACGTTAAAATAGATTCGAACAAGTTATAGGTCAAGTAGTTGAAAGAGAATTGTCAACATAGTTACGGATGAGACCTTGGGGAGCTAGCTAATTATATCTTATTCAGTATAAAAATTTATGAGGAGCGAACCAAGTATACTGGATTGATCAGACCATCATAAACTGGTTCTGATAGACAATATGTTAGTGGGGTACCTCCAATAACATATATGTCATGAACAAGTTCGAAAATGATTAAGCTTGCAAATCTAGGTTATGATAGCAGCATTGGTCAAGATGGTAGAACATAAGTACGCGAGATAATGATGAAAGTAAATATTAAAATTTTAGCCCTTTAAGATTCGAAGTTTTGTTCAGGGTTCGTGCCTGTGCAGTCGTCCTACTTGTCTTCTTATTGAGGCCATGGATATGGTGAAGGAAGGGTTAGATCGTAAGGAAATTTAGGTAATCAAAGAGGATTCGAAAAGGTTGGGAGTCAAGGAGCTACTAATCGTGTATGAGATGCTATTCCTATTCCTATATGCAGGCTTGTTTGGCCCAGTCACGTAACCCAACATTATTTTCAGACCTGCATGGACCACCACAAAAACATGTAATGCCCCAGTCCCAAAATACTTAGGACCAAGTACGTAAACATGCCAGCTGCATATATACGATGAATACTCTAATACATGGAATTCTCGTATATATACATAAGCTGTAATAATATAATCGCAGGCAAGAAAACCAATAAGCAATATCTCATCCACAGCAGATACATAAGATATAAGAAGTCCAAATAGAATAATTGAGTGAGTCAAAAGATAGCCGGGTGGACATGCCCACACCAAACAGCTATAAAAATAAATCTCAAATAAAGTAGATGTCCACTATGAGTCTCAAAGAACAACATAAATCTAGATATCAGCGAAAGACACATTGTCATGAAGGTATGAAGGATCCAGTGTCGAGCCATACTCCTGCGGGAAATTGTCTATAACTGGAGAGATCACCAGATCCTTAGAGGGACGTAACAAGATACATGAAGAACATGCCATATGAACTGGATATAAATGCACCATTAAATTAAAATAAAATAAAGTGTCCAAACCATAACACGGCTCAATATCCCATCATCAAAATAGTAGGCTACCCCTACAACCAAACAAGGACAAGGGGTAACTTACTATTTTGTGATGTGACATTTTTCTATGCCATAATTGGAACATGAAATTTGCTAAGGTCTCATAACCTTTCTAGTAGGCAATTTAGAAGACATATCGATGTATGGGCAGGTGAAGGCTGACTCCTCCAGGACAAGGTAATAACTCACAACACGCATATGTCAAGTACCAATACTATCAGCCGGCATAACTCGAGGTTAGCGGCCCACGTGACCAATCAGTCCGCATAGCTCGAGGCTAGTGACCCTCGCGACTCGACTATCGTAGTACGCAGTTACTACAGCTTTTGGATTTAGGGTAGCCCATACATTTAACTATCTTCTCCCTACCAAGGTTGCTAATAGAAGGTAGTTCGCTAAGACTAGGTCCATATGCATACAAAAAGGCAAGAAGGAAAAATAATAGATCGCAAAATAAAGTTAACTAAAATTAGCAAGTAATAGATCCAATTGAGAACGGATAATAAATGTACAGTAAATAAATAAATAAAGATGCATTTAATTATAAACAGTAATTAAGGCAAGGTATCTTGCCTGAGGGTGGTGCGAGAAGCTGCATAATCCAACAATCAGAATCGTCAACACGAAAGGCAAAATCCACAAGGGGCTCCGGATGCTGAAACAAACATCATGAACATGTTTGGTAATAAAGATATGCCAAGGAAACGCCTGTCCAAAAGTCAAATTCTAAAAAAGGGACAAAATCTTAATTTCGGGTCAAAACGTTGTCCGCCGTTGGACCCATTTTGCACCGAAACGCGTGCCAGTATCTATGGTCTCTAAAGTCGTGAAACTACATGTCTACGATTCCAGTTTGAGGAGACGAACCCAACCGTATGTCCAGAGTTGGATTTCGGCGGGCCGTACACAAATTTGCCCGTTGGAGCGGGTCGCGGGCCCGCCAAATACGCGTTCTAGTCGACCTTCTCAGAATCTGACCAAACTTGGCACACATAACCAAATTTTCGATACGATCTTGTTGGTGCAAGTTTCGTCTTCATACGACGAATGTACACGAAGTAATGGCCAAGTTTACAAAAGGTCGATATGGGGGTATCTCGACGGATACAGACTGATTTCGTTGTGCACACATGACGAAACTGAGTTCCGTTAGTTCCCACACGTCGACAATGTCTATACACGCCTTTCAAAGTGTATAGAGTGCGACCACGTCGCCTGATTTGTCGGGGCGTACGCCGTATCGGGAAAAGTTTTAGTTTCAAAAATAGATTTTCTCGAATCTTTAACATCAATTATCTTCCTGTATAATAACTGAAATATAAATCTAACAGGTGCGCTTTAATCCCGTATATGTTGTGTTTCACTGTTTCAAATTAGGTTTTCTGAAATCTTAGTTTTTAGCTAGGGAAATGCCGTCTAAAACAGCCTCGAAGCTGTTTCCTTCATGCGTATGAACTCTAAATTTTCGTCGAACTTTTGACAAATTTATGGAGATGATCGGGGGTAGCTGGCTCGATCTAATTAACAGGGCTTGTAGTCCTATATGTAGTAATTAATAGGAACAAATTGGTTCGTCGATTAGCTAAACGATGAAGGAGAAAAATGATGACGAACATGGGTACCTACTGCGGCTGAGAACAGGGTTTGCTCTGTTTTCTTGGTCGGATTTCTAAGCTTCCACGGCGGTACAGCAGCTGATGGAGGCGCAGTTGGTCTGGATGACGCGCGAGGGTGGCAGGATCCTCCAGGTAGGTCAGGAAGAAATCTCGAGGAGTTGTGATTAGTTTTTCTCGGATAGGAGTTCTTCAAAGGCTTTTATACCTGCGAAACTTACTTCGAGATTTTTTGAGACTTCTTGTAGGTTTTAAGTTCCGATTCATATTCCTAAATGAGGAGAATAGCGTATAGATTAAGAGGATCAAATTTTGAAAAGATTTGTTCGAATTCTCTATTTTAAATTTCCCAACCTCTTTTCTTTCTTCCTTGCAGATTTGCGGCTCAGGGAGTACGCAGTACTGTTCAATGAACAGTACTACTGTGAAGGTTAAATTTTTTTTCTTCCTATATGGGCTTGTACAAAAAATCCATCTAAGATTCCCTATACTATTAAAATATTTTTGAGATAGTTTAAGTTGTATATATAAAATACTTTCTTAAAATCCTAATATCTATTTAGAATATTTTAGAACCTTTTATTAAACTCTTCTACAAAATAATTTGCCATATATATGTAAAGCATCACTTACTTGTTAGCTTTTATAAAATCATAAATTAATTACGAGGCTAGGAAAAATACTACAAAATACTTAAAATAAATAAATAAAATAAAATGAAAACCAGGGGGTTTACACAGTGTTTTTCTCTCTTTAATATTTTTTGTCTACTTTCTATGTCTCATCATCGCTTGCTTCATGTAGGCGACGCCCTCGTGGTCAGACAGGCTTAAGGATCTTTCTGAAGAGCCTGCGCCTGATGTTTCTCGAGCTATTAAGAGCGGAAGGGGGACTATGCCTGTTGTTAGTTCTGACTCAAGGGATGCCCCTCCTCCTGCTTCATTTGAGTACGAGTCTCGGGGTCCATTGGAGCCGTCGGCTTTGCCCTCATTAGACCGTGTTGTGGGGTCAACTTGGGACGAGGCAGCGAGGTTTCCTACCATTCCTGTAGAGCCTACCGGATGGGAGGTAAGTACATGGGCTGGAGTTTCATCCTGGATCCTGTCGTCGTACCCCCTCATCCTTCAGAAGGTGATCCTATTGTACAGATGAAGAAGATATTACCTGGACCAACCGTCGAGAGGCTAAACTATTGGAAGATTTGTTGAAGAAGTTATCTTCGAAGTTACAGAGGCAACTATTAAAGGATTAGCTGACCGGGTGCTTAGGGAGACGCCAGAGGGGGCATCGGCAAAACCGACCGATGTGGCTGTAGATGAACAATCGGCTGAAGTCACCGGCGGGGTGGTTGATGCTGCCCTTGTTGATGAACCTGCCGATGCCATTGCAGCGGAGTTTGTCGAGGACACGGCTGACGAACCGACTGCTGGAACCTTGGCCGCTGAGATCACTACAGAGCCGGTTTCGGCTACGAGAATAGTCGGGGAGCCGGTCGTACCTCCTATGCCGTCAGATATCCCATCGGTGGCTCCTCTTATTCCGGTATTAGTGTTTAGACGAAGCTCTGCGACTGTCGTTGTCCCGACTTCTCCCATCACCTCAATGGGTTTAGCAGATAACAGATATTATTCAGACCTTCTCCTGGGTATTATCCGTTATGCTCTGTCGCATGGGTTGGAGGGCGTCTTACAGTATAATAAATCGCTCAAGCGCGCATATTTTATTGTTGATGGTCAGCTGCTGCTTTTGTGCAGCTATCCTGAATATAAGGCTAAGACGGATGTAATAGCCAACCTAATGGCTAAATTCGAAGTTGTTGTCTTACAACTGTGGAATCTCGAAGACAATGTCCTACTCTGGTGCTGAAGAGTTGGAGAAAATTGCTTCTGAAGTGTCCTAGTATGAACAACCGCACCAAGATTTGTAGGCCCATCTCGCAAAAATTGAGGCTGCACTCAAGGAACTGACTGATGCTGACGAGGGTCGGGCTCGTCATCGCGTAGATGTAGAGGAGCGATGCAAGGACCTTCGAGGATAGATTAAGAGATTACTGGAGGCTCTGGCCGTCGCTGAGGGTGATCTAAAAAGGTCAGAGTACCAGAATGAAGTACTTCGCCAACGTTCGGACGATCTAATTCAGGTGAGGAAGGATATCGATGCTCGTCAGACAGAGTTGGCCCTTACGTGTCTGTCACAACCCACATCCACTGTGAGGGTACGAGAACGTAACAACGCCCAGCCTACGCCGCAGTGTCGGTGGTAGAACGCTGTCCTAGGTCACAACATCTAACAATAATACACTAAGCAGTTTATACTCCCCGAATGGGGGTGACCTGATAGAAGTAAACTCAATCACAACTAAGGAAGAAGAAGCACGATATGATATAGAACTCAAGGAAATACAGATGATAAAATAGTCTAAGATAACATCTCAGCAGATATCCAGAGTACAAGGTCTCAGCTACTGAATATGAAAGAATATACAACCCAGAGCTCAAGGACAGAAATAAAGTCTAACTACTAGTCCGAAGACAACATAAGTAAGATAAAGCCTAACTAAGCTAGTCTAGGCAGTAGGGTAAAGTCGTCAGCTAGAGCTGTCCTGCAGAAGGTATCCACACAGGCCTCCTCCTCGTCCTCTGTAATATTTTCAACTAGGTCCAGTCAGGACAGGAGCGAGCACAATACATCTCAACAGTTCATAGCAGGTTAGAAAATATATTCATAGCAGTAAAGTAAGATATATATACTGAAGGAAATACAGTACGTAAACAGAGAGAGAGCGAACTGTAATAGAAATATCTACTATAAGTAAAGAACTAACAGTGGCTAGTGAGTCAGAGTATAATATAGACATGTAAATGACATAGGAGATTCTGATGCTACACTATGGAAAGATTCTAATGCTATACTACTTGGATAGTATTCACATGTCCATTTCTACTCCCCTGTACCCCAATCAGTATACAAAGATCTAAACAGGTTATGTTATGATTCCATATAACAGCCCCCGAAGGATGGTACATAGTAGTCCCATAAATGGGGATTCTAGGAGATTCTAGGATACCAGTAAATAGGATAAGGATTCCAGGAAGACTCTGTGATATGAGAGTACATATCACAAGTGATCAAAGAACCAACGAAGCATAGTGATACGCCATCTAAGTGAAATGCACAGAACATAGAGTACCCGATGCTTCCTGAAGGGATATCATCTAAAGAAGGGATCCATATAGTACTAATCCGTGTGACCGAGGTGACAGTATCAAGTAAAGTAATTTAATGCAGAAAATAATTCTAAGCAGGATATGAAGTGATCAGAGAATGTACTCGCCTATATCTGAGTGTCCGGATGAAATATACTGTCCGAGGAGATGTGTTTGGCTCCTAATCAGAACAGCACAGGTCACAATAAGTCCAAAATGGTAATAAAATGTACTATAATGCGTTCTACATGAATCTAGGTCAATCTAGGCCAAAGTCAACTCTTGGTCAACTCTAGTCAACCCTAGAAGTCATACTAGGTCCAACTATGGTCAAACTAAGTCAAACTAGTCTATACTAGTCTAACTAGTCTATTCTAAGTCTAACAAGGACTACACAAGTCTAATATAGGCCCTAAACTAACACACAGATAGGCCATAGGCTGAGTGACTAGGCCATAGGCTAATTAGGCAATACCATGCCTAATGAACCAACCAAACCATAACATTACACACATGACAACATGTCAATATTTAATACACACATAGATATAACTATATAATCTGATATAGGAATACACATATTGTATCTCACATATATATTTATACAATCTAAAATAGAAGTACACCTAAACATACATACACATATTATCTATATATACATATTAGACAAATATATACATGTACATATTTATTGGGATAGGAAGGTAATGTGGTGTACATGTGTGTGTGTTAGTGAAGGCTAGTGGGTTCAATGTGTGTGTGGAGCAAGTGTGAGAATTCCTGGAAACAAAAAACAGTGGCATGTGTGTGTGTGTGTGTGAGTCTTGAGGGTGTGAGGGTCACAAAGTTTCAAGTGTGCATGAGTATTGGAAAGACATGCGTGTGTGAGTGGAGTGAGTGATACATGTATGCTAGTGTGTGTGTGAGTTAAGTGAGGCATGTGTGAAAATACAAGAGTGTGTGTGGGTATAGTGACAGTATGTGTGATATGTATGTGGTGTCTCATAGAGTGTGTGTGAGAGATTTCAAGAGGTTGTGATAGCTTGGTGTGTGTGAGTGTAACATGACAGTTGTGTGAGGAGTGAGTGAGGCATGTGTGTGTAGAGTGTGGGTGATAGTGGATAAATGAAACAGTGAATGGAAATCATATTATTGCAAGACAGGGAAGAAAAACCCAACCACAGTCCAGTCCTAACATTTCTCAGGTTTATACAGTGAAATCATTCAATTCAGTACAAATAAGACCCCAACAAAACAGTTTAAAACAGTAACAAATTTCCAGTTTTAGTCCCTACTTTGCATTCTCAGTTTTAAACCGCAAACCACATCCAAACAACCCAAATTTTGACATACACTTAGAAATCATATAGGTGCACATATTAGAGGTTTAAAATCATGCAAATAACAGTTTATAATAGGTAAAAATTGATGCCAAAACTCAATTTCAAAATCTTGAAAAAACAGGAAAATATGACTGATACAAGGATATCAGGAAATTTAGGAAATTCGAGAATTCAACATTAAAATAAACTTAAAATGCTAACTAATGGTTGGTAATGTTTACACTAATTGAGTACATGTCACACAAGAGTTTGTGTCCACCCTAGTGGACACAAACGTGTCCAATCACATTAAACACGAAAATAGTGCACAAACTGAACAATTATCGTGCACGTGTTCACAGTGTCCGTGCACACGACACGACGTGACACAGACCACGTGGTCGTGTCCAAGTGTCGACCACGACTAGGTCTAGGGCTAGGACACCCTGCCACGTGTCTACGATACGCGTGCGTGTGATACGACACACGTATCAGTGCCCAAAAGTGACAGCCGACTGTGCAGTGCATTCCCCGTGCGTACGTTCGTGCATGTCCGACACGACACGAGAGGCCGTGCAACTCGACACACGTGATGATAGATACTGCCTTTCGGTGTGTGTCAATTGTCAAGTGTCCACGTCTCGTATCCGCATCGCAAAAGCACCCGTACAGCAGGGCATGAACAGTGCCCGTGCACGCACACGTGCAACCGCATGTCCACGTATCTGTGTCGACTCGACCCAACACTAATAAATGCTCAGTGCAATAGAAAACCATAATCGAGGTCAAAACCCTAATTCCTATTCAAATAGTTTTCAAAAATCAGGTCGAAATGTCCTTTGGGACATTTCATCAAACACCTAGGTCTATAGGCTGATACGTGTCCATTTAGGACACGAAATGGACAATACCTACAATTAGGGTAGACCTAGGGCTTTCCAAATATGCAAAGAAACTAGAAATTTAATGGAGTTTACATTGATTTACCTATTGGTGACCAAATACAAGAAAAGCCTCAAATGGGGGGTTTCCTCTTGCTAGCAAACTTCTCCAAATTGGTAAGAATCTGAGAAAAATAAATAACAACAGCAAGAACACCTCATTTAAAACCTATTGCAATTTTTTTGAGGGAAAATGGAGCTAAAGTGGAATTTCTAGGGATTTTTGAAGATGGAGGCTCACCTCTTCCAAAACTTGAGAAATTCTAAGGAGGCTAGCCCTAATGGAGGAGATTATTTATAGGGGGATTCCCAAGGCTAGTGTTGGCTGGCCACTAATGGATTAGGGTTAGGTTGGGGCTAAAGGATTGGGCTTAGTCATTAATCAATGGTTAAAATCACAAGTCATGACTTGTGTCTAAATGCCTTCTATTCTAACTTGGGTTTAAATGACTAAACCATAGGTTAACTCTAGTTTAACTAGGGTTACATGACCTAACCAAGTCCAAATACAACTAGGGTTAGCTTCTAGGTTAGCCTTCCAAGTCAAAGTTAGTCAACCCTCATTCAAACAATTCCAAAATAAATCCTAAAAATTCCCATAAATTCAAATAAATTCTAATAAATTCAAATAACCCCAAAAAATGACAAAATACCCTCAAACTGGAAATGATAAACAAAATACCCTAATCATATGGCTAGGCTCTAGGTCAACCAGTCTCCAAGGTTACACTATTAAAACACCAAAATTATAAGTCATGAATTTAAAAATAGTTTAAAAATAATTAAAAATCACCAAAAATTATATCATGATTTAAATATCATTATTAAAAGACTAAAATTACAAAATTTCAAAATTACCCTCTTCTGGAAAACTGGGTGTTACAATCCTACCCACCTTATAAAAATTTCTTCCTCGAAATTAAGATGGTCGCACCCATTCTAGGTTAAGCCCCCAGCAATCATAGTCTCAGAAACCTATTTAAATCATACAGTTGAAAAGTGTAACCTATGGGGTCATGGCATGTATTATCAGTCTGGGATCTCATCTAGTTACACCAACTATGCTACAGTACTAGGCAATCACAAGGTATCAAAACATACAAGCAAGGGATGCATCAAATATTCTCAAAAAAGAATACTAAGATTAGGTCTAAACTCACCTCCAGCTAGGTCTGAGAACTAGAACTCCCTCTTGGAAGTATGGCCCTGGTTGGGGCAGGTATATCAGGATAGTGCTGTACCCAGTGTGCAGCTGACCCACAGAATAGGCACAATCCTAGTCTCTTTCTACAGTTGTTCCACTTGTGTCCAGACTTCTTGCAGTAGGCACAGATAGGCTCTGGCTCAGCTGGCCTCTGCTGGACAGGAGACTGGGCTGGGTATGATGATATAGGCTGGATATATGGGTACTCCTCAAACTCTGGATAGGACTGGGTACTGCTCCTCGCCCTCTTGGAGCTAGGCTCTCCTCTTGGAAGCATAGAGTCTCGCAGACGTAGCAACCTCTGGATTTGCTCCCTCATGGTCTCCTCATGAACTCTCTGTGACTCCATCAACATTTCTTGGAAATATCCAAACACCTGGGCTGCGTCAAGTAACAAACCTCCGGGTGGTACAGTATGGAGTACAAAGGGTATGGAAGGGCTCTCGGTCTCAGGCAAATCTGCAGCACTCTCTTGAACGACAGAAGATGAAGGAAGACTCTCTGGCGAGGCTACCACCATCTCCTCAATGGCAGGAGGTTCCACCACCACCTGTTCAGATAGAGGGATCACTACCTCCTGAACAGTAGGAGGTGGAGACACACTCTCAGTAGCAGCAGCTGCTCTCAGGCGACGGGCTCGGGTCATGGGTGCCATACTGGAAAGGATAAAAACAACAATCATCAAGGCTGCACGGCAGTCTACCATCCTATCTGAAAACTAGTAATTATCAAAAATAAATAAAATATATAAAGGGGTATCATAAAAAAATCACAACAAAAGTTTAAGGAACGAAAGTCAATAGCATTGAAATCCAAATCACGATATATATAGAGAATATTTTAAAGAGGGAAAAGCTAACATTATGTAAGGGTTATGTGGTTTGTGTGAAATATACATGAAAGTGTATAAGAGGATCTGTGTCTCAACTATAGCTATCAAGTTACACTATTCGTGGCATATTGGTTAAGCAGTCTACAAGGCACAAGCTATTTACTTATAACATGCATGGCTAACCATATATATATGTATATTTACATGTATAGAGAGGTAGAGATTTAATTATGCATCTACATACATTATAACATGTTTACAGAACTATATATATATATCAATATAGCTATATGAACATAACATAGAGATGAAGGGTTAGGTTTTCATGGCAGTTGTGAACATTAGTGTAGGGTGTCAAGTGTACATGGGTTAAAACTTGAAATGAGGGTTCATCATTCAGCTTAGTCCAACATTACATATTAAATCTGAAATTGAACTACGCATTTAAAAGCAATAAAAAAATATTAACATGTATTCAGTTTTCAAAAATTTGAAGAAATTCGAACATCAAAACTAACTCAATGTTTACCACAACCTATCATGTAAGAGTATGAAACCTAACTTATATACCTACACACAATAATGTATACGGCTCAAACATTACCATTTAGAAGTTCAAATTGACTAATCACCTAGAATTCAAACTTAAAGGGTTAATATGTACATAGTCTCAGGTTTGACAAATTCAACACAAAACTCAACCAATTTTCTTTAAGACTCAAAACCCTGTATGTAACATACATGTGCAGTAATGTAAACAACAACTAATAACATAAAATTTAAATTTAATTTACAAAATTAATTTGGGAAACGGAGAACTAGTCATTGATACTGTCCTATATTAGAATCATTAGGATTTTGAAAAATTAACATCAACATATTAATATACATTTAGATGGGTTGGTGATCAAGTGTAGCATGCATACGTGTCAGGCAAGCATCTGTGTCCACTATATTATATATTCTAAGGTAATACAAGAAATAATGGCAAGAAGAAAATAATGATAAAATCTGTTCTGCTTATCTGTTTAAAAGAAGGAACCATTTGAAACCAGAGTTATAATATCAAATCTAAGTCAATGTCTAGCAAAATCATTGATTCATTGCATTAGGAAGAAATTTATAGCAAGAAGTTACACTAGATTTATGATTTAAACAGCTAAGCCACTCCTACTCATACTCCTACTCCTAAGTTATTTGATGATGGGGTACAATTTATACAACAGAATGGTACGATAGAGATGATATGTTTAAAAACCTTCTCAAGATACAATCTGATAATCATATACGTCTATCCAAAATCATGTTACTCAGAGTCCTCGCCATGCCAGTATGCAAGGCTGCGATAAACGATAGGTTCCATAACTGGGGCATGCACCTCTATAATCATGTCGTATGGAATTCTCGCTATGCCGACTAGTATAGTTGCGAGAAATTCCAAATCTCATAACTAAGATACGTACATCCGAAGTCAGGTCTCTATGTTTCTGCCACACTAGCTAATATGGCTGCGATAAACTATAAGCTCCATAATCAAGTAGACGTTTTACCATCCCTTATTCCCGTCAACATATGTTATCAGAAAAATATCATAACTCAGGCCTTAATATTCATCTCGATAGGAAAATCAAAATCAACAACGATCTAACGAAATCAAATTCAATAATCAAGGAGTGAGAGCAACGAAACAAGGGAAATGATTCAAATTGAAGTTTAAATAAGATTCTCAAGGGTCGTCCCAAGAATCTCTCAAGGAATCCTAACTGTGATTGAGTACCTTCAAAAATATATCATAATTCTACTACAGGCAGTAGTGATACTCTAATTCGAATACTACTACATAAACTCGACCTGCATAGGCCACCACTAAAAACGTGTCACGACCCACACCCACTGTGAGGGTACGAGAACGTAACAACGCCCAGCCTACGCCGAAGTGTCGGCGGTAGAACGCTGTCCTAGGTCACAACATCTAAAAAAATACACTAAGTAGTTTATACTCCCCGAATGGGGGTGACCTGATAGAAGTAAACTCAATCACAACTAAGAAAGAAGAAGCACGATATGATATAGAACTCAAGGAAATACAGATGATAAAATATTCTAAGATAACTTCTCAGCAGATATCCAGAGTACAAGGTCTTAGCTACTGAATATGAAAGAATATACAACCTAGAGCTCAAGGACAGAAATAAAGTCTAACTACTAGTCCGAAGACAACATAAGTACGATAAAGCCTAACTAAGCTAGTCTAGGCAGTAGGGTAAAGTCATCAGCTAGAGCTGTCCTGCAGAAGGTATCCACACAGGCCTCCTCCTCGTCCTCTATAATATTTTCAACAGGTGCAGTCAAGACAGGAGCGAGCACAATACATCTCAACAGTTTATAGCACGTTAGAAAATATATTTATGTAGTAAAGTAAGATATAGATACTGAAGGAAATACAGTAAGTAAACAGAGAGAGAGCGAACTGTAATAGAAATATCTACTATAAGTAAAGAACTAACAGTGGCTCGTGAGTCAGAGTATAATATAGACATGTAAATGGCATAGGAGATTCTGAAGCTACACTATGGAAAGATTCTGATACTACACTACTTGGATAGTATTCACATGTCTATTTCTACTCCCCCGTACCCCCAATCAGTACACAAAGATCCAATCAGGTTATGTTATGATTCCATATAACAGCCCCCGAAGGGTGGTACATAGTAGTCCCATAAATAGGGATTCTAGGAGATTCTACGATACCCAGTAAATGGGATAAGGATTCTAGGAAGATTCTGTGATATGAGAGTACATATCACAAGTGATCAAAGAACCAACGAAGCATAGTGATACACCATGTAAGTGAAACGCACAGAACATAGAGTACCCGATGCTCCCTGAAGGGATAACATCTCAAGAAGGGATCCATATAGTACTAATCCGTGTGACCAACGTGACAGTATCAAGTAAAGTAATTTAATGCAGGAAATAATTCTAAGTAGGATATGAAGTGATCAGAGAATGTACTCGCCTGTATCTGAGTGTCCGGATGAAATGTACTATCCGAGAAGATGTGTCTGGCTCCTAATCAGAATAGCACAGGTCACAACAAGTCCAGAATGGTAATAAGATGTACTATAATGCGTTCTACATGAATCTAGGTCAATCTAGGCCAAAGTCAACTCTTGGTCAACTCTGGTCAACCCTAGAAGTCAAACTAGGTCAACTATGGTCAAACTAAGTCAAACTAGTCTATACTAGTCTAACTAGTCTATTCGAAGTCTAACAAGACTACACAAGTCTAATCTAGGCCCTAAACTGACACACAGATAGGCCATAGGCTAAGTGACTAGGCCATAGTCTAATTAGGGAATACAATGCCTAATGAACCAACCAAACCATAATATTACACACATGACAATATGTCTATATTTAATACACGCATAGATATAACTATATAATCTAATTTAGGAATACACATATTGCATCTCACATATATATTTATACAATCTAAAATAGAAGTACACATAAACATACATACACGTATTATCTATATATACACATTAGACAAATATATACATGTACATATATGTTGGGATAGGAAGGGTATGTGGTGCACATGTGTGTGTGTTAGTGAAGGCTAGAGGGTTCAATGTGTGTGTGGAGCAAGTGTGAGAATTCCTGGAAACAGAAAACAGTGGCATGTGTGTGTAAGAGAGTCTTGAGGGTGTGAGGGTCACAAAGTGTCAAGTATGCATGAGTGTTGGAAAGACATGTGTGTGTGAGTGGAGTGAGTGATACATGTATGCTAGTGTGTGTGTGTGTGAGTGAAGTGAGGCATGTATAAAAATATAAGAGTGTGTGTGTGTATAGTGAGAGTGTGTGTGATATGTATGTGGTGTCTCATAGAGTGTATGTGAGAGATTTCAAGAGGGTGTGATAGCTTGTGTGTGTGTGTCTGTAACATGACAGTTGTGTGAGGAGTGAGTGAGGCATGTGTGTGTAGAGTGTGGGTGATAGTGGATAACTGAAACAGTGAATAGAAATCATATTATTTCAAGACAGGGAAGAAAAACCTAACCACAGTCGTGTCCTAACATTTCTCAGGTTTATACAGTGAAATCATTCAATTCAGTACAAATAGGACCCCAACAAAACAGTTTAAAAAGTAACAAATTTCCAGTTTTAGTCCCTACTTTGCATTCTCAGTTTTAAACCCCAAACCACATCCAAACAACCCAAATTTTGACACACACTTAGAACTCATATAGGTGCACATATTAGAGGTTTAAAATCACACAAATAACAGTTTATAATAGGTAAAAATTGATGCCAAAACTTAATTTCAAAATCTGGAAAAAACAGAAAAATAGGACTGATACAAGGATATCAAGAAATTAGGGAAATTCAAGAATTCAACATTAAAATCAATTTAAAATGCTAACTAATGGTTGGTAATGTTTACACTAATTGAGTACGTGTCACACAAGAGTTTGTGTCCACCCAAGTGGACACAAACGTGTCCAATCACATTAAATACGAAAACAGTGCACAAACTGAACAATTATCGTGCACGTGTTCACAGTGTCCGTGCACACGACACGACGCGGCACAGACCACGTGGTCGTGTCCAAGTGTCGACCACGACTAGGGCTACGGCTAGGACACCCTGCCACGTATCTACGATACGCGTGCGTGTGATACGACACGCGTATCAGTGCTCAAAAGTGACAACCGACTGTGCAGTGTATTCCCCGTGCGCACGTTCGTGCGTGTCCGACATGACCCGAGAGGTCGTGTAACTTGACACACGTGATGACAGACACTGCCCCTCGGTGTGTGTCAATTGTCAAGTGTCCACGTGTCGTGTCCGCGTCGCAAAAGCACCCGTGTAGCAGGGCATGAACAGTGCCCGTGCACGCGCGCATGCAACCGCGTGTCCACGTATCTGTGTCGACTCGACCCGACACTAATACATGCTTAGTTCAATAAAAAACCATAAGCGAGGTCAAAACCCTAATTCCTATTCAAATAGTTTCCTAAAATTAGGTCAAAATGTCCTTTGGGATATTTCATCAAACACCTAGGTCTATAGGCTGATACGTGTCCATTTAGGACAAAATGGACACAAAACCTAGGTCTAGGCATACCTACAGTTAGGGTAGACCTAGGGCTTTCCAAATATGCAAAGAAACTAGAAATTTAATGGAGTTTACATTAATTTACCTATTGGTGACCAAATGGAAGAAATGCCTCAAATGGGGGGTTTTCTCTTGCTAGCAAACTTCTCCAAATTGGTAAGAATCTGAAAAAAAAATAACAATAGCAAGAACACCTCATTTAAAACCCATTGCAATTTGTTTAAGGGAAAATGGAGCTAAAATGGAATTTCTAGGGATTTTTGAAGATGGAGGCTCACCTCTTCCAAAACTTGAGAAATTCTAAGGAGGCTAGCCCTAATGGAGGAGATTATTTATAGGGGGATTCCCAAGGCTAGTGTTGGCTGGCCACTAATGGATTAGGGTTAGGTTAGGGCTAAAGGATTGGGCTTAGTCATTAATCAATGGTTCAAATCAGAAGTCATGACTTGTGTCTAAATGCCTTCTATTCTAACTTGGATTTAAATGACTAAACCATAGGTTAACTCTAGTCTAACTAGGGTTACATGACCTAACCATGTCCAAACACAACTAGGGTTAGCTTCTAGGTTAGCCTACCAAGTCAAAGCTAGTCAAAGTCAACCTAGTCAACCCTCATTCAAACAATTCCAAAATAAATCCTAAAAATTCCCATAAATTCCAAATAAATTCTAATAAATTTAAATAACCCCAAAAAATGATAAAATACCCTCAAACTAGAAATGATAAACAAAATACCCTAATCACATGGCTAAGCTCTAGGTCAACCAGTCTCCAAAGTTACACTATCAAAACACCAAAATCATAAGTCATGAATTTAAAAATAGTTTAAAAATAATAAAATCACCAAAAATTATATCATGATTTAAATATCATTATTAAAAGACTAAAATTACAAAATTTCAAAATTACCCTCTTCTGGAATACTGGGTGTTACAGTGTCAAGCTTTGTCCTCTGTCGAAGATGAAATTGCTATGCGTCAGGAGGCTGAGCGAAGGGCCCAAGCATTAGTTGGGCAGCAAAGGGCTCATTTGAGGAGCCGGTTGGAAGAGCTTAACAACCGATCTACCCAGTTTTGACTTCTTGCTTCTTCTTGTCTCTTAGTTTATGAGAGGCTATGTATATATATATATATATATATATATATATATATATATATATATATATATATATATATATATATATATTGTAACATAAAACATCATCTCACATATATATGAAATTTCTCGATTTTTTTTGATCTGTCTGTCTTTATGGTTGTGTATTTTGTACATAAGTAAGAATTCTCCTTATAGTAGATAACTCTATTGCGAACTGGATATTTACTCAAAGGTCATATAGACATGGTAAACATAAGAATTTTGTAGAGATACTTTCCTTACTCAGAGGTAATATGGACATAACAAAGATAGACTCTAGGGGGGTATAGAACAACTCAGAGGTAATATAGATGTCAAGGGTTCTGTGAGTAACAACCGTGGGGGGGGTTGTTATGGAAAGGTTGCCTACTCAGAGGTAATATGGACATGGCAAGCACCCTTTTCCAGAATAACAGTTCAGAGGTAATATGGATATAAAATATTTTTTCTAGAGAACTATAACAACTCAAGGCTATCATAGGAAAAGTGTGACTACTCAGAGGTAATACAAACATGGTAGACACGGTATAGAATAACACTTCAGAGGTGATATGGACGTGAAATATTTTCTAGGTGGTCATGATAACATGGAGTCATAATGGGATACTCGACTACACATAGGTAATATGGACCAGGTAGCCGTAATTTTAACTAAGGTGTAGGGAATCAATACAGAGGTAACACGAACATGGAAGGTTTTCCGCTAGGAAAAGGTATAGAAGGGATAAATTATTTCAAAGGAATTTATGAACACTTACTAAGATGTAGAGGATTTGGACTGCGTACGACGCCATTCCTATTAAAATCCTAGGCATTGAGCCCAAGGTTCATCTCTGAGGTATTTCGAGTGCCTAGTCTTCGTCCTTGATTAGAGAGCTTTTAGAGGCCATGTTAGCTGACAGCATCCTTTTGAAGACCTGGCCGGTACTGGTATCGGAGTCCCAGGTTGAGGAGTCAGAAGATCGTAAGTGCATCATGACTTCTGTCTCCGAGCCTTCTGAAATGGAAGTGGGCGTAATATAACCCAACCCCCGGTGGGTGCACTGGTAATCATTTTGGGCCTTTCACTTTGGAACTCGAATTCATAAGGGAAGGCGCCGGCCTTTACCATAGTTGAGCCCTTTGTTGCTGTTCAGGATGTAACCCATCTTCTGTATGAGGTGTTTGGCCTAAGTAGCATATCGGTAGAGCTGTATCTTACCGCTGTCGGATTCTGGATCTTCAGAAACTAGTGGCTGATGATGTTCCACTCGACCAAAGATGATGGTTTCCTCTTCTTTCTTCCTTGCTGGAACGAAGAAGTAGGCGCCCCGGGGGGGACAACTTGGCTCGCATGGTTGGCGATTGTCACTTGTATTTGTAGCTTACAAAGAGAGTTACCTAAGAAATATCTAGTTTTCCAATATGCACAGGAGTAATTCGAAGATAACTTTCTATTAATAAAATAAGAGATTTTATCTTAGGGGATTACATCATCAAAAGAGTGCGCTTCCATATTGGCGCAAATGTAGTCCCCTAGCTCATCATCAATGAGGACTAGGGCTGTCGAGGGAGGAGGAGGAGGATGCTTCCCTTTTAGATTGATCACCAAAGGGATCGCAGTCTGAGGCTCCTACGCCTTCATGGTCGGCTTTGGAGACCTCTGAGGTAGCCGTATGCGCATAGGCTCCTAGCTATGATCTGGCGTTATTGAGGGCAAAGGTGGTGCTTCGTCTCGGAGATTGACGAAGAGAGGCGTAGACACCTTGGGGGGGTCTTTCCTTCAGTCGAGCCTTTAGAGGTTCTTCGGCAACTGTTATATTTTCTGAGGCCGTCTCTGCCTTGTCATCAGCATCATTGCCCCCATCATTCCAAGGGACTGACTTGTATAGATCAACATCCGTATAGTAACCTTAAAGTCCCCGAAACGGGTCGATGTCAGCGAACTCGGTCATGATAGTCCCGTCCCAGGCCACGTACTTCATGTACTGATAGAGGGTGGAAGGAATGATCATGTACTCATGGATCCATGGTCGTCCCAACAGCATGTTGTAATTTATGTCAGCTTCGATGACATAGCAAGTCACTTCGGTGTGGATTTTGCTGATTTGGCACTTCAAGCAAATTTTGCCCAGAGGCATGCTCTTGCCAGCATTGAAGCTACTTATTATTGTGTTTGATGTAGTCAGTCGATGCATCAGAATCCCTGGAGTTTGTAGCAGACTCCTTGAGATGATGCTGAGAGAGAAGCCTGGGTCGATGTGGTTGCGATTGACTTTAATGGCACCGACATACCCTGTATAGTACAGAGGCCTACTATGCCGGTTGTTCTTCAGCAGTATGTCTTATTGGGTGAAGGTGATACTGGGGATCACTTCGACCATGTTGTGACAATATGGGCAGGCCGTAGGGTCTTCCTTTAGTGGTTGCACCTGAGTGAAAAAGGATGCGACGTTCTGTAAGGCTTCGCTGAGCACATCCCGGGTCTCTTTGGAAAGACGGAGGATCTCAAAAAGTGATAATCTAGCTGGAATGTTGGCTAGTTATGCCAGTATGTTAAAGTTTAGGGTTTGATAGGCCCTACTGTCGAGTCTTTTCTGAGAGTCTTGTCAAAGTGAACCTCCTTTTTCTTCTGCCTATCTGCGGCAGGAGTCTGAGTCGGAACTGTTGGCACATTTTATTTTGATATTATTAACAGCATCTTCGTATTTTAGTTTTCTCTGTTTTCAGAATGATATCATTTCAGAAGCTCTACTACTTAAAGACTGTCCATTCAAGTTTACCAACCATAGCCTTGAAGACTGAAGCAAAGACCAGCGTTCCTTGAAAAGACGGCTCTCTATACTGCGTGTTTTCGAGTCTGTATAAGGTATAGGTCTTTCTGTAAATACTTAAGGTTGGATGATAAAACTAAAAGCTTTCTATTCTCAAGTAAAAAATCAATATCTTATAGAACGGCATACCGGCGGTATGCTCCGGCATACCGGCGGTATACCATTTTACTAACCATAAAAATTTCTGTGAGAAATATCGACATACCGACGGTATGCTCCGGCATACCGGCGGTATACCGTTTTGTGGATCACAAAACGTTCTGCGACAAACATCGGCATACCGACGGTATGCTCCGGCATACCGACGGTATACCATTTTACTTGTCTCAAAAACATTCTGTGATATTGATCGGAATACCGACGGTATACTCCGGCATACCAGCGGTATACCGTTTTGTGAGCCATAGAACATTTTGTGACAAACTCCGGCATACCGACGGTATGCTCCGGCATACCGACGGTATACCGTTTTGTTTATTACAAAAATGTTCTGTGACACACATCGGTATACCGACGGTATACCATGGCATACCGACGGTATACCGGGTTACGAAATTTGATATTTGAATGGCATAAACTAATATTAATGGCAGCATTAAATGCTCCCAACGGATATTAATATGACCGTTACTGTTCGACCGGTATACCGACGGTATGTCGGTCCATACCGATAGTATGCCGGTCAGCCTGTATCCAGAAGCATTAAATGCTACCTACTCTTGGTTTCTTTATAAATGAAAGCCTTCTCTCTTTTAAAGGTTTTACTAACTCTTGCCATAAATTTTCCAAACAACCAAGAGCTCCACCATTAATACTCTACCAAGCTTTTAATTGTCATCCTCTCCCAAAGTGCTAGAGTATTTAAGAGTTGTAATTTTTGATCTTCAAGTGTTAGAAGATCAACAAGTTCTCTTCTCATTTCTTTGAAGTTGGCGAGCCTTCGTAAGAAAACTCGTGTGTTGAAGTTGGCGAGTTCTTCGGATCCAAACTCGTGTTGAAGTTTACGAGTTCTTTGGATCCAAACTCGTATGTACTATTTTATTAAATAGTGGATTTAAGCCGGAGAGAGTTCCGGTACTGGATTGCCTCAAGCGAGGATACGAGGATACATCTTGTATTTGATCTTCTTACTCTATCTTTTTATTTAACGAATATTGCTTCTTGTGCTTAAGTTATTTTTTATTTCCCTATTCACCCCCCTCTAGGGTTCTACAATTGGTATAAGGGCTTTTGTTCTCTTGATTTGGATTTACACCCTTTGAGTGATCCATGGCCACTAACCCTAGTATCAACACCTTCCACAATTAGGGACACTCCACAAATCGGCCTCCCCTATTTGATGGAACCAACTATAACTACTGGAAGATTAGGATGAGCATTTATCTGAAGTCCTTAGATTTTGATTTATGGGATTGTGTGATAAATGTCTCCCTACTCCTTCCATAGTTATTGAGGATGTTGCATCTAACACCCTTTGGGACATACTTACTGAAAACACCAAGAAGCTTGCTAGTCGAGATGCCAAGGCTATGAACACTTTTTATTGTGCTCTCAATAGTAGTGAATTCAATAGAATCTCTACTTGCAAGACTTCCAATGAGATTTGGAAGTTACTTGAAGTCACACACGAGTGTACATGACAAGTAAAGGAATCCAAGATTAGTAGACTCACGCAAGAATATGAGTCCTTTAAGATGAAACATGATGAGTCTATTACGTGCATGTTTACTCATTTTTTGTGATATTATTAAACCTCTTTCTTCTCTTGGTAAGGAGTATCCTCCTAATGAAATGATCAAAAAAATCCTTAGAGGATTGACAAAAGGATGGAGTCCTAAAGCTACCGCAATCATTGAGGGGAACGACCTGACAATCATTTACCTTGAGACCCTCTTGGGGAAGCTTTTGACTCATGAACTTGATAGGAAAGATCAAGAGGAATCTTCCATACAAGAGAAGAAGAAGGAGAAGGCCAAAGAGAAGGAGAAGTCTCTTGCTCTCAAAGTTATAAAGTCCTACTCCAAGGATAGCTCCGACGACAACGAGTCGGACGATGATGAAGAAATAGCTCTCACAGCTAAGCACTTCTGAAAGTTCCTTAAATACAACAAAGCCAACCGCTTCAGACAGGACAATAAGGAAGATCCGGCGTGCTATCAATGCAAAAAAATTGGACACATCAAGAGTGACTGTCCTATGATAAGAAAAGACTCAAACATGTACAAGAAGCCTAGCAAAGGAAGCTCGTCCTCCAGGAAATTTGCCAACACAAGCATTTGGTGTGAGAGTGACGCAAGCAACTCCGACAACGACAAAGAGTGCAAACACAATGCCAATATTTGTCTCATGGCAACCGATAAGGTACTTGATGATCTCTCCTTAAATACTCTTACTTATGATGACTTGGAGAAAGCTATCCTTGAACTACATGAAGAGCACAAAGGTGTTAGGAATAAATACAAGAAATCTCTAAAAGAGGTTGATGCTCTTCAACTTAAAGTAGAGAGACTCTCAAGCATCATTATTGATGTAAAGGGGAAATCTCCTGCTTCTGACACGGATGAAATAGAGTCTTTGCGACTCAAGTTTCAAGAATCCCTTGCCACCATCAAGAAAAAGGATAATGAGATTCAATCCATGAGAAGGGCTTATGAATTTGCTATGCATAAAGTTCAAGATGCTAATAGAAGAGAATATGATACTTCTATTAAGTATAATGATCTTCTTGTACAGAGTAAGAAACTAGGTAATAAGAATACTACTCACATACATACTCCAAGGTACCTCCACACTCATCACAATGCTAGGCATACTTCTTACATGAACACTACACAAGTCCTCTTCTAACACAAGAAAAGGACCATTTGTTAAGAAAAATACTTCGCATCATGCTTTTTATTATCATCATCATAATACTAATGATAGAACTCCTTGCACTAGAGATTCACATATGCATGATACTCACGCGTCTTCTATTAAATCCTCTATGATTTGCAACTACTGTGGCTTGCTTGGACATACGACCAATTATTGTCATACAAGGAAACTAGTTGATAAGAAAGTTTATAAGTGGGTTCCTAAGACTAACACTCAAGGACCCATACGATCATGGGTACCAAAATGTTCATCTTCAACTTATGTTTTAGGTGAAGAGTCCTTCTCATGCTAGAAGCAAGTGGATTCTCGATAGCGGTTGTTCACGCAACATGATCGGGGATGCTTCATTATTTACAACGCTATCGATGAAGAAGGAAGGACACGTCTCCTTTGGTAATAATCTTAAAGGTTATATTATAGGAAATGGTAATATAGATTCCCCTTATTTTCCTTATATTAAGAATATATGTCTTGTTACTAATCTTAAACACAATCTTCTTAGTATTAATCATCTTACCGATAATGGTTATGATATCAAGTTTGTTAAGCTTAAATATTTCATTACCGTTCAAGTGGATCTATTGTTTATGAAGGCATTAGAGAAAACAATATCTATATTTTATATCTTGTCGAAAACACTAATAATGATAGGTGCTTAGTTGCTGAGAACGATGAAAGTTAGCTTTGGCACATGAGGCTTGGACACGCCAACATGGATACCATTTCTCGTCTTGCCACCAAGAAGCTCGTAAGAGGACTCCGAAGTATTCCTTTCAAAAAGGATATGGTGTGTGAAGAATGCGAGAAAAGTAAGTTGACCAAGTCATCCTTCAAATCCATCAACTCTGTGAGTACCTCTAAACGTCTTCAACTTATTCATATGGATCTTTTTGGTCCTAGTAGAGTTGCTAGTCTTGGAGGCAAGCTTTGTGCTTTTGTTTTAGTTGATAATTTTTTGAAATTTACTTGGGTTATTTTTCTTGCTTGCAAAAGTGATACTTTTCGTGAATTTGTTGCTTTTTGTAAACGTGTTCAAAATAAGAAAGGTTTTTCTATTAACAAGATTAGAAGTGATCATGGAGGAGAATTTGACAATGCCAATTTCAAAAGATTTTGTGAAAAGAATGCTTTTGGACAAGATTTTGCTTGTCCACGAACTCCTCAACAAAATGGAGTTTTGGAGAGAAAGAATAGAACCCTTGGCGATATGGCCCGGGTTATGTTAAACCAATATAAACTCCCCCAATATTTTTGGGCGGAAGCCGTTAACACAGCATGTCATGTTATAAATAGGGTCTTGATTAGACCTATTTCTAAAAAGACTCCTTATGAGCTTTGGTTTCACAAAATTCCCTATATTGAATATTTTAAAGTTTTTGGATATAATTGTTTTATTTTGAATACCAAGGATAACCTAGGCAAGTTTGAAAAAGAAGCCTATGAAGGAATATTCCTTGGATACTCTACTCATAGTAACGGTTTTCGTGTTTTTAATAAAAGAAGTCTTATTGTGGAAGAGTCAATCAATGTCTTCTTTAATGAACTTAACTCTTCTACATTCTCCTCTTCCGATGATATTGATGATATCTCATTTGGGTTGGAAAACTCCTCTATTGGAGATCGTCCTTCTTCATCTAACAATGAAGGTGTGACTCCTCCAACAAAAGAGTCTCCTCCTCTCGAGCCTCCTCAAAATGATCTCCCAAAAGAATGGAGATTTGTCACCAATCATCCTAAGGAGCTTATCATTGGGGATCCTTCTTCCAGTGTAAGCACTAGATCCTCCACTCATGATCTTTGTTCAAACGTGGCTTTTATCTATCAAATAGAGCCTAAAAATATTAATGATGCTTTTCATGATGAATTTTGGATGATAGCGATGCAAGAAGAGCTAAATCAATTTAAGCAAAACAACGTTTGGGAACTTGTCCCAAAACCTAGCAATCATCCCATTATTGGAACTAAATGGGTGTTTCGAAATAAACTGAATGAAGATGGGTTAGTGACTCGTAACAAAGCCCAATTGGTTGCTCAAGGCTATAACCAAGAGGAAGGCATTAACTACGACGAAACCTATGCTCTGGTTGCTCGTCTTGAATCCATTCGTATGCTATGTGCTTTTGCTTGTTTAATGGTTTTAAACTCTTTCAAGTGGATGTTAAGAGGGCTTTTCTAAATGGTATTATTAAAGAGGAAGTTTATGTAAAAGAACCTCCTGGCTTTGAAGATTTTTAATTTCCTAATCACGTGTTCAAACTCCACAAAGCCCTTTATGGCCTCAAACAAGCTCCCCGTGCTTGGTATGAGCGCCTTAGCTCCTTTCTTGTTTTACACAATTTTTCTAAGGGAAAAGTCGACACAACACTTTTTATCAAATCCCATAATGGCACTCTTTTATTTATTCAAATTTATGTCGATGATATTATTTTTGGTTCTACTAACAATACACTTTGTGTAGAATTTGCTAAAGTTATGCAGGAAGAATTTGAAATGACCATGATGGGTGAACTATTATTCTTTTTGGGCTTACAAATCAAACAAGGACCCAAAGGGACCTTCATCAATCAAGCAAAATATACAATGTATCTCCTCAAGCATTTCGAACTTGACTCATCCAAATCAATGATGACTCCTATGGCAACAACGACAAAGGTTGACAATGATGAAGATGGCACATCGGTCGACATTCGTAAGTATCGAGGTATGATTGGTAGTTTACTTTATCTAACTGCTAGCCGTCCTGATATCATATTTAGTGTATGTCCTTGTGCACGAGATCAAGCAAATCCAAAGGAATCACACTTATGTGCCGTCAAGCATATTTTTCGATATCTCAAAGGCACCGTTAACATGGGCCTTTGGTATCCAAAATCTTCATCCTTTGAGCTTCACGACTTCTCGGATGCAGATTTTGTCGGATGCAAGATTGACCGAAAGAGCACTAGCAGCACATGTCAATTCCTTGGAAAATCCTTAGTATCGTGGTTTAGTAGAAACAAAATTCTGTTGCTCTTTCAACCACTAAAGCCGAGTATATTGCGGCCGGTTGCTGTTGTGCACAAATTCTTTGGATGTCCCAAAATGGTATACTCACGCACGAAGTACATTAAAATTTGACACCATTTTCTTCGTGATCATCAACAAAAGATGGATATCCGCCTTGAATTTATTGACACTACTTATCATTTAGCCGATATTTTTACCAAATCTCTCCCGGAGGATCTCTTCGTTTTTCTTTGCCAAGAATTGGGCATTTTAAATTTTGACTCATAGTTCTTCTCAGCCGGCACACCGACGGTATACTGTGGTATACCGACGACATGCCAATTTTGGTTCAGAATTATGTTCTGTGCCAAAAATTGGTATACTGTTGGCATAGGTCGGCATACCGACGGTATACCGATTCGCGGCGGACTGCTTAGTCATTACTGCTCTCGGGCCCACCACTTTTCCATTCTTCCTTTATTCCTTCTCCCTCATTAACTACCCATCACATCCATCATTTCCCCATTTACTACCCAACTCCTCTTTTTCTCTTCCCTATTCCATAACCTTCCATCCACATTAATAACCCACCCCTTCCTCTCCCCCCTTTAACTCATCTATTATTTCCATTTCAAAAACACCTCTTTCTCTTCCCCTTCCCCATACCTTTTAAAACCCACCTTCTTTCTCCTCCTCTTCTTCATTTTACAACCCTACTTCCTGCTTCCAAACTTTTTCCACTCCCAATAGCTGCCCCCAAGCGTGCTCGTTCCTCCACCTCCTTCAATCCCTTCACTCATGTGCCCTTGTCCCATGGCTATGACCAACAGGTCTTCACCTCCTCCTTGGCTGCCGAATCTTGGTTCCAACACTTTGTGCGCCATAACGTCTACAAAGGCCGCACCATCAACTAGAACCTCTTCCACGGCCATGTTTTTCTCTTCGAAGAGGCCGGTCTCTCTTCCCTCCTTTGACATCAGGTGCCTATCTACCCCGCCGCCGTACGTCTGTTCTACTGCAACATGGTTCCGGACATCAAAAACGACGCCATTGAGATTATGGTCAACGAGCACCATTTCTGTTTGACGGCTCGTGACCTCTCTAGCATTCTTGGCATCCCGGACAGAGGAGAGGCTCTACTAGGCTTGGCTGCTCTTTATCCTTCGGCGTCATGCTCTTTGGACGAATTTTGTGCTATCATTTACAAGGGCCCAAACCCTCCTAATATTTAGGCTCTTTCCGCACAACTGGAGCCGTTTTATTACGAGCTCCATAGGATCGTGTGCTACACCCTCTATCCTAAGGACGGCAACTATGACGCCATCACCGGTGACGCCCTGGTGTGTATGTACTACCTGTATTCGAGGAAGTCTTGGTCCTTCCCCAAGACTCTTCTCCATGCCTTCTTCGGCGTCCTGCCCGTGGGAAAGTAGAATCTCTACTATGGATCCTTCATCACTCTCATCTTGGAAGCCAAGCAAGTCGACCTTTCCCTTTGCTACTCGGACGGCGTCCCATCCTTCCTTGCTGTTTTCTGCTTCGTCAGTGGTGCCTCCACATCTCGTGCCTCCTCCTCCCAAGAGCTGCCAGTTTTTGCTCCTACTGTACCCGCCTCTACTCCTCCTGTCTCCGGCCGCTACATGCTGCTGACACAGCAGCATTTTGACATGCATATGGCTCAGGCAGAGGAGCAGATACGGGCCCACACTCGTGGCCTTGGTACCCTTATCCAGTCCCGCTTCCATGACCAGGCATATTTCATTCAGTGCAACCTTCAGGACCGGGATGCATATCTGGATCTGAATCTTCAGGATCCATTATACCAGGCTTCCTGCTTTTCCGATTCCAATACATATGATTTTATGTACCCGGACGACATTGATCCTTTTGGCGCTTTCCACCAGGCGCAGGATGGTGGGGATGATCCGGCTGATGAGTAGGGGTTACTTCCTTGTGTTGATGATGTCGAATAAGTGGTTGTCTTATTTTGGTTGTGGTTGTTTTTTTAATGTCTTTTGCTATCCTTCGGGGACCAGTGTTTGGTTGTTCCTAGTTGTTTGCAGTCCTACGGGGACTTGATATATGTCCTTTTATTGTCTTGCTAACTCTCGTAGAGGAGAGTTTTTCATATGTCTTTATGTAGTGTGTTATGGTTGTCACGCATGTATCCAATCTCTACTTTTATCTATCAATATATGCTTTTGACTATGATATTATGTTCCATATTCATGTTTTTTTATATATTTTCATTCCCATCTTTGATTAAGTGATAAAGAGGGAGAAAATGTATTAAGGGGGAGTTGTCTACCTACGGGGCAGTCACTCCCTGAAGATGCTATCTCTCTGTTTTGTCAATATCAAAATGGGGGAGATTGTTGGCACATTTTATTTTGATATTATTAACAGCATCTTCGTAGTTTAGTTTTCTCTATTTTTAGATTGATATTATTTTAGAAGCTCTACTACTTAAAGACTGTCCATTCCATTTTACCAACGATAGCCTTGAAGACTGAAGCAATGACCGACATTCCTTGAAAAGATGGCTCTCTATACTGCATGTTTTCGAGTCTGTACAAGGTCTAGGTCTTTCTGTAAACACTTAAGGTTGGATGACAAAACTAAAAGCTTTCTATTCTCAAGTCAAAAATCAATATCTTATAGAACGGCATACCGGCGGTATGCTCCGGCATACCGGCGGTATACCGTTTTACTGACCATAAAACTTTCTGTGAAAAATATCGGCATACCAGCGGTATACCGTTTTATGGATCATAAAACGTTCTGTGACAAATATCGGCATACCGACGGTGTGCTCCGGCATACCGACGGTATACATTTTTGTTTGCCTCAAAAACATTATGTGATATTGATCGAACTATCGACGGTATACTCCGGCATACCGGCGGTATATCGTTTTATGAGCCATAGAACATTATGTGACAAACTTTGGCATATCGACGGTATGCTCCGGCATACCGACGGTATACCGTTTTTTATTACAAAAACGTTCTGTGACACACATCGGTATACTGACGGTATACCGCGGCATACCGACGGTATATCGGGTTACGAAATTTAATTTTTGAATGGCATAGACTAGCATTAATGGCAGCATTAAATGCTCCCAATGGATATTAATATGACCGTTACTGTTCGACCGGTATACCGACGGTATGCCGGTCCATACCGATGGTATGCCGGTCAGCCTGTATCCAGGAGCATTAAATGCTACCTACTCTTGGTTTCTCTATAAATGAAAGGCTTCTCTCTTAAAGGTTTTACCAACTCTTGCCATAAATTTTCCAAACAACCAAGAGCTCCACCATTAATACTCTACCAAGCTTTTAATTGTCATCCTCTCCCAAAGTGCAAGAGTATTTAAGAGTTGTAATTTTTGATCTTCAAGTGTTAGAAGATCAACAAGTTCTCTTCTCATTTCTTTGAAGTTGGCGAGCATTCGTAAGAAAACTCGTGTGTTGAAGTTGGCGAGTTCTTCAGATCCAAACTCATGTTGAAGTTGGTGAGTTCTTCGGATACAAACTTGTGTGTACTATTTTATTAAATATTAGATTTAAGCCAGAGAGAGTTCCGGGACTGGATTGCCTCAAGCGAGGATACCAGGATACATCTTGTGTTTGATCTTCTTACTCTATCTTTTTATTTAACGAATATTGCTTCTTGTGCTTAAGTTATTTTTTATTTCCCTATTCACCCCTCCCTAGGGTTCTACAGGGCCTGCCTCTGATACATAAGGAATAGGGGCTGTAGTTGGTGGAGGCGGTGCCTCCTCTAGAGCCTGGTTCTCCTTTTGCCGATGTGCCGAGCGAGTGGTAACCAAGGTGTTATCGGTCGAAGCCGAGACCATGCGACAAGTCCTGAACTTTTTTTCTTTTAATGAAAAAAATTGTGGGCGCCATCATATTGGATGTAAGGTCGAGGTGGACCCACATAACCTCGTCTCATGGTGTAAAGAATGGGATGAGCCCTTGAGCATTGTCACGCGCTGGTGGAAGATTGACTACTTCCATTGTCGTCCTCGGGATGGGGACGACCCCGTCCTGTGCCTCTATGGTTGGGAAACCTCCAAACTGGAGAGTAACCATGTTGGTCGCGATAGTCTTTTCTATATAGTCAGTGATATGACTTTGGTGCCAATGAGGCACTAAATTTGTTCTTTCAATACGTAGCAATTGATGGAACTGGGGATTCCCAGGACCCTTCCTTTGGTGTGCGTATTGATCGATAGAAAGTTAAACAAATCAAATACGTGTTCTAACCCTTCATAGGCGGAAACTAGGGTTCACGAATTATACCTGCGGCGGAAAGGAGACAAGTAATTCCTGGCAATCTCGAGCGGACGACCCCAAGATCTTCTGTACGTATTCCTTCCTCGAGTTGGACGTCGTGTGGGCGACGATCTCCCAACCTTTTCTTCTCCTTGGCAGCACTCTCTTTCTCTCCTTACGTGAATCACGAATTTAGAGAAATTTTTAGATTTCTAATCATTAATCTGGCAGCCAGAGAATAGAGGATATATATAGGCTACGGCAGGGACCATGAGGAGAAATTAGGGTTAGGCCTCCTAAAGGATCTGGATATCCCGTGTTCAGCCCGAACACACAATCCAGGCCCATTAACAATAGCTCGGTCCACTAATGAGCTATTGTTGCGCTACCTCCCTAATCCCAAATTATGTTTGTGGGCTCCTTTTATTATATGCTCGTTTGGCTCCCCATGTTAAGATATCATATGTCCGTCGATCAAATTAAGTTACTGACAACTATATTGATTCGACATCTTTTATCTTTAAGTAGTACCGCTCAACTTTATTTGTCATGTCGGATATAATCCACCTGCAGGGTTTACATGACAATCCTTATGAGCTTCTTAAGAGGACATCATCAACCCGATGTATCGGGACATGGATTCCATTTATAATCAACAGCCCATCATACATACAATGTTATTACCCAATTCATAGAGGTTGTTGATCCATAATGAATCTCACTCTTTTATGAGTCAAAGTAATGCACATTGCATATACATGTCCGTTATTATATCCGAATTAAGAGTAAAAGCATCCATTATAACAGAGGTGTTTGTTCTCTTATGTAGTCAGTACAAAGAGAACAACCTCAAGTGGTCCTGTTCAATACACACAAAGTGTACTAGTGTAAACCTATAGTCAAGATAGACTAATACCAGATTACACTACAACCTTTCCAATAGATTGTCCAAGTCCATCTAGTTTGTGAACTATTTATAAACTCCATAGGAAACTGATAATATGATCTTCTGTGTGACACCATACACCATATTATCTACAATATAGAATATTAGACATTTGCATTAACACTTGCAACAAATACAATATGCAAACATTTGCCCATATGATTCTCATTCAAAATTTAAGGAAATAAGGTTACTACAAAAGTGATGCTATTAGTATATAACCCTAACAGCAATCTTGTGTCGAATGGTGGATATACTGATGATAATGGCAGTTTTTAGGGTTGTCTACCTTTCCCACTTCTTTGGGGTACCTTGGTGTTGGGAGAGACAGCTTGCCACTCTTTGTCAGCATATTGAAGAGTTCCAGCGTATCCTTGTCATTGAAGAAGTAAGTCTCCTTGGCTTTTGTGCTTCTGCAGGCTTGGGGTTCATGGTTACCGAACCTTTGAAAACGTTGGCGGTCATGGCTTGCTTGCCTTTTTAGTCCTTGGGATTTTTGCTAGAAGAAACGTCTCCCCTTGTCTTCGAGAGAAGAAAAGTTTAGTCCCAGGAGCTGCGCGTCCTGGGCTTTCCTTTGTGCCACATCCGTATTTGTAATGAATGTCGTCCACTCTGTTCAAGGAGCACTATTCCATAATTTTATCGCAGGCAGCATGTTCTTGTGGCATAAGTCCATAAGCATGGGATCGGGCATACCAGGAGGTAGCCTTAAGGCTACCTGACGTAAGTACTCAATGTATCTGTGGCAGGCTCCTTCTCTCTCTGGATGACCTCCATGAGAGTTGATATTGTCATATCCATTGCTCCTTCATAGAATCGATCTACGAATAGATTCTTCAGGTCCTCGAATAATGAAATACAATCGTCCGGAAGAATGCAGAACTATTCATAAGCTACCTCCTACAGAGCTCCTATGAAGATGTTGGTAAAGTGGGCGTCATCCTTTAGCAAATGCCCTGTCACTGAGGCAAAGTACCTCAAGTATCATCGGGGAGACTCCTTTCCCTCGTAGGGCGTGAGCGTCTGCGGATTATACTTGGGAGGATAAACTACGTTATCCCACTCTGCAGGATATGGCTGCCCCCATCATCCAGAGTGTTGCTTGCTTCTCTTTGGCATCGTAGCAAGCATATAGTTCCTCGATGGCCTGCTGTATCTCAGTTGACATTGTCGGGCCTGTAGTTGATGGAGTAGACGACGATGGTCCCGCTTGATAGACGGCGGGCAGTTTGTTGGATCCATCATTTGCTGCTGGACCAGGAGCAGGTATGGAGGCTGTGGGTACCAAATTCCTTTTGATATTCAGCATGAGAGAAGACAGAGTGTTTATTGTGGCATTTAACGTATCTAGGCTTATCTCAAGAGCTTCGATGCATTTGAGCTTGTCAGGCGCTCGCTATTATCTGGCTCATCACCCTCGGCCATAAATACGGACCTTGTGTGGTAATGGGTGGAAGGGATAGTAGATCCTTCGCTCTCTGGCTCATACATCCGAGCTTCATTATCCGAAAGATAGAGTGGGAGGTTGCGTCTTTCTCAGACTCATTGCGATTGCTACACCAGTCCGGTGGCTAGTTATGCCTGTGGAGGCATCCTTATCATATGGCTCCTCCTCAAATTAGAACGCGGCGTTGTCATGCATAGTAGGAGGTTGGCTACCCCCAGTATATGATGTGGCACCCAACGAAGATTTGGAACGTGTGCTTTGGAACACACCTGTTCTAGGTACCTTTGCCTAGCTACTCGGGCCACTTTCTAGGCTTGTTGGCCGATACAAGAGGATTCTTGGATAACTTCTTGAGAGTTTTAGAACCCTACACTGCGTTGCACATGGCAACATGGAGTTCATCTTCTTTCTTGCTCGCCGACCCCCTATCGAGTCTCTGATGTAGAGTCGACGTAGGTTGAAGTCTTTAAAAGATGGAGCACCTCCTCGGTAGTGGTACAGTCGCCTGTTGAAAACAACAGTGATGCTAATCTGGGCACAAGGATGCCTTAATTTAGGCATGCCCCGTGTTATCGATTCTTCTTCTGCTTGGGATAGCACCTGGTCTTCCGTCGTGGTACCCCCGTTGTACGTGCAGAAAAACTCCATGTAGGTACGATCAGAGAGGGTCCGACGAGACAGACTCCTATCATGCTTGCAGGAATGCTGCTCGCATGAGTCTCTCTCTACGGGATGTACCCCTGGCTTGCATCATGCACAGGAGTGCTCAAGCGACAGAGGGGTTCAACTGGTCGAGGCATCAAAGCACGGGGACCAGTCTTATATCACTTTCCATCGGCAGCACGTGTGACTATCAACACGGGCCTTTGGTCGGCCATAGGCGTGGTACGTTGGTTGCACGAGGCAGGTACTACCTTGGATTTCATCCTACTATCCCCAGCAGTTGTATAATATTCAGAATCCAATAAACGCTCGCCTGATAGAAAGGCGATTATGTCGAAGACTGATCATTTCGTCGACAATGCTCCCGTCGTGAGGGGTTGAACCGGCGCACGCTTCCTTCGGCATTGTGTCTTCGTCAGGCTCGCCATAGAGACATCGTATTCCTTATCGTACTTTCCCAGGGTGGGAATCGAGCGAGGAGATATGGCTATAGCAGCTAAAATCTTCTTCGAGGCTTCAGCGTTGAGGGGGTTCTGGATCGCAGTTTCTTTCGTCGTGCTGCTCGTCGCAGCCGCCTTCGGCCTCCAGACAAGTCGGGTCTTCTTCGGTTTTACGAACCGCTTCGAAGAATTCGACTTCTCATCAGAAAGGAGATCTTCAAAACTTTGCTGGTCGAAGCGTACAACCAACATCTTCTGGGTAGATCCCTACAAGTTGTCATCATATTGCTTCATCGCCTTCTCGTTGGAGGAGAAGGTGGTCCCCAGCAGCGTCACCATTTTGTTCGACATCACAAAAGGTTGAACGAACTTTTTGCTTATTGAACGTAAAAAAAGACCTATGTACAGAGTAGGAAGTCCTAAACAGGATATTCTAAGTACAAGGGGAAGTCCTGTGTACAGAGAAGAAAGTCCTAAACAGGATTTTCTAAGTACAAGGGGAAGAGTTTCTGGAAAAGTGTGACGGTAAGGATCGAGTACTGCAGCGGCTCCTTTGCTCCATTGATTATCTGATGACAGGTTGAACTTGCTCTGACTTTCTGATGCCTTTGATGGAACTCTAGGGTTGCCGATCAAGATGATGCCTAGAGCTGGAGATTTGATATTTGGTGGTCTCCCTGGTTGAAGAAAAACTCCTTCTATTTATAGGAGAAGAAAGCACATATATGATGTGCATTTGGGTTTTAAGATATGACAAAATCTGTCATCATTGTACGGTACGGGCTTCTGCGTCACTGATACGTGGCGGACATTGAGATTCCCCTCAATCAAGATCTCTAGTGGTTATCAAAATAATCGAAGGAGGAGACACGTGACATATGCCGATTTGCTTGTTCGGATGTAGCCGAGTAAATCGTGGGCTTTCATCTCAGATTTGGATTCTGATTGATCCTCGTCTAAGATTTAAATCAATTTGATACGATATCAATCATTATTAATCCCAATCCTATCTTCGAGATATTCGATTTAAGCAAACTGACTGGGTGGGCACATGCTTCCTGTGCCTCTGGCGAGGTCTAAATATTGCTGTACTTTTGGGCGACGAGTAGACCGTTCTTCAAGAGACAACCGAGCCTCTATGCTTTCAGGCAACGCGTGGACTATGCTTCGAAGAAGATGAAGCCTCTGTGCGTTGAGAGACGAGAAGGCTGTGTTTCGAACGACAAAGTCACTTTGCTTTAGGGCGATGAGTAGGCTTGTGCTTCAGGTTGACGAGGTTACTGTGCTTTTGTAGCGGCAGGCAGACTTGTGTTGGATGAAATAGTATCTCCCAAGTATCTAACGAAAGGGAGTTGAGCTTCTGGGTCGGCGCAGAGTGCTGTGCCGTTGAAGTTGAGGGGGTGTGAAAACATCACTAGTCTGCGCCTGAGATTGGCACAGGAATGTAGCTGCACCTCTGGATTGAAAGCATTGGCTTTGAAGTCTTCTTCTAAAGAGCAATGAATAACCACTTCTTAATGAACGACTCTCTCTTAATTGCCACCTTACTTAGGGAATTTCAAAGGGTCCTAGGATAGACTAGGACTTAGTAGAATAAATTTTATTTAATGAGGTTCATCGTGCTGAGTCCTAGGTTCATCCCATTAATGTGGGAACTTTGACCGTTGACCATGTGGCCTGCGTTTCGGACAACTCCCGCCCTATATAAAGGGGGAGTTTCTTCTGAAGAGTCATGTCTTCATCTTCTTGTCCTTCAACACCATGGTGGATCCAGACTTAGCTTCGAGCGGCGGTTGGTCTTGCCTAAATCGGATTTTGGTTAAGGATTCCTTCATTCGAAGGGGCTATGCCTTCGTAGAAGAACTGTTGATGAGCCTTGGAACATGCTGGAATGCTTCTCATGAGGAGTTTGAACCTGGGCGACGTCTTGGAGGTCTTCGAGGTCCTGACGGCCTAGCTTGTGCGTGGATGGCCAACCCGAAGAGCCACATGTTGTGCTATACCCTGCCCATTCTGGACTTTTGAGACCTTCTGTGCCTTCCTGAAACTCGGGCCAATTGCTGCTTTAGGAAGTTGCTCGCTTTAGTCGAGTAGCTGATGCACTTTTGGAGGGTTGCGCCCACAAGAAAGTCAGAATAGACTTCAATTGGGATCAATCTTCCAGTATGCTTACCAAGAAGAAGGGGGACTGTACTTTGACGAAGACTAAACCCCTTGTAGACTCCTCTAGGCTTTGCTGAATCTGTAATTGATCCTTTGAAGTCCTTTATATGTAGCCTTGATGAGTCTAACTAGACCTTTGTAGACATGATAATAAAAGAACTTTCTTCCATATATTTTGTTTTGTCTTTTTAACACTCTGTCTGTACATTTGTATTATTTGCGCTATGGTGGAGGAATGTTGTCAGCTGAGATTTTGCATGCTTCTATACCCATCTCTTTATCAAGGTGGATGGTAGAATGGGTGTAGTCAATTGTCGCAAGAATCTCTCGTCAGGGTTAAGTCTCCAAAAAGAATTCTATTTTGATAGTCTAATCTACTCGATCTATCTAGTTGAGGCGTCTATCCAAACCCTTACCACCTTATATAACCAATTCCAGTTTAAAACACTTATATCAACTACGTTCTATCAAACGATGGAGTATAATCCAAATGGTTCATCAAGTACTAGTATTCGTCCTTCTAAAATAGGAAAAAATGAGAGTCAAGACAAGGAGTTCAAGAAGAATGATCGACTTCAATTATGAGTTCCATAGATGCTTGATAAAAAAATAAAAGGATTTTCAAAGCAATTATGAATTGAGATCCTAATACAATATCCTATTGCAGGCTCGTTCGACACAGTAACATAACCGAAACGATATACTCTAAACTGTATGGGCCACCAAAAAAAATATGTAACATTCCAGTCCCAAAATACGCAGGACTAAGGGCTCGAATAAATGTCAGCTACGTATCGAGTGGACTCCAGCCAGGCTCCAATACGTATAAACTGTCTTAGTGTTCTAATTCTATCTATCAATCAACTATAAATATAACTATCTCAATCCACAGGATAAGTAACATCAAGAATGAACAGTATATGTCATGGTCTGCAGCCCAATAACATATATATTTGATTAGACCCAAAAAATAATATGGGTCTACAAAACAAGACAAAATATCAGAATTAAAATAATAAATAAATAATATAAAAGCACGATAAAATACCTGAGCTAGATACAATAATACTATCAACACCCTTTTTTTGAAATTATTATTATTTATTATTTTATACGATTATATGATTTTATAATTATTAAATTATATTTTCTTAATAATTATGACTGTATTTGTACTTTTTCGTAGCTTTAATATTTGGAGCACAAGAAATGCCCATCTTTCAAATTGCCCTTCATGAATTTTGTTAGCCCAATGATTATATCATGTTTTTGAATATGGCTAATCAATTAAGTTTACAATAATGACCTCACTAATATTCATGTAATCACTATAATGTTGCTCCTTAAAATTAGCATTGTCCTAATATTAGCATTGTCCTAATGTTCTATATCAGTTATATTGTTTTGTTTGCCTAACATGTATTTGTGGACATGCTGTAAGCATGATCAAACTTGATAAAACTAGGACATATGCAATGGAGAATTATTAATGGGCCAAAGACGGTGTTGGCGAAGCCCCCGAAAGGTATTCAGATTTCCAGATCTGTTTATCTTTGGACGACCGCCGTCAAGGGAAAAGGCGTCTTAACGTCTGCTCAAATATCTGAAGAAAGGCATCATCAAAGGGCTCTTGGTTTTCCTATTTCATCAATATAATTTTGCATATTTATTGAGTATAGGAATATGATGTACACTGCATCGTACTAGCAAATAGGCTACCCAAGAAACATGTTCAAAATACCCTTTTATTTTGAAAATAAGCCCACTTAGGAAAGTCCAAACTACTTTCTAACTGTTTGACTTTTCAAAAAGCCCAAAAACAAATTTGCAAAAACCCTAACAGAACTCCAACAGAATTCAGCCCGAGTTCAGCCCAAATTTGGCCAGAGTTCAGTTAGTGAACGTTGGTTTTTGAACTTGGTCTTCCTGCAGTTACGAATCCCAACGAGATTTTTTCATAGAGGTTTGTCCGAATTCTGTCCAAATTCTGTCAGAATTCTGCCTTTGGAAAAACTATAAATAGAGAAGGATTTCGATCATTTCAATTCACTCATACACCAATTCACTTTCAAATCTCTTCTCTATAAGATTACTACTTCTTCCAAAGTATTCTGAGCTATTCATTTTCAAATTCCAAGCCAGTTATAACCCTCTAGTCGATTTGCCAGTGCGGTACGGTCAAGAAGTTTCAGAGTGATTGTAATCAGAGGCTTGATTGAAGAAAGACTCTTCATAATTAAAGTTGGTCGAGTACTTTGGATCAAATCTTGCATTGTAGAAGTTACACGAACTTCGAATAAAAACTTGTGGTGATTTTCTACAGTGAATTCAACTGGAAGCTAGAGTTCTTCCGATTGGACTAGTCCTCACAAGTGGAAAACCAGTATACATCCTTGTATTTGCGTTTGCTCTCTACTCTTTACTTTTCATTTACATATCTGTGATACATATATTATGTGATCTTGCTCCTAACATTTTTAAATAGTTAATTTCCGTTGCCTACTCTATTCACCCCCCTCTAGAGTATTGTGCTTTACAACTCGTTCCTACAATCGGTCCTACAATTGGTATCAAAACGGGTTATACAGGTAAAGCGAGGTAACATTGCTATTATATTCTTATTTATTACAACTGTTAAATAGATCACAATATCACATATGGCAAGTATGTACATCACAACTGAAGAGAAATCCACAAATAGACTCCCACTATTTGATGGAACAAACTGTAGTAAATGGAACACACGAATGAGCTTCTACCTAAAGTCTCTAGATTTTGACTTATGGTCAATTGTTGTAAATGGATACAAAAAGCCTACTATCACTTCTATTCTCACAACCTCTATAATCAACAAGCCTTATTATAGTTACACGGACGAAGAAAAGAAGTTAGCTAGCCTTGATACAAAAGCTATGTATATTTTTTATTGTGTTGTAGACAGAAATATATTTAATATTATTACTACTTGTACAACATCTCATAAAATTTGGAAAGTTCTTGAAGCTACTTATCAGTGCAGGTATGAAAGCAAAGCTAGCAACTCTATAGAGAAGGATAGTCTTCTTAATGATACAAATATGTACATGACAAAATTAGGATTTAGGGTACAACATAATCCTTTATACGAAGAAGAGCTTGTATGTGACAATTGCAAGAAGATAGGCCATATCCAAGAAGATTGTACTACTACTAGAAAGGAGAGTCACTACGAACGAACAAAAGAAGAAAGATCATCATCTCACAAGTACACTAGCACGAGCATATGGTGTGAAAGCGAAGCAAGAGATTCTGAAGAAGAAGAAGAAGAAGAAGAAGAGAGACCTCATAAAGCTGCAAATTTATGCTCAATGGCATTATCAAACGAGGTACAGAATAATTCCCTTCTTGAAGAGAATGAATTTTCTTATGATGACTTATCTAATGTTTTCAGTGATCTATTAGAAGAACATAAGAAAGTGTTAGATAAGTATAAGCAAGCTAGAAAGGATATTCTATCCTATAAGCGTGAGAATGCGAAGCTTACTTGCTTATTGAATGATACAAGAAATACATCTGATAATTCTACTGAGATTTTCACACTGAAGTTTAGATTGCATGAGGCACTTGATTGCATTGAGAAAAGCACTCAAGAAAATGCTAAACTTAAGGAGGAAATAGAATCATAAAAGAAGAAGTATTCTATTACTTCCTGTAGAATTGATGTACTTTCTGCTAAGTATGATGACATATGTGCTAACTCTAAAAAGTTAGAGATTAGACTGGGAAAGCAGGTAGTACAACCTACGACTCAGTCTAACATAAGACACTTAGCACATCACAAAGTCACACACGTCAAATCTTTTACAAAGGAAGCAAGCAAAGCTAAAGCTTCACACAACCATGCTTTCTATTACAAGTATCCATGCACATCATGTCAGCCCACTGCACGTTCTCATACTACTGCACATAGCACTAATATTAATATTTTCTGTCATTATTGTGGTATGAATGGACATATTTCTAATCATTGTCAGATTAGAAAACTTGTTGATATGAACTTGTGCAAATGGGTTCCCAAAGCTAACAAATGTGGATCCAAGTATTGGATACCAAAGTCTTTACCTAACATTGCAGGTAAAACTTCATATATCAAATAGAACCATGGAACATGTTGGTGATGCAAAGCTACAAAGGTCATCTTTCATGCAATTGCACCAAAACAAGTGTGGTCACTAGAACCACTTCGGTAACATGCTTCATAAATAGTTTTTAATATCTAGCATGTTCTTACTGATGTCTTGCTATTAGCTTTCATTGATATCTTTTAATTTGTTTATTGTTTGAATCAATGTGAGACATAATCCTAGCTTGACTAGTTGTTTAGCTTAAATGTTTAGTTCACACTATATAGTGTTTATTTTCTACTAGTGTGATATATTTGTCTACGTATGCTCTTTACTTTTAATCTTTATTCTTGAAGCATGCATAGGAGCTTAATTTTGTTTTGGTGAATATGTTTTGACTCTTGGTCTTTAATATTTTTTTTAATGGCCATTTCTTATCGATTTGTTTTTAACATGTCGTATTTACTTTGATCAGTATTTTATGAGTATGTATGTTTAGCACAAGTCTCTTGTTTACTTAAAAAGTATATACGTATACTTTTATGTTGACCTTGTGCTTGCATAATATATTCGTTATTGATTCTCATATTTTATTTTGATTAACTTCTTATGAATCAATTACATCTTTGTCTAACAAAGCTTATTTATGCATGTTTTTTATCTTGTGATATTTTCTTATGCTTATTAAGGATACATAATTCATTTTCATTTATATATTGCTCATGTTTCTTATATTTCTATATAAACATCTTTATGGGGATATATTAGTTAAGTTTAAGTTCTATATTATTTTAAAAAGTAGTTTTTAAACTTGTGCTTATCTCATACTTAAGCTATTGATTTCTTTGAACAATTTATGTTCTTATCTTTATCAGTTTCTTCCTCAATGCCTCTTTTAATGATATTTTTATTTTTTTGGCTTTTTGGTTGACATTTTGGATACATAATAATTTTTTAATATCTTGATCTTGATAAACCATTCCTTGGGTATTTACTTTTAGGGATTCTAGATTTCGATGATGTTCGATGATACTGCATATATTCCTTTCAATCTATGTTAAGAGTAGAAATTATTTTGGGAACAAGCCGAAAGGGTCCTTCTGTCATACAGGTGTAAATAGCCTGAAGCGATACGGTGTACTAGTCTTCGGATTACCGCTAGCTGCGAATCGGCCCTTACAGCTAACCCAAAATGATCAATACTTTATAGACTTATGATTTATTAAGGTCTAAATGCAACTATTATCTAGTTCTGGATCCAAGGTACTGAACCCAGTCCCCTAGGTTCTAAAATACATCAGCGTATCTAGGTCCTACTTTTTGATTTATAAATGTTTTATATTTTATTGTTATCCAATGGTTTTGTAGCACATATGGATCAATGTAAATCATACATCTTATACCGTATGCTACATTATTCTAAGATTTTTTTAAGTCCATAGAATATAATTTTTTTTTCATATTGTACTAATTCTTCTAAAATTCTCGGTTATTAAAGAAGTGATTTGTTTTGGATACAATCCTACAAAGGGTCTATCTTCACCACGACTACGGTCGAAGCGAAGCGGTACTTAAGTGTTCCCCGGTGAACCTCCGTTAGCTGGGATAGTACCTCTACAGCTAACCCAAGATTGATCAACACTTTATAAACTAAAGACTTATCTGATAGATTTTGGATTTTAGATTTGATGGATAATATTATTTAATGTATTTTTTTACAAAAGGTAACATATATTGATCTTCATAGGTTAATGTTTGTCATCTTTTGATATATTTATTTTTCTGTCACTCTATTCTTTATTTAAACTTGATTTGATATTGTGACTACTCATTAAATATTATGATCTTGTGATTTCGTCTTTAACTTGTGTAATATTCAATGATTTTGAGCTTTATATTATTATCTTCTTATTCAAGTTACTTACTGCCTACAACAGTAATTCTTTGCAGGGGAGAAGTCAAGCATATTGAATTTTCCTCTCTCAAAGCGTTCTTTTCTTTAAGCCTCCGGTTATCAGATGGATACCGTGCAACGGCTTTAAAAAGGGAAGAAATGAACTTTGATAAGAAGACCAAATATTTTTTAATTAGTTTCCTATTTTTGAAAATATATCTCTGAATTTTTTTTTAATTTTGTCAATACTATTATTTTTGGATATAACCATGTAAAGGTGGAGTAGTTAATTATTTCAAGTCAATTACCCCTTGACATGCCATATATCTAGAATACACTTTTCTTTGGACATATATCTAGTTATGTTTATTTGTTCAAATGGATTTATTTATGATTTATGGATTCTTTTATTAAAATTGTTTCTGTGATTCGAATCGTCAGCTTTCAGTCTGAGGACTAAATGGACGCATTCCAACATTTATTAAGACAGTTTTTTTCCAAATTTTTGAAAAGCCTTTTTGATTTCTTTTTAATTTTTTTAATCTGTCTCGAACTCAAATGTTATTATTAAAGACAATTTTCAAAATCTTTTAATGTATTGAAGTATTTCTTTTATATATATATATATTTGAGATATATTTTGTTTGTTCATCTTTAAGCGTTTATTTATTGGATATTTCTTTTTCTTGCCTAAAGATGATATTTGTTTTGAGTTTGGAATTTTATATGAATTTGATCAAAGGAAAGAAAACATACATATCTTGGATATCCCGTAGATCTTGTGATTATTTATTTTATCTATTTTATGCATATAAATTATTTTTGAACTATATACGCATATTTTAAGGGGGAGAAAATTTAATTGTTTCAATTATTTTATGCCCTTAATATGTGGTATACATAGTTCACCATGGACTTATATTGTCTTAGTTAAATATCTTATTGAGTTGTTCATGACATTTGGATTTGTATTGGATAAGAGAATATATGATTATTATTATTTATTTTTAATTCTCTCATTTGAGTTTCTAAAAGTTATTTTGCCAAATATATTTAATTTTCCTTATTTGATTGATTTTAAATTACTTTTGGCATTTCTTATTGAGATTTTATCTCAAAGTTCATGATTATCTATATTTATACTGATCATACTTTGTGGGGGAGCATTCAAGTCGACTGAATTTCTCCTTCTCAAGTATTTTATCTTTATTGCCTTCATGTTTATCTGATGGATATATATCATGCTACGGTAATTGAATTCAAATGCATGAACTTTGGTATAGATTTTGTATAGATTCTATTATAAGTATTTTGATCTATTTTCGATGATTATACTCTTTATGGAATTGATTCACTAATTTGTATAGGCAAATTATGAATCATATTTTTTGTGATCATTGTTAAAAGTCTCATTATATTTTTGATTCTTTTATATACTAGATCTGCGCATTTCTATTCCTCATGATTTATATATGACCAATGATTGATTACTACTATATTGATATTTTTTGGTCTATTTCAAAACACAATATGGTGAACAAAATATGTTTTGAATGTCATTTATGAATTTCTAGTTGGTAAAATATGTCTTGATTGATTTTAATGTTTTTAAGTTCAACCAACTATTTTTGATAAGTTTTTTTTTATACTTTAGTTATGCAATTTTCTAAACTTGTCGTTACGCTGTTCTCATAATCCTTGATCATGATTATTTTTGCTTTCCTCCTTTACTTATGCTTGAGTTCATTTTAGCTCTAATTACGGGGGAGCTTGTTTTTGATCATGTCAAAGGGGAAGAAATAAGTTTAAGTTAGCACACAATATTTTAGTATTATATTTTTATTAGTGATACATGCATCTATTGTATATATATTAAACTTAACCGATTTTTCATAATCAAAAAGGGGGAGATTGTTAGCCAAATGATTATATCATATTTTTGAATATAGATAATCAATTAAGTTTACCATAATGACATCACTAATATTCATGTAATCACTATCATGTTGCTCCTTAAACTTAGCATTGTCCTAATATTAGCATTGTCCTAATGTTCTGTATCAGTCATATTGTTTTGTTTGTCTAACATGTATTTATGGACATATTGTAAGCATGATCAAACATGATAAAACCAGGACATATGCAATGGAGAATTATTAATGGGCCAAAGACGGTGTTGGCAAAGCCCGCGAAACGTATTCAGGTTTCCAGATCTGTTTATCTTTGGACGACCGCCGTTAAGGAAAAAGGCGTCTTCAAGTCTGCTCAAATATCTGAAGAAAGGCATCATCAAAGGGCTCTTGGTTTTCCTATTTCATCAATATAAATTTGCATATTTATTGAGTCTAGGAATACGATGTACACTACATCGTACTGGCAAATAGGCTACCCAAGAAACATTTTGAAAATACCCTTTCATTTTGAAAACAAGCCCACTTACAAAAGTCCAAACTACTTCCGAACTATTTGACTTTTCAAAAAGCCCAAAAACCAATCTGCAAAACCCCTAACAAAACAATAACAAAATTCGGCCCGAATTCGGCCAGAGTTCGGTTAGTGAGCGTTGCTTTTTGAACTTGGTCTTCCTGCAGTTACGGATCCCAACGAGATTTTTTCATAGAGTTCTGTCCGAATTCTGCCTAAATTCTGTCAGAATTCTGTCTTTGAAAAAACTATAAATAAAGAAGAATTTCGATCATTTTAATTCACTCATACACCAATTCACTTTAATATCTCTTCTCTATAAGCCTACTACTTCTTCCAAAGTGTTTTGAGCTATTCATTTTCAAATCCTAAGCCAGTTACAATCCTCTAGTCAATTTGCGAGTGCAGTACGGTCTAGAAGTTTCAGAGTGATTGTAGTCAGAGGCTTGATTGAAGAAAGACTCTTCATAATTGAAGTTGGTCGAGTACTTCGGATCAAAGCTCGCGTTGTAGAAGTTGCAAGAACTTTGGATGAAAACTTGTGGTAATTTTTTATAGTGGATTCAACTGGAAGCTAGAGTTCTTCCGACTGGACTAGTCCTCAGAAGAGGGAAACCAATATACATCCTTGTGTTTTCATTTGCTCTCTACTCTTTACTTTTCATTTACATATCTGTGATACTTATATTATGTGATCTTGCTGCTAATATTTTTAAATAGTTAATTTCCGCTGCCTACTCTATTCACCCCCCCTCTAGAGTATTGTGCTTTACAACTCGTTCCTACAATCGGTCCTACAAATTTTAAAGTACATAAGTCTGCCTTCAATTTAATATACCATGTTCTACCCAAACTTCTTCCGTAACATTCTTTTGACTTTACAAAACTTCGGGGTCAATTTTGGCTATTCGACCGATTAATTGTAATTCAAGACCTAACTTCCAATGAAAGTTTGGAACTCGACATCGATCAAAATCATTTGACCCAATATATGGTTTTGATCCATTTTGAGCCTACGATACCCATGCCAAGGGTGTACCACTCAATCGAGTTCACATTGCTATTTAATTATAAATGGCACAAGAGACTTATTGGTTGACTTTTCGAGTTCGATTTGACTAAAAAATATATTTGGACCCTAACCTAGCCAATCTCACTTGGTAGAGCCCTGTTAGGTTGCCATGACTTAGTAGAATTACTTTAAATTTATTTTGGGATGTTATACAGCCAAATATTCTTAAATACAATTTTGTATATATATATATGATTATATTTGTAATAGCTTAATACTATATACACACACACACACACATATATGACCATAGTCATGGTTAAATTTTTGAGGTGCATGATGACTAGAAATTATGGCACGGAGAGTGTAGTCGTATGCTTTGACTAGTTATTAGCCACACCAGGGAAGGCCAAACCATAGCAGTGTCCCTACTAGAAAAATAAGTCAAAGTTGTGACTTGACCCCTATAAATGGTTTAGTTAAATAGTTCTTAAGTTTTTTCACTTTTTAGCAATCCTGGTTATGCTAAACTAGTCAAACTTGACTCCAACCAAACCTAAACCTATGTAGATATTATATATGTACGCCCATGTAGATACATATATTTTATATGTAATAATTTTGATTGTCCAAATAAGTATTTCCATATAGAAAGGATTTTTATATATAATACATAAGTTATTAATATTAAATTGATATTTTATTCTAGAATTGGGATAAACATTTTTTTAAAATATTTTTTCTTGACATTAGGAATCGCTAGGCTATATATATACTTTATGTAAGTATATGCAGAGTATGTAAATAATAGGTTTTATACATATATAAATTTTTATACAAAATAAATAAGATTTGTAGTAAATAAATATTATGTATAGAACTATTTCTTATAATATATGCTTATTAAATACATTGGATTCATTATTTAAAATATGTCTTGAAATATTCCTAGAAATTTAGAGTATACAAGCATGTAACTATGTATGTACATAACTAAATATATATATAAAATAAAAATAAATATATATAGGGGTAAATAATAGTTTAAAAAATAATAAAATTGTGAACAGTACCGAAGCACTGTTTACTTCCTCCTTCCCCCGACCCCCCCTGTAAGCATTTACTAAAAAAATTGATAGAGCAAATCTAGGTTAATTTTGAACCATACTAAACCCAATCTTTTCCTATATGGAAAATAATTGATTCTCTTCTAAATCCACTTAAATCCACATTTGAATTGGATTTAAATCTAAGATTTAAATCACTAGGAAATCATATATATATATATATATATATATATATATATATATATATATATATATATATATATATATATATATATATATATATATATATATATATAAACTAAAATCCATCGAGTTTTTTCGAAAATCATGAAAAAAATCCTCCCCAAGTCTCGGTCCTTCGACACAGAGCCATCCTCAACCCTGGGCGACCCCCCACGACACGTGTGCCGTCATGAAACATCATCGGCCGCTGCCAGCAATGTGCGGCAGTAGCAGCAGATGCCATAACAAGGGCAGCAACATGATTGTTGTAACCTCTATTGACCGAAATATGGATTTTATTCGAATATTTTTAAAAAAATCTTTTTTCTTTTGAATTTTTCCTAATCTATGAAATTGTGCAAATCTTATAATTAAACGCATTTTCGATCGTAATTTATAATCGATATTTTGTAGGACTGCTGGTTTTGGAAAAAACTATTTTTTAGAGATTATATTTTAGTAGAAACTTCTTGCTCATTTTCTTAAAATCTATAAGTTATAAATATTTATTTTTATATAAAGAAAGTATTTTGTAAATTTATGATTGTAAATAAATATCTTATTGCTTATTATTTTTAGTTTAAAGATTTTGATAAATCTATTGGTTATTTGATTCCCTCGTATCGAGCTAAGACCATTTTGATCTTCTAGCCTACCAAGTTGGACTTTGGTCGTGGGCTAGGTCCTTTGGGTTAAGTGATGATCGATAGTGGTATCTAAATTGTAATTAGCTAATAGATTAACTAGTTGTTAAATATCTAACATATTGTTAGCTAGTGATTAATTAGTACTAGTTAACTAATTAAATTAATGAATAGTAATATGTTAGCGGTTAGTAACTAGAGTTAGTGTTAGTATAAGTTTTACACTAATTTCTCCTAATTCTATTACATGTATATTTTTTATTTTAGGGTTTCCCTCCAACCCTATATATATGCACACTTCCCAAAGTTACATCTTAACAAAATTCTCCTAGCCCCTAAAATTTCTAGTAGCCGCCAATATCCCATCCACTGCCGTGCTCCCGACCACCCCATTGCGGCAGCTCCACTACACCCGACAACCACCAGTATTCCATTCTATCAGCTCCGTTCACCCCGCTGCTACCACCGATCTGCCACCATTCCTGACCACCAGTTACTCCACCAGCATTACCAAATCCACCATCCACCTTTGCTGCTACAGCCATCCCCTGGCTTCATCAAAACCCGACCTCCTCTTCCAGACCCCCATCGACAACCATTTGCCAGTCTCGACCCCCTTTCCTGAGGCACCTCCGGCCATTGGCCGACTAGACCATCAACACCCGACTACCACCAACAACATAGCCACCATCATCGCAACCATGCCACCAACACCAAAACAAGAGAAAACAACCCCACCACCATCACAATTTAGAGAGGCAGAGACCGCATCTAGTCTCCAACCACGACAACCCCATGCCGAGCCATCGCGGGTGTTCCCAGCGCCCACCGCGCATTCCCTGTAGCACATTTTGTCGGATTTGACCTCCAAGACTGCCTCCCGGAGCTGACACTGCGTAAAGCCGGATGGTCGTGCACCGTCGGGCGAGGATCTCTTCCGTCGCTCTGCCGCTCGGAGGCGCCGCCTTCCCTCGACGAGCTCTCTGGCGTTCTGACCGCTTTCGGCCACAGCGAGCCTTCTCTTCCCCCTTTTTCTCTCCTTCGAGCACTCCAATTTGTTAGTTTGGGGATTTTAGAAAAACAACTTATACCCCCTCCCGTTTCGTTTATAAGAGAGGGGTTCAGCAGCAGTTGCTACCTATTATAACTTAGGTTTAGTTTTTTAAATTAGGGTTTCTATCATCAAATATAGTATTATTTAATAGTTAATTTGAATTAGGGTTAATTTCATTAGAGATTAATTAATTTGTCATTAATAATTTATTTAAAGGAATGAGAATTTGGGAAAAATTATGTTATAAGCATAGAGCCCAGATTAGATTTATATTATGTATATATATATATATATATATATATATATATATATATTTTATATATATATATATATATATATATATATATATATATAAAATATATATATATATATATATATATATATATATATTTATATATATATATATATATATATATATTTATTTATTTATTTATATATATATATATATATATATATATATATATATTTATATATTTATATATATATATATAAAAATATATATTTATATTTATATATATACATAATATAAAATATACAAAAATTTTGGACTTATATATATATATATATATATATATATATATATATAATATATATATATATATATATATATATATATATTTTTAATATATATATATATATATATATATATATAATATAAAATATACATAAATATATATATATATATATATATATATATATATATATTTATATTATATATATACATAATATAAAATATACATAAAATATACATAATATAATATATATATATCTATATATATATATATATATATATATATATATATATATATATATATATATATATATATATAATATATATATATTTATATTGGGATGGGCTCAGCGCCCAGCAGGTTATATACTTGTACATATGTATTTTGGTATTTGGCTTCAGGCCATAAGTATATACGTTTATATATATTAATTTTGTCATACAAGTTAGAAGTATTTACTTAATATTATTCTTATTGCAATTATCATCTATTTTCAAAACAGATTTTTACATGGTATTTGTAGTGTATATTAATATTTCTAAAACAATGTTATCAAGCTTTGACTTAAATTCGTACTAGACTAGAATTGAGTCTTAGTGCTATGGTGATTTCTCAGCCTTTCAAATATTCATCCAAAAATGTTTTAATTTATATAGTTCTAGACATTATAAATAATTTCCAAATTAGTTATATTTATTTAGTTATTTCTTCTTAAACCATTAATCGCGACTATAGTCATTTCCATTTCTTGACCCGATTATCATACCAAACCCTGATTTTGGACTTTTATATATCAAACTAGGCTATTTGGACTATTCTGAACTCAATGGAATAGCATGTGCCATCGTTTGGGACCATCTTGTGGAGCATAGTATCGTACCTATCCCGTGTCGACAAGTTCATGTCGCGCACGTCGACTCCAACCAAATTGAGGCGAGTACATTCTCTGATTGTTTTCATAATGATAATATCTATATTGCCGACTTTCGACTACTTTACTTGATGTTGACACATTGTTAATACGGATTGGTATTATATAGATCTTGTCATGCGATGTTAACCCCTTATCGGGTACAACTGGTATTTTATATTCATATACGTTATCATATACATCATGTACTCCATGTACTTGTATTATTTATGTACTCTCATGTGCTCTCATGTACTCTCATGTGCTCACATGTGCTTCATGTTCAAACTAACAATCTTGTACGTAACATAACGTGAGAGAAAATAACCACCATCAACATGGTCATCGTCAACTCCCGATTGGACCATCAACTCCCGACCACCACCATCAACATGGCCATCGTCATAACCACCATGCCACCAACACCAAAACAAGGGAAAATAACTACACCAACATCACACTTTAGAGAGGGAGAGAGAAAGGGAGACCACACTTAGTCTTCATCTATGACAAAACTACGCCGAGCCATCGCTGGTGTTCCCAGCGCCCACCGTGCATTGCCCACAGCACCCTCTGTCAGATCTGACCTCCAAGTCCGCCTCCCGGAGCCAACATCGGGCAAAGCCTGATGGCCGTGCCCCGTTGGGCCGGGATCTTTTCTGCAGCACGGAGGCGCCGCCTTACCTTGGCGAGATCCCCGGCGTTCTGACCGCTTCTAGCCACAGCGAGCCTTCTTTCCCCTATTTTCTCTCCTTTGAGCACTCCAATTTGTTAGTTTTGGGAATTTAGAAGAACAGCTTATCCCTCCTTTTCGTTTATAAGAGAGGGGTTCAGCAGCAGTTGCTGCCTATTATAACTTAGGTTTAGTTTTTTTTAATTTGGGTTTATGTCATCAAATTTTGTATTATTTAATAGTTAATTTGATTTAGGGTTAATTACATTAGATATTAATAAATTTTTCATTAATAATTTATTTACATGAATGGGAATTTGGGAAATATTATGTTATGTGCTTAGAGCCCAGATTAGATATATTTTTTGTATATATATATATATATATATATTATATAATATATATATATATATATATATATATATAAATATATATATATATATATATATATATATATATATAAATATATATATATATATCTAATATATATATATATATATATATACATCTATATATATATATATATATATATGATATATTTTTATATATATATATATATATATATATATATATATGTATATATATATATATATAAAAAAAAAAAAAAAAAAAAAAAAAAAAAAAAAAAAAATGTATATATATATATATATATATATATATATATATATATATATATATATATATATATTAAAAAAAAAAAAATATATATATATATATATATATATAAGTTTATATTGGTATTTGGCTCAGGTTTATATACTTGTACATATGTATTTTGGTATATGGCTTAAGGCCATAAGTATATACGTTTGTACATATTAATTTTGTTATACAAGTTAGAGGTATTTACTTAATATTATTTTTATTGCTATTATCATCTATTTTCAAAACAAATTTTTACATGGTAATTGTAGTGTATATTAATATTTCTAAAATAGTGTTATTAAGCTTTGACTTAAATTCGTGTTAGACTAGAATTGAGTCTTAGTGCTAGGGTGATTTCTCAGCCTTTTAAATATTCATCGAAAAATGTTTTAATTTATATAGTTCATTATAAATAATTTCCAAATTAGTTATACTTATTTAGTTATTTCTCCTTAAACCATTAATCACGACTATTATAGTCTTTTCCATTTCTTGACCGGATTATCATACCAAACCCTGATTTTCGTCTTTTATATATCAAACTAGGCAATTTGGACTATGCTGGACTCGATAGAACAGCCTGTGCCATCGTTTGGGACCATCTTGTAGAGCATAGTATCGTACCTATCCCGTGTCGACATGTTCATGTCGTGCACGTCGACTTCAACCAAATTGAGGCAAGTACATTCTTTGATTGTTTTCATCATGATAATATCTATATTGCCTGCTCTCGACTACTTTACTTGATGTTGACACATTTTTAATACGGATTGGTATTATATAGATCTTGTCATGCGATGTTATCCTTTTATCGGGTACAACGAGTATTTCATATTCATATACTTTATCATATACATTGTGTACTCCATGTACTTGTATTATTTATATACTCTCATGTGCTCACATGTGCTTCATGTTCAAACTAACAATCATGTACGTAACGTAACGTGATCAGATCCTTGTGTTGGGGTAGGGGGAGTAGAAGTTTTTATGTAATTAAATCCCCTAGTATACTCATGTATATGTCGATTATACCTTCACGTATAATAGAGTTGCCATAGATTACTCATGTACAACCTAAACCAATCACATAACTGTCTTGTGCTCTAAATCACGTATATTTATTATAGTTTAAAATGTTCTCTATTTTATTTATGTACTCAGTTTTCTTATATCTTCATGATGTTATTTCTCTATTTACATGTATTTTCTTTACAGCATGTTATATACTTTATTCTAGTGCGAGTTATATATTTGCTACCATGTCATGGAACTACATGTAGAGTTAAGTTCTTCGCTCCAATTCTGACTGGATAACTATTTTTAGGTAATGTTATGTCGCACACCTTGGACTTCATGATGACAGATCTCCATGTATTGTTAGATCGTGAGTTGACCTATGGAGAGCTCTAGGCCATTATATTTTTATTTATGTTTTGTTATCAGATTTTTCGTCGATACATTCTGATCATGTATATTCATTTGTAGACTTTTGTTGTTTCAGTATTATTGATATCTTTCCTATTTCATATCTTCCTTAATCGCTTGTGATGTGATTGGAGTACATTTTGTTATCATGGATCATCTAGATGTTGTAGATATTTATTGGGTATTTGACAGCGTTCTACCACCGATACTATATCTTAGGCTCGGCGTAGCCCACGTACTCATGTCCGAATATCTGGGTGCAGTTCATGACACATTTTTATGGTGGCCTATGCTGATCTTCTTTGCAACTATTGTGAACTCATGGTAGTACTTAGGGTTAGTCGTACTACAGCGAGCCTGCCCTAGGATTAAGATCGAATCATAGAAAATTTTTGGAGATTTGGTACTAAATCACATATTAGGAACTCGATAGATTCCAGGAAGGACCCTGAGGATCTTACTTCAAAACTCTTTTGAGTCTATTTTCACTTGCATTTGCTCATCTTGATTTTGAATATATGTCCGTTATCGAACCCTATTCTCGTATTAGGATGAGTTTTACGGACCCCAGAGAGAACTAGAAAGTAGAAGTTGAACTTATATACCATTTAGGTTTAGAAGAGAACAGGATTAGTCAACCTTATAGATGAAGGTCGAGGATTATTTTAGGCTAAATTCAAGGAATTTCAAATTTTGACCAAGATAGTACCTTTGGGATGACTCTTAAGATTCTTACCATAAGCCTTACCTCAAAATCTGTTTTTGCTTGTTTCTATTTACTCATCCTTGATTTGTTGTTGATTTTGATTACTGGTGTTCATTGTTGACTTTGATTTTGTATCAAAATAAATTTTATGGATTGAATTAAAGTATATTCTGATAACATATTTGATGAGGACAGTACGAAAGGTAAATGTCTGCTTTAGTTATGGAGTTTAGAATTCATCACAGCCACACTAGCTGGTATAACAAAAACATAGAGCTTGATTTGTGATATACTTATCTTAGTTACGAAATTTAGATTTTCTTACAACCATACCGGTTGGCGTGGAAAGAATTCTAGATAACATAATTATAGGGTATTATCTTAGTTATGGACTCTATTGTTTACTGTAGCTATGCTTACTGGCGTGGCAAAAATTCTGACGACATGATTTTAGGAAGACATGTATGGTTATCAGATCATATCTTAATTGGTTTACTTCGTTATAACCAGATGAGCAAAAACAAAATTTTATCATTATTTCTTCGTCTTACCATTATTTCTGTCTTAATTAACTCTGTCCTATTTACATCAAAACAAACTATCTTATATCTAAATTTGTTAGCTACTCGTTGAAATCTTTTGAATTCTCGTATCTCTTTACTTAGGAAAGGTCGAAGAAGTATTTTAATCATCTAGCTCGGAAAGGACATAATTTATTATCAAGTGGTAATCTAGGTAGGAACATAAACCGTTGGACATTTAGATAAATTTTTGAGATAAGGAGATCACTGAGATTGGAAATAAATCAAGAGGCCGGTATTATCAATTTGGAAACAATTACACTTAGAGAGTTATTTTGAGTATGGATTACTTTAAGGAGACCGTAGGAGGAATCCGAGAAAGAATGACAGTAGAATATACATTAATGGTGAGAACTGCAATATTTTATAGTACTTTTAGAACTAATAAGGAGATTCGAGGGCATTAATTCTTGAGAATTTAGATGCTTGTTGTTACAAATTCTTGGAATATTACCATAGGGAAATTAAGACAAGACACTAAAATTTAGGATTTAAATACATGGATAGTGTAGCACCCAGTTTCCCAAATAAGGATAATTTTGAAATTTCGTGTTTATAATTATTTTAATAATGATATTTAATTTATGATATGATTTTTGGTGATTTTTAAATCATTTTAAATTATTTAAATCAATGACTTGTGGTTTTGACGTTTTGCTAGTGAAACCCTAGAGACTGTTTGACCTAGAGCCTAACCATGTGATTATGATATTTTAATGTCATTTTTGGCCTAAGAATATTTTTGTATTTGACCTCTTTGAATTATTTTGATATTATTTTATTATTTATGATATTGTTTTGGGGTTATTTGAGTCGGGTTCGAATTTCAACTCAATCCGACTTGAAACGGGGACCCTGGGGTAGTTGACTCTAGTGGGACCCACACACTAGTTAGGCATGGCCCACATGATATTAATTTTAGTCCATATAATAGAAATATTTTAGTCAGAGGTTAGACTAATTATTATGGATAAGGTTAGTGTGATTAGAGACTTTAGAATGACTAATTTAGCTCCAACCAATTAGCCCTTTCCTAATACTCATAGAATAGGTTAGTAGGGGCTTTGGACTTTTCCTAATAGGACAAAACCACCTTTATGGCCAGCCACAATAAGGATAGGGTTGAGCCTCCCATTTGTCATTATCCATCTATTTTTCTCTCTCTTGTTCTTCCCCAAATTCCTAGAGAGCAATCCCTAGCAATTTCTCCACCAAATTCTTCCATTTCACCACCAAATCTTCTTCTTTCCTTCTCCATTCTAGCCAAGGAGGAAGCTACCCAAGTTTGGGAGGATTCGGAGCTCGTTCGTGTCCTTTTGGAATCTCTACGTGTCGGTGTCGCTCCGGAAAGGTTTTTCTTCGATTCGATCTACCGGGAGGTATAAATCCTTTCTCCTTTTCATTTCCTCATGCATATAGGTCTATTTTAAACCCATAGGAATGATCCCCACGGTTGTATCTCCATTTGTGTCCATTTTGTGTCCATTTGGAGGTCATAGGAGTGTCCTTTGTGTTGTGGATGTGTTCATGTTACATATATAGATTTATATATATATATATATTGTAATGAGAGTGTATCTATATTTGTATATGTAATAAATGGTTCATGATGATTATATAATCAAGTTTGTGAGTGTGGTTCCTCATATTATTATTGCTATTATTGTTGTGGATAATTAGGATATATATTGTGTATTCTTTTGGCTCAAACTATCTAAATCCGTCATGATTTTTATCCACGTTTTTAATTTCAGCTCTAACTTAGAAATGTCATAACTTCTAGCTCAAAGCTCGGTTTAATCTCCTATTTTTTTTAAAAGAAGCGTATTGAAGTTAGCTTTCCAAATACATATATTAGTAGGCCTAATTCTTTCTGTAACTTTCTGGAGAATTATTTGAGTGTCAGCTGTATGAAAGACAAATGCGTTCTCGGTGTTTTTGCGATTTCGGGAGTTTCCGGAAACGAAAACGCGATCCGTTTGAAGTTTCGGAAATCTAACACATAGATCTATAACATACTTTAATCCTAGATTTTAACTCATGCTGAGATGATACAGTATTGATTATTAGTAGGAGTTACTATTCTACATATGCATTTTGTGCACCCTTGTGTGTAATATAATGTTCTATTTGATTTTAACCCATGTTAATGTATATACATTATGTAATTAAATAGAGAATGCAAGCATGAGTAAATGTTTAAATAAATGATGTATGAGGTGTAAGTATCCTATCTAATGTAAGCATGTATAAGTATGGCTTGTAATGAATATGTAGGTTCCATAGTATATAATGTATGGTACATATAGTAGTACAAGAGAATAAATGAATGATAAATGAATGCAAGCATGAATGTAATGTAATAATAGATATAATGTATGCAATATACAAGTTAATGAGATGTAATGTTCTATGTTAACACAAATTCTATATTACCTCATGTACCCCTTACACTATGTAGACACTATCACACTTGACACTTTGTTCACTTATACTTTAACACTCTTTGATATGTATACACTATGTATGCCCATTTAACCCTCACTTGCCCCTTTGCCATGTTCACATACACACACATAGCCTCTTAAATAAGTATTTATGAATACAGTTAACTTAGCTATGTATGTATATTATATATATGTTAGCATATTATGTTATAATATATAAGTTTATATAACCATTTGAAATGCTATGATTATAGACCTAATGTTGAATACCAATATATACATGTGTATATATGTATAGACATATATAGTTTAAAGTAATAGATTACCTAGTGTATATCCAATGTGAATTATTGCCTATTTGAGTATTGATTAATTGCATGCTATATAGAGTTGGGTGTATGTTGGCTTTTATAGCCTTGGATTGATGTGTGCTTGCTAGGATAGTCTTGGTTAGGCCTAGTAAGACTTGCTGGGTTAGGACATGACCTAGTTTGACTAGTGCAGTTGACCAGAGTTGACCAAGGGTTGACTTTGGCCTAGTTTGACCTAGATTCATGTAGAATGCATTGTAGTGCTTTATATTACCCTTCTGGACATGTTGTGACTTGTGCTATTCTAATTAGGAGCCAGACACCTCTCCTCGGACAGTATCTTTACCTTGGACATTCAGATATCAGGCGAGTACATTCTCTGATCATTTCATAACTTGTTTAGAATTATATTCCTGCTCTAGTTTACCTTATTTGATGCTGTCACGATATTATCACGGATTGGTACTATATGGATCCCTACATTGAGATGTTATCCCCCTCGGGAGCATCGGATACATTATGTCATGTGTTTCGTGTACATCATGTACTCCTCGCTCTCATGTTATTCATGTTTCTCATGTGCTTCATGCTCGTTCATGCATGCTCGTGTACTCTCATGTGCTCTCATAAATCGGTCATGTTTCCCATGTATCTCATATATAACCTATATTGCATGTGCACTCATTTATGAGCCTTCGTGTGAATTTCATGTGCACCCATTTTTGGGCCCCCATGTGAACTTCATGTGCACTCATGTATGAGCTCTCATGTATACTTCATGTGCACCCATTTATGGGCTTCATATGAAAACCATGTACGTAACATAACTTGTTTGGATCCTTGTGTATTGATTGGGGTATGGGGGAGTATAAATAATCATGTGAACAATTCCAAAGTAGTATAGCCATGTGCGCCTCTTTAGTATAGTCATGTGCAAATCCAGCCGTTCACATGTCGACTTTGTACTCTAAATCACTAGTCACTGGTAGCTCTCTACTTATAGTAGATATTTCTATTACAGTTCTCTTTCTGTTTACATCATGTACTTTCTTTCAGTTTTATGTATCGTACTCTCTTACATGTTTATATTTTCTAACCTGTTATGATCTGCGTGAGATGTATTGTGCTCGCTCCCGTCCTGACTGACCTGTTGATAAATTTTACAGATAGCCTGGAGGTTGCCTGCTAGCCTAGAGGAGACACTTTAGAGGTTGTTTAGATAGTTATTTCATTTTGTCTGGAGTTGTATTTACTTTGTGGATTACTGTATTTGAGTTTTTAGATGTATTTCTGGGTTTATGTATCTTAGACACTTAGACTTCTATCTCCTGTATTTATTTTGGGTTTCATATTTTATCTATCTTTATCATGCTCTACCCTAGATGTGATTGAGACTGTATCTGCTATGTCAACCCCATTCGGGGAGTATAAACTGTTTAGTCTTATACTGTTAGATGCATTGAGACCTAGGACAGCGTTTTACCGCCGACACTGCGGCGTAGGCTGGGCGTTGTTACGTTCTCGTGCCCTAACTCTAGGGTGCGGGTCGTGACACGTTTTTAGTGGTGGCCCATGCAGGTCGAGTTTATGTAGTGGTATTCGAACTAGAGTACCACTACAGCCTGCAGTAGGAATAGGATATATTTTTGAAGGTACTCAATCACAGTTAGAATCCCTTGAGAGATTCCTGGGACGACCCTTGAGAATCTTATTTTAACTTCGATTTGAAAACTCTTCTTCCCTTGATTTAATTATCTTTACTTTCTGTTGTTAAACTTGATTTTCATAGATTATTGTTGAATTCGAGTTGTATTTATTGATTTGATGGATGATTGTCGAATTTGAATTTTGATGATAGCTATTGCATCCGAGTTTGTATTTTGATAGATTTTTGTTCATTTTTGAATTTTGGTGTTCGTTGATAAATTGATTTGATTTTTGGGTATTCATTGTTGATTTAATTTAATTTTTGGCAAGATGAAATTATATGGGCTAGGTCATCTATGTTATGGAATCTAGTCTTCTATAGTCACATTAGCTAGCATGGTGAGGACATATAGTCTGACTCTGGATATATTTCTCGGATGTAGGAATTTAAGGTTTTCGCAGCCAAGCTAGCGGCACCGCAAAAATGTTAAATACCATGATTCTAGAGATATGTGCATAAGTCAAGGGCTCTGTGATTATCGTAGCCTTGCTTACTAGTATGACGAGGATTTAGAGTACCATAATTTTGGATAGACGCATATGATTATCAGATTGCACCTTAAATATTTTTGAACATGTTTTCTCTACTTTTGTTCAGTCATTCAAAAAAGAATTATTATTTGTTTGTTTGTCTAGTTTTCTATTATTTAACTCAGGGGTAAGTTTAGTTGGTTTTATAAACCTTGTGTAATTTCTTGCTATGAGTTTTTCATAATACAATGAATCGATGATTTGGTTAGACTTTATCTTGAATTTGATATTTTAACTCTGGATTTCAAAACGGTTCCTTCTTTAAACAGATAAACAAAAACAGATTTTATCGTTATTTCTTTCTTGCTACTATTCTTGTATTAAATAATAATAATAATAAAACTGTCTTGATTACACTAATCACTTACTTTGCAATCTTGGTAGGAATCTAAATGTTGCTCTTGATATAGAATTTGATTTTTATATTGGGACATGAGAATATATATAGTGGACACTTTTCTGACACTTATGCATGCTACACTTAATTTCCACCTATCTGAATACATATTAATATGTCGTTAATGTTTAAATTTTCAAAACCCCAATATTTCTGATTCTCTGCTTTTCCTAGCTTAACCCGTAATTTAAATATAAAATTTTATGATAATAGTTTTATTTATACTACTGCACATGTATGTTATACATAGGGTGTCAATTCAAAAAAAAAAGTTTGGTTGAGTTTTGTGTTAAATTTGAAAAATATGAGACTGTGTGCATATTAACCCTTAATACTGAATTCCAAATGTTTAGTTTAAATTGCTGTTTTATTTTCTTTAATATAATATTTAAAGCTGTGTACATTGTTGTATGTAGGGATATTTAAAGCTGAATTTACATGTTAGTTTGTGATAAACATTGAGTTGGTTTTAATGTTCAAATTTCTCCAAAATCTTGAAAACTAGTTACATGTTAACATTTTTACATTGATTTCCATGTTTAGTTAAATTTTAGATTTAACATGTAATATCAAACTGTATGCGTAGATAAATGTATTGGTAGTATGTTAGGGTTTCATTTCTATCATGTTAGGATGTATTGGGAGCATTGAGATTAGTCGTGATGTTTCAACCCCTAAATTTTGAAATTGCATTATGTTAATATTGCACTGGTTTAAATGTTAGCTTGTTTTCAGATTTTATATGTAAACGTTGAACTAAAAGTGGGTTTAACCTTTCAATACTAAGCTATAACCCTGTACAAGGACACACACACACTCTAACATAGTATATATTGTCTTTTAACCAAACCCTTCCCCTCTATGTTATGATTGTATATCTAGATAGATATATATAGAGCTTAGGCATACATGTTATAATATATATAAATACATAACTAAGTCTCTACCTTTTTATATATATATATGGTTAGCCATGCAAGTTGTGATTAAATAGATTGTATATTGTAGATTGTTAACCCAAATGCCATGATTAGTGTAACTTGATAGCTGTTGTTTTGGAACCCAATTTCTCATATACAATTTCATATGTATTCACGTACACACACGCCTACTATCTAACCATATGAACATGTCCCTATACACATAATGCTAGTTTTTTTTCCTCTCTAACACTCTGTATATATTGTGATTGGATTTCCATGCAATTGACTTTTATTCCTTAACTAGTGATTTTGATTTTTCCTTGAATAGTACCCTTTTTCAGATAATTGGTAGTTACCTTCATTTTATTTTATTTTTTAATGAGTACCAGTTTTCATATAGGATGGTAGACTGCCTTACAGTTTTGATGGTTTGTTGTCTTTGTAACTTTTTTGTTTCGCACCCTGGATTGCTTGTGTGTTTTGATACCCTATAACCGTTTTGGTTAGCATGACTAGTATACCTAGATGAGACTTACTGCCACCGTATGCCATGACCCTGTATGCCGTCCTTTTGATGGTATGATTTGTTTAAGATCTGGGACTTTGATTGTGGGGGTTTGACCTAGAGGGAGTATGGACATTTTAATTTCGAGGACGAAATTTTTCTAAGGTGGGTAGAGTTGTAGCACCCAGTTTCCCAAATAAGGATAATTTTGAAATTTCGTGTTTATAATTATTTTAATAATGATATTTAATTCATGATATGATTTTTGGTGATTTTTAAATCATTTTAAATTATTTAAATCAATGACTTGTGGTTTTGACGTTTTGCTAGTGAAACCCTAGAGACTGTTTGACCTAGAGCCTAACCATGTGATTATGATATTTTAATGTCATTTTTGGCCTAAGAATATTTTTGTATTTGACCTCTTTGAATTATTTTGATATTATTTTATTATTTATGATATTGTTTTGGGGTTATTTGAGTCGGGTTCGAATTTCAACTCAATCCGACTTGAAACGGGGATCCGGGGGTAGTTGACTCTAGTGGGACCCACACACTAGTTAGGCATGGCCTACATGATATTAATTTTAGTTCTTATGATAGAAATATTTTAGTTAGAGGTTAGACTAATTATTATGGATAAGGTTAGTGTGATTAGAGACTTTAGAATGACTAATTTAGCTCCAACCAATTAGCCCTTTCCTAATACTCATAGAATAGGTTAGTAGGGGCTTTTGGACTTTTCCTAATAGGACAAAACCACCTTTATGGCCAGCCACAATAAGGATAGGGTTGAGCCTCCCATTTGTCATTATCCATCTATTTTTCTCTCTCTTGTTCTTCCCCAAATTCCTAGAGAGCAATCCCTAGCAATTTCTCCACCAAATTCTTCCATTTCACCACCAAATCTTCCTCTTTCCTTCTCCATTATAGCCAAGGAGGAAGCTACCCAAGTTTGGGAGGATTCAGAACTCGTTCGTGTCCTTTTGGAATCTCTACGTGTCGGTGTCGCTCCGGAAAGGTTTTTCTTCGATTCGATCTACCAGGAGGTATAAATCCTTTCCCCTTTTCATTTCCTCATGCATATAGGTCTATTTTAAACCCATAGGAATGATCCCCACGGTTGTATCTCCATTTGTGTCCATTTTGTGTCCATTTGGAGGTCATAGGAGTGTCCTTTGTGTTGTGGATGTGTTCATGTTACATATATAGATTTATATATATATATATATTGTAATGAGAGTGTATCTATATTTGTATATGTAATAAATGGTTCATGATGATTATATAATCAAGTTTGTGAGTGTGGTTCCTCATATTATTATTGCTATTATTGTTGTGGATAATTAGGATATATATTGTGTATTCTTTTGGCTCAAACTATCTAAATCCGTCATGATTTTTATCCACGTTTTTAATTTCATCCCTAACTTAGAAATGTCATAACTTCTAGCTCAAAGCTCGGTTTAATCTCCCATTTTTTTTTAAAAGAAGCGTATTGAAGTTAGCTTTCCAAATACATATATTAATAGGCCTAATTCTTTCTGTAACTTTCTGGAGAATTATTTGAGTGTCAGCTGTATGAAAGACAAACGCGTTCTCGGTGTTTTCGCGATTCCGGGAGTTTTCGGAAACGAAAACGCGATCCGTTTGAAGTTTTGGAAAGCTAACACATAGATCTATAACATACTTTAATCCTAGATTTTAATTCATGCTGAGATGATACAGTATTGATTATTAGTAGGAGTTACTATTCTACATATGTATTTTGTGCACCCTTGTGTGTAATATAATGTTCTATTTGATTTTAACCCATGTTAATGTATATACATTATGTAATTAAATAGAGAATGCAAGCATGAATAAATGTTTAAATAAATGATGTATGAGGTGTAAGTATCCTATCTAATGTAAGCATGTATAAGTATGGCTTGTAATGAATATGTAGGTTCCATAGTATATAATGTATGGTGCATATAGTAGTGCAAGAGAATAAATGAATGATGAATGAATGCAAGCATAAATGTAATGTAATAATAGATGTAATGTATGCAGTATACAAGTTAATGAGATGTAATATTCTATGTTAACACAAATCCTATATTACCTCATGTACCCCTTACACTATGTAGAAACTATCACACTTGACACTTTGTTCACTTATACTTTGACACTCTTTGATATGTATACACTATGTATGCCCATTTAACCCTCACTTGCCCCTTTGCCATGTTCACATACACACACATAGCCTCTTAAATAAGTATTTATGAATACAGTTAACTTAGCTATGTATGTATATTATATATATGTTAGCATATTGTGTTATAATATATAAGTTTATATAACCATTTGAAATGCCATGATTATAGACCTAATGTTGAATACCAATATATACATGTGTATATATGTATAGACATATATAGTTTAAAGTAATAGATTACCTAGTGTATATCCAATGTGAATTATTGCCTATTTGAGTATTGATTAATTGCATGCTATATAGAGTTACGTGTATGTTGGCTTTTATAGCCTTGTATTGATGTGTGCTTGCTAGGATAGTCTTGGTTAGGCCTAGTAAGACTTGCTGGGTTAGGACATGACCTAGTTTGACTAGTGCAGTTGACCAGAGTTGACCAAGGGTTGACTTTGGCCTAGTTTGACCTAGATTCATGTAGAATGCATTGTAGTGCTTTATATTACCCTTCTGGACATGTTGTGACTTGTGCTATTCTAATTAGGAGCCAGACACCTCTCCTCGGATAGTATCTTTACCTTGGACATTCAGATATCAGGCGAGTACATTCTCTGATTATTTCATAACTTGTTTAGAATTATATTCCTGCTCTAGTTTACCTTATTTGATGCTGTCACGATATTATCACGGATTGGTACTATATGGATCCCTACATTGAGATGTTATCCCCCTCGGGAGCATCGGATACATTATGTCATATGTTTCGTGTACATCATGTATTCCTCGCTCTCATGTTATTTATGTTTTTCATGTGCTTCATGCTCGTTCATGCATGCTCGTGTACTCTCATGTGCTCTCATGAATCGGTCATGTTTCCCATGTATCTCATGTATAACCTATATTGCATGTGCACTCATTTATGAGCCTTCGTGTGAATTTCATGTGCACCCATTTTTGGGCCCCCCATGTGAACTTCATGTGCACTCATGTATGAGCTCTCATGTATACTTCATGTGTACCCATTTATGGGCTTTATGTGAAAACCATGTACGTAACATAACTTGTTTGGATCCTTGTATATTGATTGGGGTATGGGGGAGTATAAATAATCATGTGAACAATTCCAAAGTAGTATAGCCATGTGCGCCTCTTTAGTATAGTCATGTGCAAATCCAGCCGTTCACATGTCGACTGTACTCTAAATCACTAGTCACTGGTAGCTCTCTACTTATAGTAGATATTTCTATTACAGTTCTCTCTCTGTTTACATCATGTACTTTCTTTCAGTTTCATGTATCGTACTCTCTTGCATGTTTATATTTTCTAACCTGTTATGATCTGCGTGAGATGTATTGTGCTCGCTCCCGTCCTGACTGGACCTGTTGATAAATTTTACAGATAGCCTGGAGGTTGCCTGCTAGCCTAGAGGAGACACTTTAGAGGTTGTTTAGATAGTTATTTCATTTTGTCTGGAGTTGTATTTACTTTGTGGATTACTGTATTTGAGTTTTTAGATGTATTTCTGGGTTTATGTATCTTAGACACTTAGACTTCTATCTCCTGTATTTATTTTGGGTTTCATATTTTATCTATCTTTATCATGCTCTACCCTAGATGTGATTGAGACTGTATCTGCTATGTCACCCCCATTCGGGGAGTATAAACTGTTTAGTCTTATACTGTTAGATGCATTGAGACCTAGGACAGCATTCTACCGCCGACACTGCGACGTAGGCTGGGCGTTGTTACGTTCTCGTGCCCTAACTCTAGGGTGCGGGTCGTGACAGATAGAAGATTATGACTCCATGCAGTGATGACATAGAATAGAACAAAGAATGGTAAGAGAATGATTAGGAACCGAAAGCACACGAATTTTGAGTTTTAGAAAAATTTAATGATGTTGTGGAAAAAAATTCCTTCTTTAAAATATAAGAAAGATAATATTTAAGGTATAAATTGGAGGAAATGTGAAGGTTGATATTTAAATAATAGAGAAAATTTACTTATAATAATGGTGGTATCGTACTTTTAGTGATATGAGGGGTATAACTTGAACAAATGTTTAAGGATATTTTATTAACCTTGATTCAGGAAATTTTCGACCTAAGTAAAGACAAGGTAAAGAAGTTTGGACCTTCAACATGACTAGTGGAAAAACATTATAAATCAAAAAAAAATGAAAGTTATAACGAGTATGCTCCATGGATACTGGCCTTGGGATAAAGGTTAAGTCTGTAATATTTATAGAAATGTTCAATCTTCATGACCGAAGATTTGATTTTTGGTAGTAATTGCATCAAGGGTCGACCTTCACGATTGAAGATCATGATTTTATGGTGATATGTTTGAACTAACAAGATAAAGGTATAATTGATAAATGATGATTGGAAAACTTTGGCAGTAGACGAAGCAGAGTGAGATGATTACCTTGACTCCCTATGAAATCCTACCTTTTGATTTTCCATCGTAGTAAAGGAATTTAATTTTTCCTCTCCTTGAATCATTCTTTAAGGTATATAAGGGATGAATTCTTCCAAAGGAATTTATGAACACTTAAACTATGATCCCCTTTGACCATGGCCAATCGATTTTCGTCATCTTCTTATCGTGCCATGGTTCTCGATTCGTGACCGTACTTAAGTGACTTAAATTTCAATCGTAATCTAGATTTCCATCATTTTGTTGCTCGTGCTCAAAACCTCGATTATGTTCTTATCGAACCTAAATCCTATTTAATTAAGAATTCATTAACCCTATCATTCATCGTGTTAATATTTTAATTTTGATCGTGATTAGACTTGATGCCATTATCGCACGTGCCTAAACCCCTGATTTAAATTATTAATAACGACTAGTTCCGTGCTAATCATGATCTAATTTAGCCACTATTCTTCATGTGGTCGAGCCTAGATGACTTGGCATGACTATACGACTTTGATTTTACGATCATAATCCTAATAATCGTTACTGTACATGTTAACCTTAACCCACAAATCGTGCCTAAAACTTTTGATATTTAATCACGACTATGTCGGAATAAATCTTCTATCGCACCTAAATTTTGATTCTCTAGTCACCCATGCTCAGGTTTCGTTCCTAATCATGACTAGGTTTTAAAATTTTGGTCGCTCTATTCTAAATCGTGCCTAAGTGGTTTTAGTCATCCCAAAAATTTTGAAAATGTCCAAGCCTTAATTTTGCTCGTGATCAAGTATTTTTCCTTAGTCGTTGATCGTGCCAAACATTTCAACAATGCCAATTGCGTCATTTCAGTTTTTGAACGTTTACCTTGAATCTAATCTTATCGAGCCTAGGTCATATTGGTCATTCTATACTTGATCGTAACTGAACAATTTTGATTTTCCTAGTTGCGACTTTGCACCTAAATAACTTGAATTTATTTTTAAATTTGCCTAAAACCTTGATCCTCGGTCACAACTATATGATTGAATAATCGTGCCAAAATTTTGACTTGATTATATCTGAACAATTTTTTATTCCAGCCAAAAATTTGATTCTGTGGATACTCGTGCTTGGGTTCGCCAATATTTTGGTTTCTGAAATCGTATCTTAGATTGTGCCAAGTGAGTTTAGATCACTCCCAAATTTACAATCACGTCCGAGCTCAGATCGTATTTCATGACTTAATTAATCATGCTCATTAGATTTCGATCGTGCCAATAAGATCTTGATTTCAAATTTTAATTGTGCCTAAAATTTTATCTCGATCATAACTAAGTTTTGATTTTGATCGTGCCTATGAGATTTTGAGTCTGATTTTCTTCAAACCTAAACTACCAATCCTTCTATACTCAAATTTCAATTCCACCTTCGATTCTCTTAGTCGTGATTGAGATCGTGACTAGATAACCTGAAATTATTTCTTAATCGTGTCTGAATGATATTGTTTATCCTACGATTCTATCGTGCCAAAATCACTAGTCATGCTTAAGTTATTGACTAAACTCTGTGGTTTTGATCCTCCTGCCAACCTTAAATTTCGAGAATGGAAGAATTGTAACCTCCATTAACCGAAATCTGGATTTTTTTGAATATTTTTAAAAAAATTCTATTTCTTTTAAATTTTTCCTAATCTTTGAAATTGTGCAAATCTAATAATGAGAACGCATTTTCGATCGTAATTTGCTATCAATATTTTGTGGGACTGCTGGTTTTATAAAAACTATTTTTGTGAGATTATATTAGAGTAGAAACTTCTTACTCATTTTTTTAAAATCTATAAGTTATAAATATTTATTTTATATAAAAAAATATTTTGTAAAGTTATGATTGTAAATAAATATTTTATTACTAATTACTTTTAGTTTAAATGCTTTGATAAATCGGTAGGTTATTCAATTCCCTCTTATCGAGCTAAGACCATTTCGATCTTGTAGCCTACCAAGTTGGACTTGCGTGGGCAAGGTCCTTTGGGTTAAGTGATGACAAATATTGGTAGCTAAATTGTAATTAGCTAATAGATTAACTAGTTGTTAAATATCTAAAATATTGTTAGCTAGTGATTAATTAGTACTAATTAACTAATTAAATTAATTATAGGAACGAAATAGTAAAGCGTAATACTCTAGAGGGGGGTAAATAGAGTTGGCAGCGGAATAATGCTAATTAAAAAAGTTAGCAGCACAATCACAGAATATTATTCACAACTGAAATAAAGTAAAGGCAGAGTTAAGAGAGAAAACGCAAAGACAGCGATGTATACTGGTTTTTCTCTGTTGAGGACTAATCCAGTCGGTAGAACTCTTGCTACCAGTTGAATCCACTATTGGAAAAACCGTAAGTTTTCTTACGAAGTCCTTGCAACTTCTACAACGCGAGCTTTGATTCGAAGAACTCGTCCAACTTCAAATGTGAAGAGGTATTCTTCAATCAAGCCTTCTGATTACAATCTCTCAGAAACTTCTAGACCGTACCGCACTGGCAAATCGACTAGAGGATTGTATTTGGCTTGGGATCTGAAATTTAAAGCTCAAGAAAACTCTTTGGAAGACTGAATGCTTTAGATAGAGAGAAGATTGAAAGTGAATGAGTGAGTTGAAATGATCGAAATCCTTCTCTATTTATAGGTGTTCCAAAGGCAGACTTCTGACAGAATTCGGGCAGAATTCGGGCAGAATTCGGGCAGAAATCTATGAGCAAATCCCGGTCAAATCTGTAACTGCAGGAGGACCAAGTAACAAGGATTCAAAATCACAACAGCCACCAACCGAACTCTGGCAGAACTCGTCCCGAGTTCTGTCAGGGTTTAGTTAGGGTTTTGAAAAAGCTTTTGGTGATTTTTGAAAACCTTTTCGAAAACCATTTTGTAAACCTTTTTGAGAGGTCATTTTAAAAACATTTTGAACTCATTTAAGGGTAGCCTATTTGCCAGTACGACTCGGTGTACAACATATTTCTAGACTCAAATAAAATGAAAAATATATTGCGTAAGAAATTACAGACTCGAGTAGGCAAACAGATCTTCGGTCTTGAATTCAGTGGATAGCCATTCTTGATCATGTCCAAGAATCCGAGATGTCCCAACTAGCTACGTATATCCAGACAGAGTTTGATCAATTATTAAAATCAGGTTGACCATATGACCAATGGGCCAACAATCTCCCCCATTTTGATAATTGACAAACTATGAATGATATAACATTAAGCTTGTTCAAAAATATCAAAAAGTAGAATTGTTCATATCCTGTATTATCTCAAAAAAATGTTAGATCTTTTAATTTTTCTTCCCCTTTGTCACTTAGCAAAATAATTGCAAAAGATAAAGCTCCCCCGCAATCAATACATAAGTAACAAATAGTGAGAAAACACATATAAAAGAAATAAGACAGAAATAAAAGAGAAATATCACAGGCATGTATTGTCAAACAAAATTATCACAGGCATGTAATTTCACAGGCAGTTATAAAGAATGAAGCAATATAAAAGATAGTGCTATCATAAACTGAAACTGAAACATAGTGCTGAAATAAACTGGAATGCCATAAACTGAGGCATAATAAACACGTCCATGAAAATAACAGAGTACTAAAGCAAACTAGAAAGTGCTAATAATAAAAAAAAAGTACTGATAATAACTTGGAATGTCGGAGCATTTCCAAGTGCACAATAAAATATCACTCAAAATTATATAGTCACATCTTCTCATCATCATCCTCATCATCATCATCAGCTCGACCAGCATGTCCTGAAGGACCAGCTCCAGAGGTACCAACGCCAGAAGGATGAGGAGGGGCGCCAGCATAGAACTCACCAACAAAGTCACGAGGTGGAGCACGATCAGGACGGTACCAATCATAGGCATTACCGAGCTGGAAGTAGGCATGAACAGCCTCATCCTCACAGTGGTAACCAGAGATAGCTAGATCTCTAGGGATGGAACCAGCTGAATGACCAGTCTGGGCGAAACGAAGATCAGCTAAGGAGTTTACAAGCGCCTGATAATGGGTGACGTCGCAGAACTCACGCTCGCGAGCCATATCAGTCATCGAGAGGTGCAAAGCAGATAAATGCTGATGTATACCCTCAAATGTCATGGCATACTGATGAGGTGGTGGAGGAGGTGCAGTAGGAGGAACAGGAGGAGGAGCTGAAGCAATCATGCTACGATGAGATAACTGAAGAAACTTGGGCTCAGGGTCCTGAGTACAAGTCGACAGATCGATATCGAAGCGCTGAAAGATGCGTGGGAGAATCATCGCGTAAGAGAGATTTCTATCTCTTGTACGACAACGACCCATCATCTGAATCATGGTCTTAGGGGCAGAAAATAGAATCCCCTTAAGAATATGGTACATGGCGGACAGCTCAAGAGAAGTCATATCATCCTTTGAAGTGGATTTTGGAAGGCTGGTGGAATAGATGATGTGATGCAATTCATAGTTAAATAAGTTCAGGTTGTTAGCCTTGAACTTTCCAGAGCGTACTCTATCAGGTGCACAGAGTTCCGCTTTGAAACTAGCGAGTGTCGTGCCTTCGGAGAAATCAAATTCAGTGATGTCAACTAGCGGTTCACCTTCGTTAGGGATACCAAGGATCTCCGCTAAGAGGTTATCATCGAAATTGATATCAATACCTCCAACACGAGTGCTCACATCAAAATTATTTAATATGAGATTGTAATAAAATAATCTAATGGCATTAGTTGCTATAGGAAAGCAGATTTTAACAAAAAGATGTAACCCTAATACCTCAAAGAAATGGCGATGATCAGGAAATACAGTCCATTTGACTGGAGCGCCTGTGCATATGGATCTCATGGAGAAGTCTCCATACCACAGTAGGGCGTGGTCTAGGATTTGAAAGAAAAACCCATCGAACGCACCGTCGCTCGTTTGGACCGACGAGAAGAGGGAATCCGTATGCTGATGCGAAGATGACCCTTCCTCACTGGGGGTCATCTTCTTCCTCTTTGAAGGATTGAATTTGGGTGCCAATTGTGCAAATTGAAGTAAAAATTCACTAATTGAAAAGTGGAGAAGGATGTGGTTATACCTCCCGAAATCAAAGTATGTCGAAGAGAACGACGAACTCCACACGAATCCAAATTTTGGATTGATTTCACCACTTGGATTGGAAGGAAGAGGGTGGTGAAGAACTAGGATTTTGGGCTCCTTCGCGGCTGCTGCTGCTGTTATGAAGTAGTTTGGAAGCAATGAAGAAGAAGGGCTCTCGGGCTCTAGCTATATAACCTGAAACCCTCAACCGAACTCGGGCCGAATTCGGTCAGAGCTCTGGCCGAATTCTCCTAGGGTTCTTTATAGTTGATTTTTGCCATTCTTTTTTATTGTCTCATTTCAAATATTTAATTCAAAGATTAGTCATTTCAACTTCAATTAACATAATTAATATTATTTTATAGATTAAATGTCGTTACACAGCGACTGTTTCAGATTAGCTGTAGGAGTACTGTCCCAGCTGGCGGAGGTTCATCGAGGAACTCTTAAGTACCGCTTCGCTTCAACCATAGTTGTGGTGACAGACATACTCTTTATTGGCTTGTCTCTAACACAGTTTTTGCGTAATGATATATAATCATAAAATAAAATTAATTAATATTATTGACGTCCAAAATTCCTAATTCTCGACGTAAATAATTGAAACGATCTTCCGCTAGAGGTTTAGTGAAGATGTCAGCTAGTTGATTTTCAGTATCTATGTACACAAGGTTTATATCTCCATTTTGATGCTGATCTATAAGAAAGTGATGTCGAATCTCGATATGTTTAGTACGAGAGTGACATACTGGATTCTTAGTCAAATTAATAGTGCTCGTGTTATCACAGAAAATGGGAATATGTGTGTAAAATAAATCATAGTCTTCTAGGATTTGTTTCATCCACAAAATCTGAGCACAACAACGTCCTGCGGCGATGTACTCAGCCTCTGTTGTTGATAGGGCTACAGAATTTTGCTTTTTATTAAACCATGAGACTAAAGCCTTGCCTAAGAAATGACATGTGCAACTGGTAATTTTTCTATCAACTTCACATCCAGCAAAATCTGCATCCAACAGAAAAAGTGCCTTTAAGGTATCGAAAGATACGCTTAACTGCGGACAGATGTGATTCCTTTGGGTTAGCTTGAAAATGTGAACACAGGTTATATCTGGACGACTAGCAGTTAAATAAAGTAAACTACCAATCATACCTCGATACTTATGTGTGTCGACTCGCTTGCCTTGTTCATCTGAATCAAGCTTTGTTGAAGTTGCCATTGGAGTGCCAATAGGTTTGACATTGTCCAGATCAAACTTCTTTAGCAAGTCTTTTGTGTACTTGGCTTGATTTATAAATGTTCAATTATCAGTTTGTTTGATTTGCAATCCGAAAAAGAATTTCAACTCTTCCATCATGCTCATCTCAAACTCATACTGCATACACTTTAAAAATTCTTGACACAGAGATTCATCAGTAGATCCAAATATAATATCATCAACATAGATTTGAATTAAAAGAAGTTTGCCATTAAAAGACTTAATAAACAGTGTAGTGTCAACCTTGCCTTTTGAAAAACCGTTGTCAAGTAGAAAAGAGCTTAGACGATCATACCAAGCACGAGGGACTTGTTTTAAACCGTATAAGGCTTTCTTCAACTTGAAAACATGATCAGGATTTTTGAAATTCGTAAAACCTGGAGGTTGTGCTACAAAAACTTCTTCTTTTATAAAACTATTTAAAAAAGCACTCTTGATATCCATTTGAAATAGTTTGAAATCATAAAAATATACAAATGCACATAACATGCGAATGGATTCTAATCTCGCAACTGGGGCATAAGTCTCATCGTAGTCGATACATTCTTCTTGATTGTATCCTTGAGCTACGAGTCGAGCCTTATTACGAGTCACTAAACCATTCTCATTTAGTTTATTTCGGAATACCCAACGGGTGCCAATGACCGGATGATCAATAGGCCTGGAAACAAGTTTCCAAACTTGATTCCGTTCAAATTGGTTTAATTCCTCTTGCATAGCATCTATCCAAAAACTATCACTACATGCTTCATCAATAGTTTTGGGTTCTAGCTGTGAAATAAATGCAATACTAGAAGCAATATCTCTACTAGATGTAAGAGTACTTACTCCTTTGGTAATATCACCAATTACCAAATCTTTTGGATGATCAACTGTAAATGTCAACCTTTTCGGTAGATTCTGAAGGTAGCTGGTTCCTGCATCTTCTCTAGGAGGTTCAGCTAATGCAGAGCTTGGTTGAGGATCAGCTGATGTTGAGCTTGATGCAGACAGATCTTCATCATTGTCATCGATAGTCATTTGATTCATTTCATCAAAGGTGACGTTGATTGATTCTTCCATGATCATTGTTCGTTTGTTGAAGACTCTGTATCCTTTGCTCTTGGCCGCATAACCTAAAAATATACCTTCATCGGCCTTTTCATCAAATTTTCCCAAGTTGTCTTTTGTATTAAGAATAAAGCATTTACAACCAAATATTCTAAGGTATAAAACTGAGGGAGTTCTATCAAACCATAACTCAAATGGAGTCTTCTTTAATTTGGGTCGAATTAGAACTCTATTGAGACCAAAGCAAGCTGTATTGACAGCTTCAGCCTAGAAATATTTGGGTAGACTAAACTGGTTTAACATCACTCTGGCCATTTCCGATAGAGTTTTGTTCTTACGTTCCACAACTCCATTTTATTGTGGAGTCCTAGGGCAGAAGAACTCGTGTATGAAACCGTGTGTGTCACAAAATTGCTCAAAATCAGCATTCTCGAATTCGCCACCATGATCGCTTATAATACGAATGATCATATAACCTTTTTCATTATGTACTTTCTTGCAAAAGGCGACAAATTCGGATAATGCATCATTCTTGCGTGTCAAGAAATATACCCACGTGTATCTAGAAAAATCATCTACAATTACGAAAGCATAAAGCTTATCTCCGAGGCTAGCAATTCTGCTAGGACCAAATAAGTCCATGTGTAGCAATTGTAGAGGTCTAGTAGTACATACTGCATTTACAGATTTGAATGTGGATCTGGTAACTTTGTTCTTTTCACATTGGCTGCATACCGAATCCTTCTTGAATGTAATGTCCGGTAAACCGCATACTAGTTTCTTTGTGGGTAATCTTGAGATCGTATCCATATTAGCGTGACCGAGTCTCATATGCCACAGATGACTCTCATCACTCTTGGCTATTAAACATCTACCTGAAATGTTAGTTTCTTCTAACAAATAGAAAACATATATATTGTCTTCCCTGATACCTTCAAAGATAGTACTACCAGTTGAGCTGTCAACTATAGTACATTTGTCTTTGCCAAAGTTGATTCCATAACCATGATCAGCTAGGTGACTTATGCTGAGTAGATTATGTTTCAACTCGGTAACCAGACAGACATCCTTAATTACAGGATAGAAAGACTTAATTACCAACATCACCGATACCAATAATATACCCTTTCAAGTTATTACCGAAGGAGACATAGCCTTCCTTTTTTTCTTCGACAGTGTTGCAAATAGTGTGGCGTCACCGGTCATATGCCATGAGCAACCGCTGTCGAGGATCCATTTGCTTCTAGCATGTGAATGGTGTTCCACCTACAAAATAGTTTGCAGATAAAACTTTTGGTACCCATTTCTTGTAGGGTCCTGAATTATTAGATTTTGGTATCCAAGCATAAACATTTAAATCAACAAGCTTTCTTATTCTATATGCAGATGAAATATGACCAATGAGGCCACAATAATGACATTGTGCATGTCGAGTGTTGAAAGCTGAGTGGTGTGCATGGTTGGTAGGTTTAGGTTTTCTAGTATAGAAGAAAGCATACCTATAATCTTGTTTGGGCTTAACCTTTTGGGCTAAAGGTTTGATAGGGTTAGGTCTGACAGTGTTTGGCTTGGAAATGTTCCAATTTTTCGGTAAGTGACACGTGTTAGGGTAGGAAGCAGCAGGCTCAGGCTGTTTTCCTAACCTAATTTCCAATCTTTTGGAAGTGTCATACAACTTAGTATAATCAGAAGTGAGTGTTTCCATTCTGATTTGTGCACATCGAAGACTTTTCTTCTCTATAGAAAGTTCTTCCTTGAGTTGGTCAATAATTTTGTCTTTCTCTTCAGATGACTTGGTAGTCTCGTGTAATAAGAGCTTTGTTGAAGAAAGCTCACCAGACTCACTAACATTATTTCTAACCTCAGCTAGTAGGTCGATAAGTCTACCTATTTCACCTTTGTACTCTTTGAGTACCTTCTTAGAGGTCTGATACTTGCTACGCAGTTTTCTGTAATCAGTCATCAGGCCACTGAAGGCATCTCCTAATTGCTCAAAGGTGAAGTCATCATAAGTATCAACTACAGGTTCAGTGGGTACCTGATCGGATGCCATAAAGCATACGTTTGCAGCATCTTCTGATTGTTCGTCTTCTGAGTCGTTTGCTTCACTTTCATGCCATATGCTGGTATTGGCATATCTCCTAGATGTTGATCTCTTTAGGTTTCCTTTTTCATACCTGTTGCTCTTCTTGCTTGATGATGAGTTTATGGGACAATCCTTCTTCATATGTCCCTTCTTCTTGCAGCCGTAGCAGACATCATCGTCTTCATACCAGTTGTTGCTGCTGTTGTTTTCTTTGGCTCTCTTCTCATGTCTCATGAATCTCTTGAATTCCTTGCTAGGAGTGCTTGATCTTCAGCATCAGATTCACTGCTGTCTGCGTCACCTTCAGCAGCTTTTCTGTGCTGAGCCTTGAAAGCGATCGTCTTCTCCTTTGGTGCAGGCTCTTCAAAATCTTGTAGCTCTATTTCATGAGTGAGTAGCTTACCCATGAGTACTTCGAGGGACATAGATGTGAGGTCGTTCCCTTCAATGATTGCAGTAGCCTTCGGAATCCAGTTCTTGGTAAGTGCTCGCAGGAGTTTGCGAATCTTTTCATGGTTACTGTACTCTTTGCCTAGGGAGGACAAAGGATTTACAATATCCAAGAATCTTTCGAACATTTGAGTAACTGTTTCGTTGGGCTTCATCTTGAACACCTCATACTCTTGAGTAAGTCTGCTGACTTTAGATTCTTTGACTTGAGTCGTACCTTCATGTGTGACTTCAAGTAGCTTCCACACTTCATTTTCCGTTGTACAGATAGACACCCTGTTAAATTCAGTTCTGTCTAAAGCACAAAATAGAGCATTAATAGCACGTGCGTCAAGACTGGCCTTTTTCTTTTCCTCCTCTGTATATCTGCATTAATATCCCTAAGGAAGCTCACAATCACCTCGGCTGGCTATTGTCCCCAGTACCATGTTGTGGAACCAAAGACAATCAATCAAAAATAATAGCCAGTACTCTGCTACAGAGATACATACTCACAATAACAATAATAGGCCATAATATAATAAGTTTGATATTGTAGTCAAGTTCTACCCACCCCATGTCTAGTATCTATCAATGTCAAGTCCATATAGTCATAACTATAATAATAACAATGAACAATCTAGTAAACTGCTACGAAGTCAATACCATGAATACTCATGCCAAACTTTATATCATGAACGTGTCGGTGTTCTCTGGTCATTCGTGTCAATCGACACGACAATATACACGCAATGCCTAATATCAATACTCAGTGCCAATATAATGATATCGACATCTGTCTTTGAAATGGACACTAAGTATCAACAATCCTATGTCATGCTAATGCTAATAAGAGAAATAACAAGAAATAAAAGAAACATCTATAACCAAGGCAAAGTACGCTTGCCTGTAATCGTTATCTGAGTGTATGTCTAACCAACTCCAATATCTTCGTAACTCCTGCCAAGTTCACCTATAATAGATATACTATTATTAATACTATCTAACAACTTACCACATATATAGACTTTATTAATATCTATACCCATTAGTCGTCATAACGTCGTTACAATACTATACAACATATCAAATAACAAATTTCCTTATAAAAATAATTTATCTAAAAAAATAGTAATTTAATTTCTAGAAAATAATTAAAAAAATTATATCACTAATAGTATTATTTTATTAGTGAAATCTCAAGCATAATAGTCCAATGTTGATACTACATTATTAATACCACATTTAGCCTACTAATTGAGTTCGAAAATAATAAATAATTAAAAAATATAATTCTAGAAAAATGATAGAGATTAGTTAAAATAGTGCTTTTATCATCAAACATTGCATAACAAATATTTTAGTAGAGGTATATGAGGTTTCAAAGCTTTTGGATACAAGAAACACATGATTTTCGGAGTTACGGTTTTATGGTAAATGTCAAGAATTATAATAAATATTAAACGAACGCAAAACTCAGTAAGAAGATATGCATTGGAAAGCTCTAGATGTCTAGTTTCTTACCAAAAATATTTAGAAGATCGAATCAGCTCATAAATTGGTAAAAATCTACTTGCAACTAATTTGGTCTATTTTAGATACCTTGTCGTATAATTAACGCCCCGGACCAACCGTTTAGAACTGCGTAGGGAGCAATTACATAAAAATAGAGATAAATATCTTTCCATTAATTTTGGTTTCATGAAAAGATGAGTTTTGTAAGTATACGAAACCATAGATGCAAAACAACGTACCTTCTTGAATAAATTCTGACTTAGAATTTAACTTTGGGTAAATTCTAAAATTCATAACGCCTCATAATGTTGTCGTAGATTTTCAGAAGCTTACTAGGACGTTAGAGGGTCATGTTAGCTTTGCAAAGAATATTCGTGGAGCTTTACGGGAGGATGAAAAGGGGTCAAAACTATTGGTACACCACAAGGTGCTGTCGGCGGCCAAGGCTGGGCAAAAATTTCGGGATTGGACTTTTGGGGGAGGTTTTGTGAGATTTGGAGGCAATAAGAGGAAAGGGGATGTTAGAGTTTTGTTGGGTTATATATTAGGAAGAGTAGGGTTTTGGTGTGGACTAAATTGGTTAGGATTTGACCCTCCAAAGGATTAATATGGTAATAGGTTTCCTTATTGGGTGGGTTATTTGACCAAGTCAAAGAGGATTTAATACACATGGCTGCAATTTAATAACTAAAAATCAATTATATATATATATATATATATATATATATATATATATATATATATATATATATGTATGTATATAATTGATTTTGGAAACCTTATATAGGCTCTAACAGGTAGGGTTGGCTTGGTTAGGGTCCGAGTATATTTTCTAGTTAATTTAAACCCAAAAAGTCAACTAATGGGTCTTATGTGCCAATAGCAAATAAGAACTCGATTGAATGGCACAACCTAGGTATGTGTGTCATAGGCTGAAAATGAGTCAATACCGTATGTTAGGTCAAATGGTTTTCATCTATGTCGGGTCCCGAACTCACATTGGAAGTTAGGTCTACAATTACGGTAAACGGTCAAAATGGGCTACGTTGACCCAAAATTGTGCGAAGTCAAAAGAATATTAGGGAACAAATTAGGATGGGACATGATATATCAAATTGAAGGTAGATGTGTCTAGAATTCAAATATGGAATTTGATTTAAGAAATTGATATATGTTGTGCTTAAAAAATCAAAGCTACAGTAAAGTACTACTATAGTCATTATTGAATATGATTTAATATTAAAATATCCATATAAAATAATTGAAAATAATTAAAAATAATTAATAATAAATTCCAAAAATTAGGGGACTTACAATTATCACCTGGCATTCACGATTGACATGCTTACCCCTGTCTAGTACACCGTCGGAACGATCACAACGTGTTGTATTTCTAGGCCTTTTTGTGATAGTTCTGTGCATTCATAATGACTTACAGACTCATGGATCCTATGATTTATAGTTAGATATTTGGGTTCTATTGGACATGCCGTAGACGTAACTCATGCGATCTTATTTGGAAGGATAGGACAGTAACTAGATATTGGGCTACTATACACCTGGTCGCCTCTCGATGGTCATGAGCCTCATGCAGAGCTACGGTAGTAAATTACTATCAATGGGCTGTAATACTATAGGTCATAAACTCAATGAGCTAGGTTAGTTACTTAACCATATCATTGATGTACGCATGATAATGTTTTCCTCAATTTGCGTTAAACATAGCCAGGTCGTATTGTTGCAGCCCTACATCTTTAGAAGAATATAGTTTATTTTACTACTTTTACTTTTGACATGCTTTTGTGTGAGACTCATCTCACAGTATCAGAATTTATATACGGATACATATTCTTGTATTATAATTCATATTTTCTTGGTTTTCGGAACGCTTTAATTTTTTTCCAACTTATAGATTTTTTCCTTGACCGGCATATCGCCAGTATAATAGTGTACACCGACGGCATACCGCCCAGACAGATTTATCATATTTTAGATATTTTCAATTTCAGATATTTTTATGAACAGTACTTCTGATATTTTTGTGAATAGTATTTTAGATATTTTGATGAATAGTGTTTAGATATTTTTGTGAATATTGTAGATGCTTCATATTATCCAATGGATACTTGGTTTTCTTTGGATGGCTAGGATTGACTTAGACCTTCACATGGATCACCAACCAACGGTTATGATTAATTCTCCCTTCTCTATATATATATATATATCCTTTCACTTTCTCCCTCCTCTCTCTTTTTATTCTTTCTACTCTCTTTTATTTCTTTTTCACTTCTCTCCCCTTGGAGCTTGCCAAGAGCTTGGCCTTGAGGCTAAGAGTGTGGTTTCGTTACCCATCTTGGAGGTGGACTGTAAGATTAGACTTGGAGCTTAACATAGGCAAGTATGTCTTGCAAAATCTTGAACAATATTATTTTTGCCATTTTGTTTGTTCTAATCTCTTTCTTGCATTATTCTAAGCCTCTTTGGAACTTGGAGTTTTTGGTTTTGATGTTTACATTTTTGTAGATCTAAGTTTATAGTTTTCTCGATTTTTCTTGGTTTTGATCTGTTAAACTTTATTATTTCCGAAATCTTATGGTCCTATGTTGTAGAGAATTTTATTCTACCAAATTTTGATTTTTAAACTACTTGATTTTGATTTATTTTGAGTAAGTTATGGCATTTTGAATTCATAGGTTCCCTATGCACTTCGGTGCTGATTTTGGAGAAGATGAACAGCCTGCACTTGTGTGCAGCCTGCACCTTCCTGCATAGCCTGTACCTTCCTACGCATCCTACACCTTTCTGTGCAGCCTGCGCACCTTCCTGCACTGCCTACACACATTCCTGTACAGCTTGTGCACCTTCCTAGACAGCCTGCGTACCATCTTGTGCAGCCTGCGCACCTTCTTGTACAGCGTATGTACCTTCAGAAGAAGAGTTACAACCCCGGTCCTTGTTTGATTTACGGGTTGTAACTTGGATTCTGAAATAGTTCCTAAGTTATCTTATTATTTATCGTTTTATATAATTATCTTACATACTGATATGTCCTTTTTATCTAACACGCTCACATGTCCCAGTTATCTAACATGCTCACATATTCCAGTTATCTTACATGGTCACATGTACCATTTCTCTTTTAATTTATTTCACATGCTCATATGCTTTCGTTTAATTCACATGTCCACAGTTTACTTTATGTCACATATTATTTACTTTATGCTTCATGTTGTGTGCTTGTTGTCTTTTCTATTCTTAAGATGAGTGCATTGGTAGTGCACGAGTCTCGATTTATATTTACTTATTTTTGTCTCTATCCATTGCTATGTTAGTTATTGCTGGTTTTAGTTCATAGTTTGGCTTCCTTTGTGGTACTTGCTATTGGGGTTCTGACCCCACTAGTTTTGTTTGGCCAGATCTTATAGAGGAGCCCGAAGGATCTTTCGTACCATCTACTGGACGATGACTATCCAGAGCACTAGAATACCTTAGTAGGTTTTTCTATATTATTCTTCCACTAGTTATGTATATTATTCTTTTGTGGCTTTTAGCCTCCGAGTACGTATTTAGCTCATGTTTTGCATCTGTAATTTAGCCTACGGGCCTAAAAATGATTTGCGTATTCTAGACTATAGCTAGTGCTTATCATGTATGACTATTACTCTTGCTAGCTCTTCACTTTGTATTACTAGCTTCATGACCATCCATGTATATTTAGTTTTTGACGCTTTACTATTTTATGTCTGCTGATCATACTTCTTGTACTTTACACATTTGCCTGTGATTGAGACACCTAGGATTGCTTGACCTAGGATTGATTGTTGGATTGTAGTAGTAACCCCCATGTCTATACAGCTTATACGTTATTTTGGGGTATTGGAGTACTTTGGAATACGTAGCTGGCCTGGTCCGTCCCTACTTGCCAGTATTCCGGTTCTAGGGCGTGACATTTTGTATATCTTGTTATGTCCCTTTGAGGACTATGTCCTCTTTCAAGCATAAGGGAGGAGAGCTACCCGGAGGAGTACGGATTGGGTGTTTATAGAGGACATATCCCAACCGAGAATATCGAGATAATCAATAGTAGATTTCACTTTGGAATTCATGTTTCTTATCTAGGTAGCATATACTGAATCTTGTTATCTTCTTATACCTTGTCTTTATTTTTGTATTTGTATTAACTGGTTTGTTCCCCTCGGCCTCTAGTAAGAAATTAGAGTTTACTTATTATAGCTGAGTACACTCGGTGAACCCAATAGGCATTTGGATCTTTTTGTGGTCTTATTATAACAGGAGGGGCCTCAGCAGTATATGAAGGCCCCGGCTCAGAGGCAGAGAGACCAGCTGTATCAATCAGAACAAGAAGCATGTACCTACTGTGGCAAGATAGGACATCTCATATCAGTTTGTTGGACGGCAGATTGGCGATGCTTACGCTGTGGGGTGGAGGACCATTGAGTTAGCACTTGCCTCTATCCTGTTTGCAAAAAACAAAACATGTTTTTATTACAAACTTTAAAGAATCGCACACGAGTACAATGAATTCTGTGGAAGTACAACTGTAGGAGTCTGGTCTGATTGATGACCGCTTTGTCTCTTTGACGAGGCGATTGTTGATGGAAGCAAGCTTGTCACTGTGTGTCGGAGCTTCCGTTGACGTGGAATCTTCTGTATGGCTCGGCCGTGTAGAAGTATCGACAGAACTTCGGCATCAATTAACGGTTGAAAAACTTGCTCTTGAGAATTGATGATTGCAGAAGATGGAAGTGCGATGAGTGCTCCAACTGTACCCCTTCTCTCTGTGTATGTGCGTTGGGGGAATGGAGCTCTATTTATAGAGCCAAGAGATAACCACCTGACAATTATCCAAAGTAGGTACCCTTTTTTTGGATAGGCGCCTAAGCCACTAGGCACCATTTTTAAGCAAAGGCGTCTTTGACATGTGACACCTATACAGAATAGGCGTGTGGTCAGGGCCAAGTGATGGGTACGTCCTTTAGGAAATTCGGAGTAGTGCACCATGTTCAGTATGCATGGCAGATTAATACGTCAGAAGGGAACTGAATACTTTGAGAAAGGCACCGAAGGAATTAGACGCCTAGAAATGTTGAGCGCCTAGTAGCAGTAGGCGCCTAAATGGGTCAGGGTGCCACAGAGAGATATGCGCCTGAATGCATAAGGAGCCTAGGAGAACAGAACCCTTAAGAAATAATGGGTGCCTAAGAGAGTTAGAGCCTAAGAGACAATGGGCGCCTAAAAATATTAGGCGCCTAAGAGGGACAGATATTTTGAGTGCCTACAATACCCCTTCAAAGTTTTCAAACTTGGGCGCCCAAACGTTTGGAATACTTTGAATGACGGCGCGCATTAAATATGGGGTTCATTTTCGACGATGAACCTATTCATGGAGAGGTGCTCTTTTCCAAAATGACTCTTCTTCTTCCTCCTTTTAAGCTTTCATTAATGATACTCGGCTTTTCATGAGGAATATGACGCGCCGGCTGGATTGGTTTCGACTATATATATGAGAATGGACTTTTGCACAGCCTTAACCCTTATTTACCTTCATGGCATTCAAAGGGATAAAGACCGGCCCGACGTCAACATCAAGGCTCCTTAGGAGAAGCCTAATACTGTTCCTATGGCTCACTTGTTGGAGGCTGACCCGTCTCTGAGGATGGAAAATCTTCTAGACTGCTTTGATCTGACTCCAGAAGTCTTCGATCGCTCACGTGGTAGGCCATCGTCCTCCTCTGAAGAGTATGGCAATTGAAAACAGAGAGAGGGATTCTTTCGTTTGATGTTGTTAGGGTTATATACTAAAAGCATCACTTTTGAAGTAACCTTAATTCCTTAAATTTTGAATGAGAATCATATGGGCAAATGTTTGCATATTGTATTTGTTGCAAGTGTTAATGCAAATGTCTGATATTCTATATTATAGATAATATGGTGTGTGGTGTTACACAGAAGATCATATTATCAGAAAAGGTTGGAAGATCGTCGCCCACACGATGTCCAACTCGAGGAAGGAATACGTGCAGAAGATCTTGGGGTCGTCCGCTCGAGATTGCCAGGAACTACTTGTCTTCTTTCCGTCACAGGAATAATTCGTGAACCCTATTTTCCATCTATGAAGGGTTAGAACACGTATTAAATCTGTTTAACTTTCAATCGATCAATATGCACACCAAAGTAAGGGTCGTGGGAATCCCTAGTTCCATCAATTGGTATCAGAGCCACTTTGGATCTGCGTATTGATTGATACGTCTTTGTTGTCCAATAAAACCTACATTGTGTAATAGTTGGTAGATGTTGATCCGTTCTAACACGGTTTTACAAGCATCTTAGATCCAACTATTATGGTCCAATGCATGTTTTGTTTTGTGATTATTTTAAACCACGGACATGTCGTAGATGTTGTTGTTGCTGTGGATGTAATTAAAATCACGAGGGTTGATCGTGCTTATTATTTTATTTTTCAATCTTGATTATGTTCTTTTGGGAGGAATAGGATTGATGTAATCTTAATTATTTTTTCATCAATCGTGATGGCGGTGGTGGCGGTTTCTGACGCCAGACAAGATACTGGTTTTAAGCAGTCCAGAGGCAGACGGATGGTTTCGATGAAGGAATCGACAGCCAAAACACGAATAGATCTGCATAGTGCCAGATTTTGGATTCAGATAGTTGAGGACGAAGCAGGAAAGATGAACATAATAGTTGGATATTTTTTTCTTATTTGTTGTCATTTTGCTTTTTCTGATTATGCATGTTTATTATTTTGTGGATTTTTTTTGAAAAACTAAGCCTACTTTAATAATGGACAACATGGACATAACATCAACTAGTAGAAAAACCCTCATTGTTAAATAACTAAGTAGGAGAGGATATTTATTTAGTATAAATCATATGGTCTCCATTACTGGTTTGTAAGTGATGTAATTATATTTGCGTGTTGGCTTTAGTGCCTCCTCCATATCGGATGAGTATAATTATGAATCACCAGTACAAACTTCCTTAGGGATAATTAAAAAAATTACCTAGTACGTGTTCACTTCTCCATCTGAAGGAACTCATTACAAGGTAATTAACTTAGTATTAAGTAATGGTATACACTTAGATACAAATAATAGTATCCTCCCTGTCGGAGTTACTGCTAATTTTTTGTATGACCAGAGCAAGACTAACATATTAATTTTATTTGTCATAAAGTTATGTTGACATGATAGTAAAATTAATAGGTAGTACCTACTTGAACAAAGTTGAATTTGTATACGTCCACAGAATAATGGCATGCTAAATTCATGATGTTCAAGGTGTTGGTAAATTTCTTATTATTGTTTTCAGGAAATTAATATTTAATTAATTCAAAAAGTTTATGCCCTACATAATTTTTACTTATATGATTCTCAGGATTTCAAAAATGGGCTATTTCGGTCCACTTATGGTGATTCTTAAAGAAAACAAACTTACTGGACCAAATTATATTGACTGGAAATGTAATATGGATATTGTCTTGACTGCTGAGGAGTACAAATATGTACTTGTTGAGGAATACCCACCTAAGCTTGATGCTAACTCTGATGAAGAGGTCAAAGAGGCTTATAAGAAGTGGAAAAAGGCAGATGAGCTGGCACAGTGTTATATTTTGGCATCTATGTTAAATGTACTGCAACATCAGCATTAGGCCATGGCCACGGCTTATGACATGATGTATAACCTTAAGGAATTCTTCAGACATCATAGTAGAGCAGCTAGACAGTTTGCTATAAAGTGTTTGATGAATACAAAAATGGCTTAAGGTACACCAGTAAGGGATCATGTTCTCAAGATGATGGGTCATCTGAATGAGATGGAGATCCTTGAAGCTGAAATCGATGGAGAATCCCAGGTCGATATCATTCTCGGGGCTCTGCCTAAAAGTTTTGACAATTTCTGCCTTAATTACAACATGAACAAAAGGTTGTATAATTTGACAGAAGTTACAAAAGAGCTACAGGATGCTGAATCTCTATTTAAGCAGAGTGGTCATATTTTTCTTTCTGAAAGGCTTCTACTTCTAAGCCAAAAGGCGGTAAGAAGAAGAATAACATTCAAAAATAGACAAACTCAGCAAAGAAGGGCATGGGACCTCAAGACGCTGTGAAAATGCCGAAAGGCAAATGTTTCAAGTGCAAAGGGTTAGGACATTGGAAGACTGACTGTCCACTTCTCAAATAAGGGAACAAAGAAGGTATATCTCATTTACTAGTAGTTGAAACATGTTTAACGGGGTTATCTACTGGCACCTGGTGTATAGATACATGAGCCACTAATTATGTTTACAATACATTGCAGGGGTTCCAAGAAACCAGGCAGCTCAGTGATGAAGAGATATGCTTGTTCATGGGTGACACTACAAAAGTAGCGGTCGTTGCATTAGGAGATATTACTTTATCTTCTGGTAGAAATAAGTCTTTGACATTGAGAGATTGTCTTTATGCACCTTCACTTGGAAGGAATTTAATTTCTGTTTCTATGTTAGTTAAGGATGGATATTCAGTTTATTTTAATGTCAATATTGTTATTAGAAATAATAAAGATTTTATTTGTTCTGGTGCATTAGTTGATAATCTGTGTGTCATTAATCCTGTTTTTCCCACAATGTAACTTATGGAAATAAATAATATGTCATCTAACTTAAATAAGAGAAAGGAACCTTCTTGTATGAACCAAACATGTCTTTAGCACTTGAGATTGGGGCATATTAACCTAAGAAGAATTCAAAGACTAGTTGAAGATGGACCTTTGAGTTCATTGGAAGTGGAGGCACTACAGTCTATGAATCCTGCTTCGAAGGTAAAATGACCAAAAGGCCTTTTACGACAAAAGGGTATAGGGCCAAAGATGTGTTGGAATTGGCTCATTCTGATTTGTGTGGACCCATGACTATCCAAGATAGAGGTGACTTTGAATATTTTGTCATATTTATTGATGATTATTCAAGGTGTGGATACATTTATTTGATGCGCCGTAAGTCTGCATGCTTTGAGAAATTCAAAGAGTACAAGGCTGAAACGGAGAACCATCATAGAAAATGTATCAAGTCATTATGATCATATCGTGGTGGCGAGTACCTTTTTGGAGAGTTTAGGGATTATTTATCAGAGGCTGGGATTACATCCCAATTGACTACACCTGGAACACCCAGCAGAATGGTGTATCCGAAAGAAGGAATAGAACACTTATGGAGATGGTTAGATCAATGATGAGTTATTCGAATATACCAGATTCGTTTTGGGGATATGCCTTAGAGACTGCAGCTTATATCTTGAACTTGGTTCCTTCTAAGTCAGTACCTCTTACTCCTACAGAGCTGTGGATTAGGCGTAAGCCTAGTCTGAAACATGTTCGAATTTGGGATAGTCCAATACAGGTGCTGAATGGGAAAGCAGATAAGTTGGAATCTCGTACAGAAGTACGCTTGTTTGTAGGCTATCCAAGAGGAACGAAAGGAGGTTTATTTAATAGTCCTAAGGATCATAAGGTCATTATTAGCACCAATGCCCGATTCTTAGAGGAAGACTATGTGATGAACCATAAACCCACAAGTAGATTTGTTCTAGAAGAACTGAGAGGTGAGACACCAAGTACTTCAGTACCAACAAGAGGTTGAACCACAATTAACTACACAACATATCGCAAATGTTATACCACAACCGATTGTGCCTCGTCGTAGTGGAAGGGTTGTCATATAACCTGATAGATATATGTTCTTGGGAGATCGTCAGACTTTCTTCCTGAGGAACAAGATTTTAATTCCTGCGCCTACAATGAAGCACTCCAAGATAAAGATGTAGAGTCTTGGCAAAAAGTAATAATATCTGAAATTGAATCTATGGATTCCAATCAAGTCTGGAAGCTTGTAGAGCCACCCGTTAGCGTAAAAGTTATTGGATGCAAGTGGGTCTATGAGAGAAAAAGCAGATCAGACGGTAAGGTTGAAACCTTTATAGCTCGGCTTGTTGCAAAAGGTTTTTATCAAAGAGAGGGTATCGATTATGAGGAAAACTTTTCTCCAGTAGCCATGCTTAAGTCTATCCGGATTCTTTTATCTACTGCAGCTCATCTCGATTATGAGATTTGGCAAATGGATGTCAAGACAGCTTTCCTTAATGGAAGTCTTGAGAAAGACATCTATATGAAGCAACCAGACGGGTTCATTGAAAGGGGACAAGAACATCTTGTTTGTAAGCTCAAGAAGTCCATTTATGGACTTAAGCATGCTTCCAGATCTTGGAACATATGTTTTAATCAGGTGAGAAAATCCTATGGATTTGATCAATGTCAGGATGAATCATGTGTATACAGAAAGTGTGACAGAAACGTGGTGGTGTTCCTAGTACTTTATGTGGATGACATCATACTTATTGGAAACAATGTGAAGGTGTTATCTAATGTAAGGGTATGGTTATCCAAATAGTTTGATATGAAGGACTTGGGAGAAGTAGGTCACATCCTTGGGATCAAAGTTCTACGAGATCGCAAGAGAAGGATGTTGGGCTTATCCCAAGCTTCCTATATTGATACTGTACTAACTCATTTTAGTATAAAAATTCTAAGAAAGGTTTCTTACCTTTTAGACATAGAATTGCTCTATCAAAGGAGCAGTGTCCGAGGACACCTAAAGAGATAGAGAACATGAAAGCAGTTCCTTATGCTTCAGCAGTAGGAATACAGAACATGAAAGCAGTTTTTTATGCTTCACCAATAGGAAGCTTAATGTATGTAATGCTATGTATGAGACCAGACATCTACTTTGCCGTAAGCATGGTCAGCAGATATCAGTCTAACCCAGGACAAGAGCATTGGACTGCCGTAAAGCATATTTTGAAGTACCTAAAAAGGACTAAAGAGTATATGCTAGTTTATCAAGTAGATAGTTTAGTTTTCTTGGGGTATACAGACTCGAATTTTTAGTCAGATAGGGATTCCAGGAAATCTACCTCAAGTTATGTGTTTACTTTGGGAGGTAGAGCCATTGTGTGGAGGAGTATCAAGCAAAAATGTATTACTGATTCTACCATGGAAGTCGAGTATGTGACAGCCTCTGAGGTAGCCAAAGAAGCGGTTTAGCTCAGAAACTTTTTGTTGGACTTGGATGTGGTAACTAGTTTGCCTAAGTCTATTACACTTTATTATGATAATAGTGGTGCAGATGCAAACTCGAAGAAACCACGAGCCCATAAGACAGGTAAACACATTGAGCGCAAGTACCACCTGATACGAGATTTCATAATGAAAGGAAAAGTTATTGTGATCAAGATAGCATCAGCCGACAACCTAGCTGATGCCTTTACAAAGAGCTTACCAGCTAAGGCTTTTGATAGTCATGTTGAGGGAATGTGAGTCAAATGTGTAGCAGCATGGCTTTAAGTATAAGCGAGAGATTTGTAATAGTATTCTTAAAAGCAATGCTTTGAGTATAAGTGGGAGATTGTTAGGGTTATATACTAAATGCATCACTTTTGTAGTAACCTTATTTCTTTAAATTTTGAATGAGAATCATATTGGCAAATATTTGCATATTGTATTTGTTGCAAGTGTTAATACAAATGCCTGATATTCTATATTGTAGATAATATAGTGTGTGGTGTCACACAGAAGATCATATTATCAGTTCCCTATGAAATATATAAATAGTTCACAACCTAGATGGACTTGGACAATCTATTGGAAAGGGTGTAGTATAATCTGGTATTAGTCTATTTTGACTATAGGTTTACACTAGTACACTTTGTGTGTATTGAACAGGACCACTTGAGGTTGTTCTCTTTATACTGACCACATAAAAGAATAAACACCTCTGTTATTATGGATGCTTGTGCTCTTAATCCGAATATAATAACAGACATGTATATGCAGTGTGCATTACTTTGACTCATGAAAGAGTGAGATTCATTATGGGTCAACAACCTCTATGAATTATGTAATAACATTGTATGTATGATGGGCTGTTGATTATAAATAGAATCTATGTCCCGATACATCGGGTTGATGATGTCCCCTTTAGGAGCTCATAAGGATTGTCATGTAAACCCTACAGGTGGATTATATCCGATATGACAAATAAACTTGAGCGGTAATACTTAAGGATAAAAGATGTTGAATAAATATAGTTGTCAGTAACTTAATTTGATCGACGGGCATTCGATATCTTAACATGGGGAGCCAAACGAGCATATAATAAAAGGAGCCCACAAACATAATTTGGGATTAGGGAGGTAGTGCAACAATAGCTTATTAGTGGACCGAGCTATTATTAATGGGACTGGATTGCGTGTTCGGGCTGAACACGGGATTTCCAGATCCGTTAGGAGTCCTAAACCTAATTTCTCTCTATGGTCCCTGTCGTAGCCAATATATATCCTCTATTCTGGCCGCCAAATTACTGATCAGAAATCTGAAGCTTTCTCTAAATTCGTGATTCACGTAAGAAGACAAAAAGAGGGCTACCAAGGAGAAGAAAAGGCTGGAAGATCATCGCCCACACGACGTCCAACTCGAGGAAGGAATACGTGCAGAAGATCTTGGGGTCGTCCACTCGAGATTGCCATGAACTACTTGACTTCTTTCCGTCGCAGGTATAATTCGTGAACCCTAGTTTCCGCCTATGAAGGATTAGAACACGTATTAAATATGTTTAACTTTTTATCAATTAATACGCACACCAAAGAAAGGGTCCTGGGAATCCCTAGTTCCATCAGATGTGTCGTTCGGGGATCCATAACATGGGAGAGTTGGCCACTGCCCTTCTTCGTACCGATAACAACGAGAAGAAGAAGTGATGAAATATGAAGGCGCCTCATTTATCTCTCTCTTTCTCTAAATGTCCATGGCGCGAACTTATCTGTAGGGGCCTGTCCTGTATAAATTAAAAAGTTTGTTTTATCTTATTTCTGGTGCCTTTTTAATTTTGTTTTGTAATTGTTGACACAAACAAGTGCCAGCTCCAATCTGCAAATGCCAATCTGACTGATTCAATGTTTTGTCTTTTCTAATAGACATGTGGCAATTCATGTGTGATTTCAAATCTTTTGTGTGTTATCTTTCCCGAAATATGCACCTTGGGAAGCAGCATGTTGTTTCAACTTTAATTGCTTATAAATGGCTGCAAACAGAGAAATAAAGAATCCATTGTACTCTCATCTTCCTAACTCCTATGCCGTTTTTTCTTCTCGACGATGGCTCTCCGCGTGATCTTGTCTGTCGAGAAGGATTTGGTACTTATGCTGCCATCCCTTCACACACCACTTCGTCGAGTATTGGGCCCTTGTGTGCATTATTGACGACCATCGATATCTGTGATCTTGATAGTAAGTTTTTAGGAGACGAATACAGTAGCCTTTAATCATGAGCACCGACTTTAAAGAAGGAGGTACGTGTTTAAGCGCCTGAAGGTTCCTAAATATTGGGGCCTATCTGCTCGTTGAAGACAGGCGCCCCACTTCGAGATGGAGGCGCCTATGGAAGAAGGGCGCCTGCTTCGAGAAAGAGGGCGCCTATTGAAGACAAGAGTCTTACATCGAGAAGGGGGTGCATGTTGAAGGCAGGCGCCTGACTTCAAGAAGGGGCGCCTATTGAAGATGGGTGCCTACCTTTTGATAAGAAGGGGCATGTTGAATATATTCATCTGATTAATTTGCTAACTTCCTCCCTTATAATACTTGCAGGGAACCAGTTGGCAAGTTTCCCAAAAAACGGTATCGGTGACTTTGGAGATCGTGAAGATGAATTGATCTGACACACACATCAGACAGCTCATAAATCCCCATATTTCAGAAGGGCCTCCCTTAGATGGTAGGAAGGGCCTTTATACATGGAGAGTTGGATGGTGGAGTGAACTCTAACCCGAGTATTTGGGTAGAAGGGTTCCTTTGACGACAGAATTAGGAATCATATCACAAGAGTGAACGTATCCCTACCTTTGGTGGAAGGCCGTCATTCTGCCTCCATTTTCTCTCTAGCCTTTCTAAGAGAGAAGACCAAGAGCGATTCCGTTGCCCTGCCTACTACTGAGGGTCGGGACAACAAGGAATTACGACCAACAATACGACCAGATGGCGAAAATGCCAAGACGTAATAGATTTCCATTAGGTCTTTGTTGTTATACTAGAATGAAAATCCAAGATGTAATCGAATTCTATTAAAATTTAAACATCCTTTTGTAGAGAAAGAGCGAAATAAAGGATGACTTTTGAAAGGAATATTTGTGGAGTGCGTCACTGGGACTTTGTATTTTCGTACCCACATGGTTATTCATAACTCGAACAGTGAGTAAAACTTTTAATGTATATCTTAATTTATCATCGAAATAACATTTATTTTATATATCAACCAAATGAGAAAAGAGTATCGTCTGTTTAAGTGTGCTTATCAGAGGTATTTATGGACGTGATAAGAACTTGTACAAATGATTCATTCTCGTAAGAACACATAATCAAGAAAATGTTTCCAAAGATAAATTGGCGGAGATAAAGTTTCAGAGGTATGATGGACATAAACTTTATCATGGATCGGTCATAAGATCTTTTTTAAAGCAATTGGGCTTTTTTTAAAAGGTGACGTTGTTTGATGATAGAATGTTTATGTGGTGACTTTCCACGCGAGAGTTTGAATTGTATTCCACTGGAGAATTTATTGAGAGACTTGTTAACCGGTGGGTCAATGCACAAGATAAATAAATTCAATGAATGACTGAACGATCAAATCTTTTTAAGGAGAAATCGTTTCAGTTCTCAAGACAGACTATTCGATCTTGCTGCCTATAAATAATATGTAACTTTTGCAGATGCTGCCAACACCTGCTCCTTTTGGTACAAAGAGCTTCTGAAGATGTACCCAAGGAGACTGGCGTCATCTTGGAGACTGAGATTGCCAAGGATGCTTGTTATGACTTTTTTGCTAGACTTGTGGAGCCTGGAAGTACTGCTAAAGAAGAAGCTCTGAGAAAGGCTGCCTGTGAACTGTTGGTGTCGTCTGACAATAATATTTTCGAGCTTCTTGCAAACTATGTCTTTAATCAGGTCCTCGTTCCTCTCCTTGATCTTATGTATCTCGTTCTATTTTGGCTATGCAATAAAAGGAGTTGTATTTACATTCTGCATTAAAAATACTTTGTTCATGATGCCTCTCTGTATTCATAAATAGTATTTTTCGAGAAATTTGCTATTGATGGGCATTATAGCCACTCGACCATCCATCCCGGTCAATTGTTAACCTCCATTTGAGAAAACTTTGCTTACAACATAGGGACCTTCCCACTTTACTTTGAATTTTCCCTTGCTCATATGTGTCATAGTTATAGGACGTCTTACAATAAGGACAAATTTGCCTTTTTGGAATGCTCGTACTTTGACCTTTCGGTTGAAAGCTTTGGAGATACGGGCTTGATATAGCTCAATATACTGTTGAGCTACTAATCGTTTCTCGTCTAGCGCTTCAAGCTCCTGAAGCTAAAGACGATCATTGTTATCGGTCATGAGTTCATTGGTTATTACAATTCTCAGGGATGGAATTTGAATTTCTAATGGTAACACAGCTTCAAACCCGTACACCAAGGAAAAAGGTGTACAAAAGGTAGGATTACGCACGGTAGCACGGTAAGCCCATAGACATTCTCCAAGCTTCTCACTCCAGTTATGTTTGTTAATATAAATAAACTTTTTTTTAGAAGTTTAATGATGATTTTGCTGAATGCCTCAGCCAAGCCATTAGCGGCATGATTATATGTGGAAGCGACATTGTCGATTTTGTTGTCGTCGCAGAACCGAGCAAACTTTTGGCTGATGAACAGTAGTCCATTATCATGAATGATTCACAGAAGGACACAAAATCTATATATTACATGATGTTTGATGAAGTTGATGACGCTGCTGGTCTTAACTTCGACGAAAGGTACAGTTTCAGCCCACTTCGAGAAGTAATCGGTTATAGCCAGTATAAACCGATGTCCTCTAGATGATGGTGGATTAATGGGACCAATGATATTCATGTCCTAAGCTTCAAAGGGCCATGATGTGGCAGTCGGATGGCGAAATGCAGATGGTTGATGAATGAAGTCTGCATGGATTTGACAAGCTCGACATTTTCTTGCATATTTAATGGCATCTGATACCATAGTTGGCCAATAGTAGCCCATACGTCGGATACGATCCTATAGCTTCGGACCGGGCTGATGTGCTCCACAAACACCATTGTGAGCCTCACATAGTATTTGTTTTGCTTCGTCGTCCGCCAAACAACGTAGGAGTAGACTATCAAACATTCGTCGATAGAGAGTCTTAGTGATATGATTGTAATAGAATCGGAGCGATCGCCGACGGATAGTTGTAGCTTCTGTCACGCCCCAGAACTAGAATACTAGAGAACGAAGGCAGACATAGCCAGCTACGTATATGAAATGGAATCCATCTCGCTATACGGTCACGGCTGTCTAGATACATGAGGGTTTATCTACAAGCCAACAGTCTCTTAAGGTCATGAACAAGCCTAGTGTCTCAATCACAAGCATGTAAGTAAAAGTCACAAGATGTATGATCATTAAATATACAATAGTAAGGCATCCCAAACATTACATATTCAGTTGATAATGAAGCTAGTCGTTACAAAATGTCAGGACTAGCAAGAGTTTAGTCATACATGATCAACCCTAGGATCTATTAATCATGTTACAGCCCGTAGGCAAACAGTAAGTAAGTGCAATCGAGCTAAACAGGTGCTCGTCGGCTAAACGCCTCAAAAGAATATTTTTACAATAGAGCGAAAGAGCCAAAGATAATCCACTCGTTGCTAGGGTTCTGTCTAGTGGCCACCATCTGGCTGGAAGGTCGGAAGATCCTCTGGAGCTGCTCCGAAATCTGGCCACACAAAACCAGTTGGGTCAGACCCCAGAAAGAGCAAGTGCCACAAAGAAAGCTTCACTTAAGAGCTAAAACCAGCAATCAGCACAAGATATAAGTAAGAACTGGAAATAAAAAAAATACACCAGAATGATATACGACGAGATAACCATGGAACTATTCAGATAACTAGGTTACAACCCGTAAACCAAACAAGGACCGGGGTTGTAACCCTTCGTCTGAACAGAACTTGGAATTCTCACCATTTATAGGTAAAATAAATACAAGCATTCTGGTCATTCAATAATCTGGAACAGGATCAGGACAAGACTAGACTGGTTAGACTCCGTCGAATCATTTCACGGCCATGCAAGAATTTCAGCTTGATACTTTAACTAACTAGTGTTGTCACAAGCCTAATTACTAACAAGATGCAGTAAGATTATTCCACAGCCACAAGCCCTGCAGACCATCCAGGTTACCCGGGTTAAAAGATTAGAGTTGAATTCAGGTGGGTACATCGTCCAAGAAATGAATGTACCCTTAGGTAGCTTGAAGGGTGCAACACATGACAGTGTGCTGGAAATGTGCCCTACTCGACGGTAGTCTACAGATCCCAAGGCGTACCCAGGTAACGGGATTGCCTGTAGCTGGAAAATCTTGTCATGACTAATGTATCAGTCTAGTTATTAGCCTTAGTCCATTTTAGTAGGTACTCCTGACCGTGGTACTCAGGAGTCCCTGTCCTAGACATGATGCAAGACAGGACTGGTTTATTTATACAAACACAATCGCCCACGGTGTCCAGATTAATTATACAGGTCATGTCATGTCAGGTAGCCGTCGCAACAGCTATTCGAGATAATCATGTCAGGTTATCATGCCAAGTGTACTTATCAGGAGTGCGCCACGACGGGCCATTATCAGGTCAAGTCAGGTTATTATGTCAGGAGTGCACCACTACGGGTCACTATCACGTCATGCTCAATAATCAATTACAAACATATCAAGTAAATTCGTGATTATCAAGTTCAGGACAAAAGGCGTGAGGATATAAAATGGACGTTAAATATCTAATAAAATATCAATATACAAGGCTATAGAAGATCCAGGGTAATCAGGCTACGCTCAGGTCAGGCTACGCTCAAGTCAGGCTACGCTCAAGCCAGGCTACGCTCAAGTCAGGCTACGCTCGAGCCAGGCTACGCTCAAGTCAGGCTACGCTCAAGTCAGGCCACGCTCAAGCCAGGCTACGCTCAAGCCAGGCTACGCTCAAGCCAGGCTATGCAAGACATACGCTTCCAAAAGACAGCGTATGTACTCCATACGACTCCTCTTCAAGGCAGCGTATGAGGTCCATACGACTCCTTGCCAAGACAGCGTATGAGGTCCATACGACTCCTAGCCAAGGCAGCGTATGCAAGACATACGCCTCCAAAAGGCAGCGTATGAGGTCCATACGACTCCTTGCCAAGGCAGCGTATGCAAGACATACGCCTCCAAAAGGCAGCGTATGAGTCAGACTGCGCTGCGCTAAAGAGCACGCACAACTTAGTGGCACAAGCTAAAAAGCTGGCGCACTGCTCACTATCTTCTCCAAATCAGCAAGAACTCCATGGTTTGAACCCAAAGCTTTAAAAGTCCATAACTTGGTCAAAATAAGTCCAAATCCAATTTTTCAAAGGTCAAAATTGGGTAGAATAAAATTCTCTACAACATGGAACCATCAAAACAAGAAAACAAAGAAGTTTGATAGGTCAAAACTATCAAAATCCGAAAATAACCAATTTCTAGATCTACAAAAATTAAAGCCTCAAAATAGAAAATGACAAGTTCTAATGTGTCTTAGAAACATGAGAAGAAGCTAATGGAACAATAAAAATGAGCTCTCTTGTGGAAGCAAGTTGCACTTGCCTAGACCTCTCTCTTCTCTCTTTGGTAGGTGAAGGGAGTAAATGGAAAAAGAAGAAGAGATTAATGAAGAGAGAAAAAAAGAATAGGTAATAAATATGAGTGGTGGTGGTAGGTAGGGGGTTCACCCCTTGGTTCATGATGAACCAAGAGCAATCCCAAACCGAACCAAGCCAACCCAAACCAAAAATAAACCAAGCCCAGGAAGGAAATTAAGCAAGGAAATCATGAAATACAAGAATAAATACGTACACGTATTCCATAAATACGTAATATGAACCACAGGCATTATAACTCTACCCACCTTAAAAGAATTCCGTCCTCAAAATTTAATCAAGAGTCTAGAGGAGCAATGACAAGCTACATTAATCACATGCAAGCTATAACTAGGCAGACAATCACTCATTCAAGCAAGGAATCGAAGGCATGAGGCATAAAAAAGTCATTTTACCTCACGAGTCAAACAATTCGGGATATCGCGATCGGATATCATCCTCACGCTCCCATATTGACTCCCCAAAAGAGTGATGACCCCAAGCAACTCAGACTAACTTGATAGTTTTGTTCTTGAGGATCTTCTCTCTTTGGTCCAATATAGACACGGGCCTTTCCTCATACGAAAGGTTGGTACCAACAACCAATTCCGAATGATCCAGGATGTGGCTTAGGTCCGGGATATACCGTCGTAATTGGGATACATGGAACATGTCATGTACCTCGCTTAGCGACGGTGGAAGAGCGAGACGATAGGATACATCTCCTACTCGCTCCAGAATGTCAAACGTTCCTATATACCTAGGACTAAGCTTGCCCCGTACGCCGAAATGAATGACGCCACGGTTAGGCGAAATCCTCAGAAATACATGATCGCCGACCGAAAACTCGAGAGGGCGCCAATGAGAATCGGCCCAATGGCACTGGCGATCTTGGGCAACTCGAAGATGATCTCTGACTCGCCTGACCACTTCAACTGTCTGGGCAATCATTTCTGGACCGAGCATCTGTCTCTCTCCAACATCATCCCAGGCTAGCAGGGATCTGTACTTCCTACCATACAGTGCCTCGAACGGTGCCATCTGGATACTGGCCTGGAAACTGTTGTTGTACGAGAATTCCACCAGGTGCAAGTGATCTTCCTGTGAACCACCGAAGTCAAGTGTGCAAGACCGTAACATGTCTTCAAGAGTCTGGATCGTGCGCTCCGACTGGCCATCTGTCTGCAGGTGATACGCTGAACTGAACTGGAGATGAGTTCCCAAACTCTCTTGCAAGCTACGCCAAAAGTGCGATATAAATCTTGAATCTCGGTCCGAGGTGATACTGACTGGCACACCGTGCAATCTGACAATCTGCCTGAGGTACATCTTTGGTAACTAAGCCGTCGACTGACCAATTCTGAATGGAAGAAAGTGAGCCACTTTCGTGAGCCTGTCAACTATAACCCAGATAGCATCTCTACCAGCTGGGGATCTAGGTAGTCCAGTCACAAAATCCATGGTCACATGCTCCCACTTCCATTCTGGAATCGGTAAGGGCTGAAGAAGTCCAGCCGGTCTCTGATGTTCGGCTTTAACTTGTTGGCAAACCAAACACCGAAAGACAAATCGTGGTATCTCCCGCTTCATGCCATTCCACCAAAAATGCTGCCGGATATCACATACATCTTCGTACTGCCGGGATGGATGGAATACTGCGAACTGTGCGCTTCTGACATGATCTCCTGCCGGATATCTCCGTTGGGTACACAAAGACACTTACCATGTCGAAGTGTACCATCCTCATGAATGCATAACTCTGGTCTTCGTCCTGCCTCACACTCTGCTCTGAGTCACTGAAGCTTGGAATCTGCCGACTGCGCCATCCGGATCCTCTCGACTATAGTGGACTGAACTTGCATACTGGCCATCAAGGCCACACTGGAAGGGAGAACAACTTCAATACCTATCTTCTAAAGATCTGCTAACAGCTTTGGTTATGCTGTTAGAAAATAAACTCCCGCTCTCCTGCTCAATGCATCCGCAACAACATTGGTCTTCCCAGGATGATACTGCAGGTTGACATCATAATCCACAAGAAGCTCCAGCCACCTCCTCTGACGCATATTAAGATCCTTCTGGGTGAAAACATACTTCAGGCTTTTGTGGTCGGTGAAAATCTCTACCATGTCTCCATACAAGTAGTGCCTCCACAACTTAAGTGCAAACACCACTGCTGCCAGCTCCAAGTCATGGGTTGGGTAATTCCTCTCATGATCACGAAGTTGTCGTGACGCATAAGCTATTACCTTTCCATGCTGCATCAGAACACATCCTAAACCTCTGCCTGAAGCATCACAGTACACTGAGAATCCTCCGGTCCCATCTGGAAGCGTGAGAATAGGAGCTGTTATCAGGCCTCGCTTCAACTGCTCAAAAGAACTCTGACACTCTACTGTCCAAGCAAACTGCGCATTCTTGCGGGTCAACTACGTCAATGGCGCTGAAATTCGAGCAAAATCTGAAATAAACCGCCGGTAGTAGCCGGCCAATCCAAGAAAACTACGAACCTCTACAACTGTGCTGGGCACTGGCCATGACTCAATAGCCACAATCTTCTGGGGATCCACTTCTACTCCTCCTCGAGTGATGATATGACCCAAGTACGAAATGCGATCGAGCCAGAACTCGTATTTACTGAACTTGGCATATAACTGGTGCTTTTTGAGGATCTGAAGGACTATACGGAGATGCTGCTCATGCTCTGCCTCACTCTTACTGTAGACCAGAATGTCATCCAAGAACACAATCACAAACTGATCCAAGTAAGGCATGAAGATGCGATTCATGAGGTCCATGAATACTGCCGGCGCATTGGTTGCTCCAAAAGGCATAACAAGGAATTCCCAATACCCATATCTTGATCTAAAAGCTGTCTTCGGGATGTCCTGTTCTTTGACTCTGATCTGATGATAACCTGAGCGCAAATCAATCTTCGAGAATACTGAAGCCCCCTTGAGTTAATCAAACAAGTCATCTATCCTCGGAAGAGGGTATCTGTTCTTGATTGTCACTGAGTTCAAGGTACGATAATCAACACATAACCTGGATGTACCATCCTTCTTTTTCACAAGAAGCATCGGGGCTCCCCAAGGCGATCCACTAGCACGAATGAATCCCTTGGTTCTAAGTTCTTTAATCATCTTGTACAATATCTCCAACTCTGACGGCGCCATCCTGTAGACTCTCTCTGACACTGGGGCTGTCCCGGGAATCAAGTCTATAGTGAACTCGATCTCCCGCTCCAGAGGCATACCTGGAAGTTCTTCTGGGAAAACATCTGGGAACTCCTCGACTATCCTGGGCAACTGAACTGCTGCTACTGCCATCCACAATACTGGAGAAGATGACTCAACTTCGCCTCGGGAAAAAGAAAACTCCAGCTCGTCTGGAATGCTAAAAACAACCCTGCCAATATGGCAGTCTATCCTAGCATACTGGTTCCTCAACCAATCCATCTCTAGGACCACATCATAATCGGCCATCGAAAATTCTATCAATCTAGCGGGGAATTCTCTACCGCTAACTATGATCCGACACGAGAAAAACACTCTATCTACTCCTACAAGTCCGTTACCAGTAAGTATATTAAGCCTTACTGATAATGAATACGATGCACCAGAATCAAATAAAGCTGAAGTTGGAAAGGAGTTGATGAGAATAGTACCTGCCACTACCTCTCCTGGTGCCAATCCTTCCTCCACGGTCATCACCATAGCCTGACCGTGCCCTCGGGGTGCTGGTCCCCTCTGCTGAAATCCTCGCTGCCCGCTCTGACTCTGGGCTTGGACTTGTGCATACTGCTGGGGGTTCTGCTGCTGGAATACTTGGGTCTGAGGCGGCAAGGGCCTCGGCAATGGATATTGCTGCTGCTGGACCGGAGCTGGTCCTCTCACCGAAGAGCTAGAAAGGTTGGACGATGATGAACCACCCCTATTCGGGCAGGATCCAACCCTATGGTCTGGTGCTCCACAAGCCAGACACAATCCCTATGTCCTGTGACATTCTGCCACCACATGGCCTGGCTTCCCACAATGAGAACAACCCACTGCGGAAGATTGCTTCTGCTTCTGCTGCTTAGGGTGCGTCGGAGTTGAATGCTGGACCGACGTTACTGAGGCCGCTCGCCTCGGAGCTCTAATAGTCAAAGCCCTGGCTGCCGGGGCCGGTACTGAAGACTGATTCATCTGGCCGTGAGATCTCTTCCGACCTCCGGCCCTATCCACAATCCTCTGGGAGGTATACTCATGCCTCCGGGCTGCTCTCAATACTGCATCAAAAGTCTGATGCTCAAACTGCTCAACTGCCAATAAGATCTCCAGGTGAAGTCCCTGCTGGAACCGCTGGGCTCTATCATACTCGGTTGCCACCAAAGTGGGAGCAAACCGACTGAGTCTGGAAAACTCGGCCGCATATCTGTCGACCGTCCTGCCTCCTCGTCTGCAGATCATACCGAGCCACGGTATCGAAATACTTGGTCTGGAATCTCTCTCTGAATACTGCCCAAACAATGGGTGCTGCCAATCCAACGGCCTGCGCTGTCCACCAGCTGCGGGCAAGATCTAACAACTGCAGGCACACAACGGCCACCTTCTCGTTCTCTAGGGTCCTGGCCGCTTCTAGAATCACCTCTGTGTCCTGAAGCCATGCATCTGCTGTGATAGCATCTTCACTACCGTCGAAGAATGGAGGGTTCAAGCGCTTGAAGCTGTTGGCAGCGCTGTTACCCTGATGACCACCCCGGGTCAAAGCATCCGTCACTGCCTGGTGTAAGGCATCTCCACGCCGGTCTTGGGAAGCTATCAAGGTCCTGACGAGTCCTACCAAAGTGTCGTCATCATGTTCTACAGGTTGAACTGGCTGGACTGGTGGCTCTCCGCCAGAAGGCACGACTCTGGAGGCTACTCCGGAATGCTGGACTTGATCTCCAGGTTGCTGCTGGTCCGCGGGAGGTGCTCCGCCTTGCTGGTCGGTAGGACCACGAACAATGCCGCTGAAGAAGACGATATAGGGAACAATAAGGAAGGACCAGGACAGATCAACGATACAAGCATATGATAAGGACAAGAATCCAGGGATTCAGAAGATACGAGCAGAGATCAAGGACGAATAGTGACTGAGACATCTATTCGGTAAACCCTCACATATCTTGATTTACAAGACCTGCATGGGCCACCACTTAAACCATGTCATGCCCCAGAACCAGAATACTGGAGAGCGGGGGCAGACACAGCCAGCTACATATAAGAAATGGAATCCATCTCGCTATACGGTCACGGCTGTCTAGATACATGAGGGTTTATCTACAAGCCAACAGTCTCTTAAGGTCATGAACAAGCTTAGTGTCTCAATCACAAGCAAGTAAGTAAAAGTCACAAGATGTATGATTATTAAATATACAATAGTAAGGCGCCCCAAATATTACATATTCAGTTGATCATGAAGCTAGTCGTTACAAAATGTCAGGACTAGCAAGAGTTTAGTCATACATGATCAACCCTAGGATCTGTTAATCATGTTACAGCCCGTAGGCAGACAGTTAGTAAGTACAACCGAGCTAAACAGGTGCTCGTCGGCTAAACGCCTCAAAAGAATATATTTACAATAGAGCGGGAGAGCCAAAAATAACCCACTCGTTGCCAGGGTTCCGTCTAGTGGCCACCATCTGGCTGGAAGGTCGGTAGATACTCTGGAGCTGCTCCGAAATCTGGCCACACAAAACCAGCTGGGTCAGACCCCAGAAAGGGCAAGTGCCACAAAGGAAGCTTCACTTAAGATCTAAAACAAGCAATCAGCACAAGATATAAGTAAGAACTGGAAATAAAGAAAATACACCAGAATGATATACGACGAGATAACCATGGAACTATTCAGATAACTAGGTTACAACCCGTAAACCAAACAAGGACCGGGGTTGTAACCCTTCGTCTGAACAGAACTTGGAATTCTCACCATTTATCGGTAAAATAAATACAAGCATTCTGGTCATTCAATAATCTGGAACAGGATCAGGGCAAGACTAGACTGGTTAGACTCCGTCCAATCATTTCACGGCAATGCAAGAATTTTGGCTTGATACTTTAACTAACTAGGGTTGTCACAAGCCTAATTACTAACAAGATGCAGTAAGATTATTCCACATCCACAAGCCCTGCAGACCATCCAGGTTACCCGGGTTAAAAGATTAGAGTTGAATTCAGGTGGGTACATCGTCCAGGAAACGAATGTACCCTTAGGTAGGTTGAAGGGTGCAACACATGACAGTGTGCTGGAAATATGCCCTACTCGACGGCAGGCTACAGATCCCAAGGCGTGCCCAGGTAACGGGATTGCCTGTAGCTGGGAAATCTTGTCATGACTAATGTATTAGTCTAGTTATTAGCCTTAGTCCATTTTAGTAGGTACTCCTGACCGTGGTACTCAGGAGTCCTTGTCCTAGACATGATGCAAGACAGGACTGGTTTATTTATACAAACACAATCGCCCACGGTGTCCAGATTAATTATACAGGTCATGTCATGTCAGGTAGCTGTTGCAACAGCTATTCGAGATAATCATGTCAGGTTATCATGCCAAGTGTACTTGTCAGAAGTGCGCCACGATGGGCCACTATCAGGTCATGTCAGGTTATTATGTCAGGAGTGGACCACTACGGGTCACTATCACATCATGCTCAATTATCAATTACAAACATATCAAGTAAATTCGTGATTATCAAGTTCAGGACAAAAGGCGTAAGGATATAAAATTCGTGATTATCAATATACAAGGCTATAGAAGATCCAGGGTAATCAGGCTACGCTCAGGTCAGGCTACGCTCAAGTCAGGCTACGCTCAAGCCAGGCTACGTTCAAGTCAGGCTACGCTCGAGCCAGGCTACGCTCAAGTCAGGCTACGCTCAAGCCAGGCTACGCTCAAGCCAGGCTATACAAGACATATGCTTCCAAAAGGCAGCGTATGTACTCCATACGACTCCTCTTCAAGGCAGCGTATGAGGTCCATACGACTCCTTGCCAAGGCAGCATATGAGGTCCATACGACTCTTTGCCAAGGCACCGTATACAAGACATACGTCTCCAAAAGGCAGCATATGAGGTCCATACGTCTCCTTGCCAAGGCAGCGTATGAGGTCCATACGACTCCTTGCCAAGGCAGCGTATGCAAAACATACGCCTCCAAAAGGCAGCGTATGAGTGTGACTGTGCTGCGCTAAAGAGCGCGCGCAACTCAGTGGCGCAAGCTAAAAAGCTCGCGCACTGCTCACTGTCTTCTCCAAATCAGCAAGAACTCCATAGTTTGAACCCAAAGCTACAAAAGTCCATAACTTGGTCAAAATAAGTCCAAATCCAACTTTTCAAAGGTCAAAATTGGGTAGAATAAAATTTTCTACAATATGAAACCATCAAAACTTGAAAGCAAAGAAGTTTGATAGATCAAAGCCACCAAAATCCAAAAATAACCAATTTCTAGATCTACAAAAATTAAAGCCTCAAAATGGAAAATGACAAGTTCTAATGTGTCTTAGAAACATGAGAAGAAGCTAATAGAATAATAAAAATGAGCTCTCTTGTGGAAGCAAGTTATACTTGCCTAGACCTCTCTCTTCTCTCTTTGGTAGGTGAAGGAAGTAAATGGAAGAAGAAGAAGAGATTAATGAAGAGAGAGAAGAAGAATAGGTAATAAATATGAGTGGTGGTGGTAGGTAGGGGGTTCATTCCTTGGTTCATGATGAACCAAGAGCAATCCCAAACCGAACCAAGCCAACCCAAACCAAGAATAAACCAAGCCCAGGAAGAAAATTAAGCACGGAAATCATGAAATACAAGAATAAATACGTACACGTATTCCAAAAATACGTAATACGAACCACAGGCATTACAGCTTCTTTAGGATCTTCAAGTAAGATGTCATGCACCACGAAGTCAATGAAAGGTTCTCTCAAGTCTTACTGATGGCATTAATTTCTGTTAAATTGCTGATGGAATTATTCTCGATGTAAAATAATTCTTTATTAGTGACAACAACCATCTGTTGTCTTCCGACTGGAATTACTAATACTACTGCAAGATTAGCTAGTGCATCAGTTTCTGTATTGCATGCTAGCCGTCCATGCTCAATGAAGAAGCCTTTGAATGATGTAGCCATTTTAACTGCTGTTTCATGATATGGGACAAGATCCTGATGTCGAACTTCATACGTTCCTCTGACCTGATTGACGATCAGTTTATAGTCTCCATAAACCTCAAGATATTCAGTATCTAGCTATTTAGCTAGTTGTGACCAATGAACAAAGCATTGTACTCTGCCACATTGTTGGAGCATGATTCGTCCATAGAATAACCTCTTTGAATAGCCAATCCATCGGGTGATACGAAGACAATTCTGACTCCAGCAACGATGGTGCCTTTGGGTCTGATTTTGGATGCTCCATCAAAGAATAGATGCCAAGTAGGAAATTCTTCAGAAATCATGTTAGATTCTAGAGTTTCATCAGAAATTTTATCATAGAATAGACGTCTCAGGAATTGGATGAGCCACTAGAAAGTTAGCAAGGGCTTGATCCTTAATAGACTTTTGTGGAACATACACCATATCGTACTATACTAATAATATGGCCTATGTACAAGCCTGGAATTGAACGTACTGGGCTTCCTCATCAAAACTCGGAGAGGGTTAACTCGGGAGATGACATGAATGGTTTGGCCTGTGATATAATGTCGTGTCTTTTGAACGACGAACATCAAGGCTAAACATTCTTTTTCTACTGGACTATAACGATGTTCAGCTCCATTCATTGTGCGGCTGAGATAATAGATATCCTGCTCATGACCCTCTTTATTCTTCTGGGCTAGTAATACACCCAATGAATGATCCATTGCTCGAACATACATCAGAAAGGGTATTCCTGCTATTGGAGGCACTAGAACTGGAGGGTTCATCAAGTACTACTTTATGTCTTCAAATGCTTGCTGGCATTCAATAGTCCAAATGAAAGACACACCTTTCTTCATGAGTTGAGTGAATGGACTACAACGTCCAGAAAGATTTGAGATAAATCTCCTGATCTACGCAAGCCATCCCTGGAATCCTCGTAGCTCTTTTAAGTTGCGTGGAGGACGTATCTCTTAAATGGCTTTGATTTTCTCAGGGTCAACGTGTATACCTTTAGAGGTAATAACGAATTCGAGAAATTTGCCACTAAAGACTCCCAGGAATGATTTGGTGGAATTCATCTTGAGTTGATATTGGAATATTAGATTGAAGATGGTTCTCAAGTCTTGGATGTGGTCTTTCTTTAGACGACTTTTGACAGCAATATCATCGACATAGCATTCAACTGTCTTCCTTAAATGATCACGGAAGAGAGTACTCATAGCCCGATGATAAGTTGCACCAGCATTTTTAAGACCGAATGGCATGACAGTGTAACAATAGACTCCCAAAGGAGTATGGAAAGATATATGTTTCTCATCTTCTGGATGCATTTTGATTTTATTGTATCTTGAGAATCCATCCATAAAAGACATTCGTTCGAATTCGCAAGTATTATCGATTATGACATCAGTGATCGAAAGAGGAAACTCATCCTTGGGTTAAGCGTCATTGAGGTCTCTAAAGTCAATACCGACTCTGACCTTCCCCGTTTTCTTTATAACTGGGACAATATTGGCGACCCAGTCGGGATGTTGTTCTTCCCTAACAAAGCGGCAAGTGATAAGTTTCCTAACTTCAGTCTCTATGGCATTCATCATGTTAGGTTTGAATCGACGTTGTTGTTGTTTGACTGGCTCTGCATTAGGCCGAATGTGGAGTCTATGGAAAATGACCTGAGGATCAAATCTTGGCATATCTTCATAACTCCAAGAGAAGACATCAATATATTCCCGAATAAGCTTAATTAGTTCTTGTTTATCCACCACTAGGAGGCTTTTGCTGATGAAGATTGGCCTAGGCGAACCTTCTTCTCCAATATCGACCTGAATTAATTGATCTTCTGTAGGTGGTTCTCGTTGTTCGAAATAAAGTTTTTACGAAATGTCCATCCTTTGTGTCCAAGGATCTACTTTAAGAGCTTCCTTAAAGTCATCCTCGTCATCTTCCAAGAACTTGGTAGACACCATATTAGAAGATAGCGTCACTCGATGGACATGTCCGACACTAGTGTCAGAGTCCCACGATATGGAGTCAGAAGAATTAGATCGTTCTTCAATGTCAGACTCAGAGGCCTCTGGAGTTACAACCGGTGAAGTATAACCCAAACCATGCTTTATCCTACTATAATATGGCAATGGTTTCCCTTTCGGAGTAGGGGTACAAATGGGAGTTTGTCTTCCTCTACCGCCATTAAGACCAGTTTTAAAATCATAGCCCATCTTTCGAATGATTTCTTTAGATTGTTGACTATAACGACATAGTTGTAGTCGTCCATTATCGTGTTTTTCATCCTCACTATTAAGCATAGTTTTTTGTTCTGTTCCTTTACTAAAAAGTATAGGAGTTTCCCCCATCACTACCACTTTTCTAGATTAGGGGTATTCTGGTAATTGTATAATTTTTGAATTTTTTATAATATTTTTTTAATTGGCGCTTTTGTGTTAGTAGTTGGTTTAACCTTAGCCAACCATGATTAGAGACAAACTATGACTTAGAAACTTAATTATCAAGTTAGATTTGAATTTTAGGTTTTATTACTAATTAGGAAACTTTTTGAATTCATTTTAGGTTCTTTTAATATATTGCTTTTGGACTTTTTGCTAAAAGGCTTTATAATGAACTTAAGTGGAGTTTTGACCCATACCTAAACCCTAACCCTAACCCTACCAGCAGCATGTGGCCGGCCAAACAGCCGCCCTCCTCTATATGTTCATATTTTGCAGCCACCAAGCCTTTACAAATCCTAAATTTTCTACCTTCCTCAAAATAGCCTACTTTCTCATCTCTTATCCGATTTGGACCAAATGAATTGTGTTGTGATCCTTAGGCGGAGAGGAAGTTGCTGGAGGCATGCTAGCAAAGAATTGGAGGCGTTTGACCCTAGGATTTTGGGTGTCGAGGCGTTTTGGTGACTTTTGTATTAAGATTCCAACTCTCAATAGGTAAATACTTCTAAACTCTTTTAAATTCTGATTTATCTTCATAGAAGCATGTATCTAGGTACCATAGACATGTAGACGAAGTTTGGTAGAATTTTGTGTCTGTTTGATATGCATATCGGATGTGTCGGTGTATTATAACATGTGTTTGATGAAATGTCTCAAAGATTTAAAAGTTGTTATTTTTGAAAATTAATTTCATATATTTTAGTCCTAAATTAGGGGATTCCAAAAACCTATTTCTGAGTTATTTTGACACGATTTTTGTGTCCAAATTGGGCACGGGGAGGTCGCACGAGGCCCCGTGCACTGTCATGTGCGCTGTCCTGCTTCCTGAGTGTCATAACTCGATGGACACGACACGGTTTGGGGTGAAATTTGGTGGACATATGGGAGAAACCTTTGCCCACATGCTTCTAAAATTTTATGAGCTTTCGTTTGATGTGCACGAAGTTATCGAGGCGGCATAGATCACGGCCTGCTGTGCACACGTACAGAAATTAGCCCTGACACACACTCATAACTCGGACACGAGGACACGTAGACTCGAGGCAGGATGTCCTACACCTAGCCCTATACCTAGGCTACCTATGGATACGAGCACGTGACACGTGGTGGCGTGTGTTGTGTCCTATTGGGGCCGACACCTCCCCACGAGGTTGCGTGCACTCGCGCATGCAGTCATTTTCGATACGCATGTGGACATGCGATACTGCAACTCGTATACACGAATCAGGGCCTTAGACGCATACCCTAACACCCTAGCTACCCCCTGGCACGAGCATGAGGCTTCTCGTTGGACACGGCGAGTCCTACTGTGCTCGGCGCACCTCGCACACATGTGCACGAGCACCATTTCGGATATGCCTAGTTTTGACACGAGTTTTGACACTTCTTGTACACTATTTGGACACCCTCACGACACTCTAGTTTGCACACATGCTGACACATTTGTTTGTGCCCACACACCCTTTTTTGTATATCGTTTGTGTTATGTTTGGTTGATAAATCCGAGTTTGGGATTTCTTGATATATTTGAGTTTATATATATATGTACATAATTGGGTTTTGAGAGTGGTTCTGGAGACTCAGGAAGGAGGAGCTTTATGGCAAGCTCTCAAAGTGTGAGTTCTTCCTGGATCGAGTTGATTTCCTAGGTCATGTTGTGACCGGGGATGGGATCTCGGTCGACCCAAGGAAGATTACGGAAGTTGAGGCATGGACAGCACCGAGTTCAGTTGTCAAGATCAGGAGCTTACTGGGATTGGTAGGCTACTATAGGAGGTTCGTTCAGGAATTTCTCCCGGGTTGCAGAGCTATTGACTAGGCTGACCCGAAAGGATGCAAGCTTATCTGGTCAGAGGAGTGCCAGATCGCTTTTGATGAGTTGAAGAAGCGGTTGACGATAGCCCAGATTATGACATTGCCATAAGGATCAGGCGGGTTCACTATCTACAGTGATGCCTCAGGGAAGGGTCAGGGTTGTGTCTTGTAGCAGCATGGGAAGGTGATTGCCTATGCTTCCAGGTAGTTACGTCCTCATAAGAAGAACTACCCTACCCATGACTTGGAGTTGGTGGCAGTTATTTTTGCTCTTAAGTTGTGGAAGCACTATTTATACAGAGAGCGAGTGGAGATCTTCACAGACCATAAGAGCTTGAAGTATGTTTTTACCTAGAAAGAGCTCAACATGAGGCAAAGGAGATGGTTGTAGTTGATAAAGGACTTCAACATTTTATTGCAGTATCATCCAGGGAAGGCCAACGTGGTTGCCGATACCTTGAGCAGGTATTCGGTAGCTATGTGTTTGACGGTAGATCGTCACTTGTTAGCAGATCTGGAGAGCCTGGAGATCGAGGTGATAGTGTCGGGAGTTGAGATGCAGATGTAGGGTTTTGCAGATTCAGTCGGACTTGATGGAGAGGATCAAGTCGACTCAGTTCGACGATGTTGCTCTGCAGTATATCCGAGAGCATGTTCGAACAGGACTTATGGATGAGTTTATCATTACAGAGGATGGCGCATTGAGGTACAGTTCTAGGCTGTCTGTGCCTAGTGGAGACCTTCGGGAGCAGGTTATAGAGGAGGCTCACCATTCTCAGTATTCTATGCATCCAGGTGCCAATAACATGTATAGAGATCTAAAAGAGTATGTATGGTGGTATAGGATAAAGTGGGAGGTAGCACGCTTCGTAGCCAGATGTTTAGTCTGCCAATAGGTAAAGGCAGAGAGGTAGAGGCCAGAAGGACTGTTACAACCATTGTCCATTACGGAATGGAAGTGGGAACATATTACGATGAACTTTATTTCAGGATTGCCACGTACACCGGGAGAAAAAGACGCGATTTGGGTCATCGTTGACATATTGACCAAATCAGCCCACTTCTTGTCATTCATAGTGGTCTTGTCTACGGAGAAGCTATCAGAGATGTACGTGCGTCAGATTGTCAAACTTCATAGAGTTCCGGTGAACATTGTCTCGAATCAGGATAGTCGCTTTACTTTCTATTTTCGGCGGAGTCTGCATACTAGTTTGGGCACTCAGCTCAAGTTTAGTACTGTATACCACCCTCAGACGGACGGACAGTCAGAAAAGACTATTTAGACACTCGAAGACATGCTGCAAACTTGTGTCATAGATTTTGGAGGTTCCTGGGAGGATCATTTGTACTTGGTGGAGTTTGCATACAACAATAGTTTTCAGGCCAGCATTGAGATGTCACCATTCGAGACATTATATGGACATAGATGTCGTACTTCCTTATCGTGGGATGATGCTGCAGAGCGAGCTTTATTGGGACCTGAGATGGTTGTAGACGCAGTCGAGAAGGTGAAGCTCATCAAAGATCGACTTCGTGTGGCACAGGACAGACAGCGGCATTGGGCCGATAGCTACCGGAGGCCTTTGAAGTTTGAGGTACAACTTAGACATAGGATTAGGATTTTGTTTATTTTGTGATTTTTGGTTTGATCATGTGATTGTTATAGTTAAGTTTGAGACCATGTTTGTGCTAGGTTGGAGATCTGGTGTTCCTGAGAATATCTCCGACACGTGGTACTATACACTTTGGTGGAGGTGGAAAGCTTAGCCCGTGCTTCATCAAAACTTTCGTTGTCAGCGGGAGAGTCGGTGACGTGTCATATAGGCAAGACTTGCCACCTGCATTAGAGGGAGTCCATATCATGTTTCACGTGTCGCGGTTGAGACAGTACGTGGCAGATCCCAGCCATGTACTAGATCATTCTGAGATCGAGGTGGGCTCTACTCTTAGTTATCCAGAATAGCCTATGGAAATTCTAGATCGATGGGAGAAGGTACTGAGGAACCAGATAATATCTTTGGTTCATGTTGCATGGAGGCATCACTCTCCAGGTGAGTCTACATAGGAGAGGTACTACCAAAATACAGTAAATTAGCAACGGAACATTAGCGACGAATATTATCCGTCGATGATAGCGACGACTTTGTGGCAACTAGCCGACGAAGTACCGACGACAAGCCGTTACATTTTTTTATTTTTAGGAGGAGAAAAGGTCGCTCATTCATCGCTAGGGCGTCGGAGATATAGCGACGGATATTTATCCGTCGCTATGCAGTCGATTATTTGGCAAGAATTGTGGGGACAATTGGCGGGACAGTTCTTCGACTATGTAGCGACGGATATTCCGTCGGCAAGCATCAAAAAGAGTGACTAACGGTCGACGAATAAAAATTCGTCGCTAGTCCGTCGCTAAATATACGTTCCATACTTAAATTGAAACGACGGAGGGAACTTTTCATATCCCCCCAAATTCACTCTCTCTCATCCCTCTCTCTCTCTCTCTCTCTCTCTCTCGCGGCTTCGGTGATCGACGTCGACGTTCTCTCCTCTCTCTCTCCCGAAGGTAATCCTCTCTCTCTCTCTCCCTCTTTCTCTCTCTTTCTCTCTCTCTTTCTCTCGCGGTATCGTAGGAGCAGCGGGGGCGGCGAGCTTGGGGCGGGGGCTGGGCGACGGGGGGCGACGGTGTGCGGGGGGTTGTGGGTGGCGGGGCGTCGGAGGTTGGGCGACGGGCTTGGGACGGGGGCGTCGGGGGCTGGGCGGCGGACTTTGGGCGGGGGCATCGGGGGCAGGGCGGCGGGCTTGGGGCGGCGGGCTTTGGTCGGGGGCTGGGCGACAGGCTTGGGACGGGGGCGTCGGGGGCTGGGCGGCGGGCTTGGGGCGGCGGGCTTTGGTCGGGGGCTGGGCGGCGGGCTTTGGTCGGGGGCGGCGGGGGACTTTGCTTCTCAAATTTATCTTAGTTTATATATTGGCTAAATAATGTGTTATCCATATTGTGTGTTATCCATTAGTTTGGTGGTGTTTGGATTAGTAAATGTGAATATGGAGTTTGGGTTCATGGTGTATATATTCACTGTGTCAAAGACAGTGCGAGTTCTTCATCTGCATTCTTTGTTAAGAATATCCGTGGGACATTCGCTTCACCAAAGTCACTGAATAAGTAAAGTTTTTTCTGGAAAACCGACCCTTAGAGTGTATCAGTTGTGTACTTCTATATAGATGTATATATCTATACATCTAACTATGATATACATATGTGTATGTGTGCTTTAGAGAGTGAGGAATGAAGGCAGGATTACCATGCCTATTAGCATGCAGGACGGCTTGGGGTGTAATATGTGAGTGTAGGCATGGTAGAAAATATAGGTAATGCTAGTGTAACTAAACTAAGGTAGTGCTTGCTAGATAGTAAGGACACTCTAGTATCCTAACCAAGTTAATTTTAGCCTAGATATTTAGGATATAGCTCCCATATCCTAGAAGTGGACTCTTACAATTTAGAAATAGATAGATTGACTCAGTTTGATTAATTGACCTATAATGACTCTAAAACTTGATTTGCAGCTGCAAGCATACAATACCACAATGATGATCAGGACTCAGTTTGATTAATTAGGGACATATAATCCCTACAGCCATTCGACTGGCGAGGCAAAAACAATATAGCCGTAGATGAAGTTGACTGTCCTCCGACCCTCATCCCTCGGCAATGATGATACGACAACCAACCAGAGAGGATACTCTGAGAGATCCATCTGAGTAGGACGTATACTCTGAGAGACCACCTTTACAAGAATGATATCAGTAGTGGGATTGAGTGATAAAGGAGATATTATCAGAGTATACGTCCTACTCAGATGGGTCTCTCACGATTACTATTTTTTTCTGACAGCATGGTGGATGTGCTCTATCAACAGATTCTTGCTTCGAGCTAAAACTTTGCCCTGGAGCTCAATTGGACATCCTTCGTGCAGAGCTCGAGTGAGAGGTTCCTGATAGCATGGTGGTATCATTTGTCAAAGTATCCGTGCTCGTCCCACATTGGTTGTGGCACGAGCACGGATACTTTGACAAAGGAGACCACCATGCTGTCAGAAACCTCTCACTCGAGCTCTACACGAAGGATGTCCAATTGAGCTCCAGGGCAAAGTTTTGGCTCGGAGCAAGAATCTGTTGACGGAGCACATCCACCATACTGTCAGAAAAAAATAGTAATGGTGAGAGACCCATCTGAGTAGGACATATACTCTGATAATATCTCCTCCAACACTCAATCCCACTACTGATATCATTCTTGTAAAGGTGATCTCTCAGAGTATACGTCCTACTCAGATGGATCTCTCAGAGTATCCTCTCCGGTTGGGTTGTGTTCTGAGCCATCCGTTCTCAAACTTAAAACACATATGAATTATAACTGTGTTTTATATTTTCGACGAACCCAGGGATTGGATTCTGTATTTTGTATTTTGGTTTCTGTATTTTGGCTCCAGCTCCATTTGTATTAATCTACGGTATGATATGGTGATCAGGACATAGTCCCTGCAGCCATTCGACTGGCGAGGCAGAAACTATGTCGCCGTAGATAAAGTTGAGTGTCCTCCGACCCTCATCCCTCGGCAATAATGATACGACAACCTATCATTATATCTTATATAGTAGTAGATGATGTTTTAGTATGACATTATGTGAGTTCATCTTGATTCTGTTATATCCTTCAAATACTAGATACGATAAGAACATATACTACACCATATGTACAGAACATAGATGATTCACACTAATGTACGGTAGAATGAATTTTGGGTTGTGTTCTGAGCTATCCATTCTCACACTTGGAGATAAATCAAATTTTTGTCAAAGTATCCGTGCTCGTTCCACCACCGGACAATCGAACTCCTCCTCCTCCTTAAAGTATTGTAATTAAGAAATTTTGGAATATTTGTGGGAATTTTAGAATATTTGTGCTATGATCGGATTATAACGACGGGTATTAGGTTACTCTTCAGGATAATTGATGTCTATTTTATATTAATTTGGTTTGGTCTATATGATTCTTGGATAATTGGTGTGCATTAAATTCGTATGTGTATATTTGGTCTATGTGATTCTTGGATAATTGGTGTGCATTATATATTTGGTCTATGTGATTGTCGGATAATTGGTGTGCATTATATATTGGTTTGGTTTATGCATTTTTTTGTGAACAGGGAAAGTGCTGTAATTTTTTTCAAAAAATCTCAGTGAGCGACGGACTATTAACCGGTTAGCGATGGATTTTTTCCAGTTTTCGACTACTTTTCGATAGAATTTTTGTCGCTAACGGGAGATTTAAAACTGTTTCCAGGTAGCGATGGGTGGTCGACGGAATATTCGTCTTCGACGGAATAGCGACGGAAAATCCGTCGACAAGGTTCTGGAAAAGCTTGACATTTCCAGAACATTGGCGACGGATAATCAGCAACAAATCAGTCGCTGTCTCGACGGTATTGTGACGAAAAATCCGTCACCAAGGTTCTGGAAATGTCAAGCATTTCCAGAATATGGCTGACGGATAATTCGTTTGTATTCCGTCGCTAATCCGCCCTTCGTTAGCGATGACGATCGACGGACTAGCGATGGAATGATACACTCTGATACGCTATTACGACGGTTTACCAACGGACCATTACGTCGCTAGTGTCTATACAGTTCAGTATTTAATACTTGATATGGACGAAAGCCTGTCGGAAAGTCGTCGCTAATGCTTCTTATTGTGAAGTCGAAAAGCCGTCGCTATTCCGTCGCTTGACAACTACTTAGCGACGTATCATTATTAGCGATGAGCTGATTGCCGACGGAATATTTTGGCCAAGATCCATCAGTGATCGGTCGCTAATACAAATTCTCGACGGATGGGCGACGGATGTGGCCGTCGCTAAATGGACATATTTTGGTAGTGAGGGAGGATGAGATGCACGAGCGATACCCTTATCTTTTTCAGCCTTGAGGTATGGTTTTTTTATCCTTCTCATCTGTTGAGTTTTGTCTTTAATTTCGAGGACGAAATTATTTTAAGGAGGGTAGATTTGTCACTACCACTTTTCTAGATTAGGGGTATTTTGGTAATTATATGATTTTTGAATTTTATTATATTTTTTAATTGGTGCTAGTTGGTTTAACCTTAGCCAACCATGATTAAAGACTAACTATGACTTTAGAAACTTAATTATCAAGTTATATTTGAATTTTAAGTTTTAGTCCTAATTAGGAAACTTTTTGAATTCATTTTAGGTTCTTTTAATATATTGCTTTTGGACTTTTTGCTAAAAGGCTTTCTAATAAACTTAAGTAGAGTTTTGGCCCATACCTAAACCCTAACCCTAACCCTAGCAGCAGCATGTGGCCGGCCAAACAGCCCCCCCTCTATATGTTTATATTTTGTAGCCACCAAGCCTTTACAAATCCTAATTTTTCTACCTGCCTCAAATTAGCCTATCTTTCTCATCTCTTATCCGATTTGGACCAAACGAATTGTGTTGTGATCCTTGGGAGGAGAGGAAGTTGCTAGAGTCTTTCTAGCAAAGAATTAGAGGCATTTTACTGTAGGATTTTGGGTGTCGAGGCATTTTGGAGACTTTTGTACTGAGATTACAACTCTCAATAGGTAAATGCTTCTAAACTCTTTTAAATTTTGATTTCTCTTCATAGAAGCATGCATCTAGGTACCATAGAACTATAGACCAAGTTTGGAAGAATTTTGTGCTGTTTGATATGTATATCGGATGCGTGTCGGTGTATTGTAACATGTGCTTGATGAAATGTCTCAAAGAATTAAAAGTTATTGTTTTTCAAAACTAATTTCATATATTTGTAGCCCTATATGAGGGGATTCCAAAACCCTATTTCTGAGTTTATCTTGACATGATTTTTGTGTCCAAATCGGATACAGGGACGTAGCACGAGGCCACGTACACTGTCCTGTAGTCTGAGTGTCATAACTCGATGGACACGACATGGTTTAGGGTGAAATTTGGTGTACATGTGGCGGCAACCTCTACCAATATGCTTCTAAAATTTCATAAGGTTTTGTTGAGTGTGCATGAAGTTATCGAGGCCGCATGGATCTCGGCCTGCTGTGCACATACGCAAAAATTGACCCTGACACGCACTCAGAACTCAAACACGAGGACAAGTGGACTCGAGGTAGGGTGTCCTACACCTAGCCCTATAACTAGGCTACCTATGGACATGAGCATGTGACACGTGGTGTCATGTGTCGTGTCCTATTGGGGCCGACACCTCCCCACGAGGCCGCACGCACAAGCGAGTGCAGCCCTTTCCTATATGCACGCGGACACGCGATACGGCAACTCGTGGACCTGACTCAGGGCCCTATACGCGTACCCTAACATCCTAGCTACCCCTAGCACGAGCACGAGGCCTCTCGTTGGACATGGCGAGTCCTACGGTGCTCGACACACCCCGCACACACGTGCACGAGCACCGTTTCGGATACGCCATGTTTTGACACGAGTTTGGAGACTTCTTGGACACTGTTTGGACACCCTCACGACATTCTAGTTTGCAAACATGCTAACACATTCGTTTGTGCACACACACACCCCTTTTTGTATATGGTTTGGGTTATGTTTCGTTGATGTATCCGAGTTTGGGATTTCTTGATATATATATATATATATATATATATATATATATATATATATATATATATATATATTTTATTGGTGTAATTCTCAATTTCAGAGATATATATACACAACTATCAACTCACAATTCCTGAGAATTAAACTAACCTATTTAACCTCTAAAATTGAGAATTACACCAATAAAATATATATATATATATATATATATATATTTTATATATATATATATATATATAGTTTCAGAGGTTAAATAGGCTACTTTAATTCTCAGGAATTGTGAGTTGATAGTTGTATATATATATATATATATATATATATATATAGTTCAAGTTTATTTATATGTTCAAATTGTTCAAATTCTTGAGTCTTCTAAACCTTGCTGTGCTCAGCACCCCCTCATATATATATATATATATATATATATATATATATATATATATATATATATATATATATATATATATATATATATATATATATATATATATATATATATATATATATATATATATATATATATATATAGTTGAGTATATATATATATAGTTCAAGTTTATTTATATGTTCAAATTGTTCAGATTCTTGATTCTTCTAAACCTTGTTGTGCTCAGCACCCCCTCAAAGCAGCCCTCACTACTTCACACACACACATGCTTTCTTCCTTCCCTTTATATATATATATATATATATATATATATATATATATTTTTTTTTTTTCTTTTTTTTTTAAAAACCAAGCGGCCGTGTCGAAGACACCCAGCCACCGCTTGGCCCGGGGGCCGTGGGCGAACCACCATATATATATATATATATTTTATATATATATATATATATATATATATATATATGTATATATATATATATATATATATATATATATATATATATATATATATATATATATATATATATATATACATATATATATATATATATATATATATATATATATATATATATATATAAATATATATATACATACATATATAAAAAATATATATATATATATATATATATATATATATATATATATAATAAATATAAATATATATAATTCGACCGAACTAGGCTCCTAACGATGAACCTAATCTGTCCAAACACTTCCTATAGTCATATCACAAGAATTTATTACATTGCCTATATTTATACATTCATCACAATTAATATATATATATATATATATATATATATATATATATATATATATATATATATATATATATATATATATATATATTTATATAATTTATATATATATATATATATATATATATATATTTATATATATATATAAATATATATATATATATTTTACATCAATAAAGCTCTTTTTCTGAAATATATATATATATATATATATATATATATATATATATATATATATATATATATATATATATATATTTCAGAAAAAGAGCTTTATTGATGTATAAGGCGCAAATTGCCGAAACCTATACAAGTAAGCGTGTCAGGCACGAAAATGCAACAAAAGGTAAAGGAGGCCAAAGGCTCAAATCTGGGAGGACTCCCCCGGAGTTAAGACAGCGACTGCCAAAAGCGGTCAGGTAGGTGTGCACATCGCCTCCTGATTTTGAGAATTTGTCGGAGAACTTCCCTGTTCAGCTGAGATGAGTTGTATTGGCGACATTCGTACTTAAAATTGTTCTAATTTTTCTAGAGCACCCAAATACCGGCGGCTGCAACGATCTGATGGTCGTGAGAGATACCCCAGCTGGCAAGGAGAACGTTGAAGCCGTTCGCCCGATGCATCTGCCCGCATCTACGAGAGATGTTGTGCCATAGTTGAGTGGCGAGGTCGCCGGAGAGCAGGATGTGATCAGTGGTTTTGGGGCGGTACGAAGTGCAGCAATGGAAACTAGAAGCAAGTCTAAAGCTGATGGAGGTAAGGGAGTCGTCGATGGGGATCTTTCTACGGTGAGCTCTCCACATCAGAAAAGACCATTTGTTGGGGATGCATGAGTGCCAAAAGGAAGCGATCACCGTTAACGGGACGCTGGTGCCTCTCACCACGATCTTGGCTGAGGCCATCATGAAAGAGCCGCCGGAGGAGGGGGTCCATCTCAGGGTGTCCGAGGTATCGTTAAGTTGCATGTCAGTGGAGACTAGGTCGGCGGATGCCATCAGGCCCAGCCAGTCTCTGATCCGGTCCCGTCTCCAATATGAGTCGATGTCCCAGAGATCTTGGATCGTACAATTCGGGGGGGCTGACGAGGAAAGGTGCAGGATCTCATTATCGAGCAAACGTTCGTGACGCAACGGCGATCTGTCGCTGCCTGGCTGCAGGCGGATTAAGGGTTCGGCAAGGTGACGACCGTGGAGGATGCGACGCCAGGATGCAGAGGATCTGTTGTTGGCGACGGCCGTCGCAGGGTGAGAGTGTGGAAAGTATCTCGCCTTCATGAACCTAGTCCAAATGGAATTGTCCGAACGAAGCTTCCACCATAATTTCATTGAGCTGGCGCCAATGATGTGTGTCAATTTGCTAAAGCCAAGTCCGTCTTCCGCGGTTGGTTTTGCCATCGTGTTCCATCTTGCCCAGTGGTGCTTATCCTTGCCGTCGAGGTGTCCCCAAAAGAAGTTGGCGAAGAGGGACTCGATCGAGGATAGGACCTTCTAGGGGACAGCACACTGCCAGGATGTAGATAGGGATGGAGGAAAGGACGTATTTGATAAGGATCATCTTGTCGCCCAGGGAGAGGGTCACGTTGTGCCATCCTTCAATTTTCTTTCTGATTTTGTTCACTAGTCCGTCGTAGATGCCCAAATTAGATTTATCATACACCAGCGGGCACCCCAGGTAAAAGAACTGCGGGTATGCAATGGATAAGGATGTTAGGTTGGTGAGGGTTGCAGAGCGGCTCCTGTCTGCTTTGTGATGGGTGTAGATTACGCTTTTGTCGGTGTTGACTCGCTAGCCAGAGCATCTGGTGTATTTCTCAAGCGTACGAGTGACAACCTCCTACGATCCGATGTCTCTGGAGTAGAAAATGAGGATGTCATAAGCGTAGGCAAGATGAGTGATTAAAGGGCAACCCGTGCTGGTATGGAAGTGGTAGAATCTGGGGATATTTGCCATGTTGTTTAGGTTTTTGCTGAGCGCCTCGGCGGCAATGATGAAGATGGTAGAGGAGAGAGGGTCTCCATGTCGAACACCTCGGCAAGATTTGAAGAAGTCATCATGTCACACTCACTTTTCAATTTCAAGAGTATTTTAGTAATTATGATTTATTTGAATTTTCATGATTTTTGTTTGAATTTTTATCTATTTATTAATTAGATTGATTGCAGTGTGATTTGATTGGTCGTAGACTGGTGACTTGGTAGTATAAGTAGTTTGAACTTAGTCAACCTTCACTAGAAGCATAATAATGTAATTAAAATTCACATTTTGGTTTTTAAAAATTATTTAGATTTAATCTCTATTTTTTTGGAGTGGTTTAAATGTTTTTTAAGTCATTTTTGCTTTAAGCCTTTTTGACATGGGCCTTCTTAAAACTTGAGAGTGCTTGGCCCATGTGTAAACCCTAACCCTAATACCCCCTCCTATGGTTGGCCACAACAGCCCCCCTTCTCTTCACTTTTGTGAGGAAGCACGTAGCCTCCAAGTGAAACCCCTTTTTCTCACCTTCTCCAAACCCTAACTTTCGCATCCGGAGTCCGTTTCACTTCAAACGAATTCCATTACACTCGTGGGGAAGAGGAGAACCTTCTGGAATATTGCTATCAAGGAGTTGAAGGCATTTGCTCAGGGGAAATCGACCTACAAAGCGCTCGAGAACTTGCTTTCATTGGGTTCCAGACACCCAATAGGTAAAACTCATTCTACCTTTGTTCTTTCAAATTTTTCTTCGTTATTGCATCCATATAGGTACCCTTGAGATGTCCCTAAAGTTTGGTTGGGTTTTTACTTCGTTTGATAGCGGTATTGGACACGTATCGGTCTCACGTTACACGTGTTCTGCAAAATGCCACTTAGAATTGAAAAAGTTTTAATTTTCGATTCTGTTTTCATGAAATCCTTCCTTATATGATTTGTAACAACTTTTACGAAGACAGATCGGAAATCAAAATGATTTCGGCATCCGAACGGACACGGACACGCGTGCACGAGATCTCTTGCACGGTCCCGTGCACGCCCTGCCGTCTGTGCGTTATAACTCGACGCACAGAGTTATGATGCACAGAGCTCCGTCTTGACTGAAATTTTACGAGCATGTAGGGGCAACCTCTTCCTACATGCCTGTAAAATTTCACGACGTTTCATCGAGTGAGCGCGGAGTAATCGCGCGTGCACTGGTCGGCCGAACTGTGCACTCGGGCTCAAATTTGTCGGTGACACGGCCTTTGTACGCAAACACGGCACATCGAGGACCCGTACCAGGAGTTGGAACACATAACCTTATACCTAGACTACCCAGGGACTTGATCCTGAGTCGTGGTGTGGGCCGACGCGCGAGCCACGAGTGACGACCCGAGCACGAGCACGCACGCACGTACGCGCACGCGCAGGCCGCACGCTGTTGCTCGAGCCATTGTGGCACGTCACTACGACTTCGTGTCATGTCGTCATGTACTAGACCTACCCCATGACCATACCTGGCCGTGTACACGAGCACGAGGCTTCTCGTTGTCCGTGTGACGCGCAATCGAGCGAGAACACCCTCTTCGACACGCAAAATCGGTTTTCCGATACGCATTCTCTCGACACGACACGGACACGGTTTCGACTCTGGGAGTACCCAAGCACGTCCCACGTGTCGAGACCGACCTATTTGCCAAGTTTTGCGGGTTAATTCTGAGTATTTTGCGTTTTGAGTCTTTTTGTGAAAAATCGGGTTTTCATTAAATTAGAAATTTGGGATTTATGTGATATTTCGATTTTTCAGATTTTTGACGATAATTTCTAAGTATTTGGTCCTTGGACACTGTTTCGGACTTGTGGGAATCAACTCTCGGGGTTGATTCACATTTTCTATCTATTTTAGGCACATATGGTATTTTACCAATTAATGTATATTTTACCTATTAATTTATATAGATATATATTTATGTATATATATAGATATAATTCTTTAAATGCTTAACATCGAAAATGTGTTTATGTGAGGATCGAGGCTTTTATTTTAGACCTGGGAGCTTGCTTCAGGATCGGAATCGACCTTCGTTGGTTTTATTCTTGGTATATACTTATATTTCCATAAAAGCCTGTACGTATATATATATATATATATATATATATATATATATATATATATATATATATATATATATATATATATATATATATATATATTATATAGGTATTTTACTATTGATTGTAATATCTTATACATAGATTACTCTTATAGTCTCATATTATTCTGTTGCTCAGATTTAGACCCTCTACTAGCAGCCCCAAAATCATTGTTCACTCACAAACCATGTTTCCCTTTCCTAATTTATATATATGTATATATATGTTTGTGTGTGTATATATATATATATATATATATATATATATATATATATATATATATATATTAATTGTGATGAATGTATAAATATAGGCAATGTAATAAATTCTTGTGATATGACTATAGGAAGTGTTTGGACAGATTAGGTTCATCGTTAGGAGCCTAGTTCGGTCGAATTGGCCGACAAGTTGACAAAAGTCAACTTTGGGTCAAACTTGATCCAAATCGACTCAAACGAACTTCGAATGACCTAAAATTTTGTGTATAACCTAAAAATTAGTAAAACAGACTAGTTGACCAATGTTTGACCAGATTTGACCAGCGTTGACCAGGTTTGACTAGAGTTGACCAAGGGTTGACTTTGACCAAAAGGGACCTAGAAGCATGTAGTCTTGCATTGTAGCTATTTTTTTTGATATTGTAGACTTGGTTGTGACATGTGTATACTTTAAATAGGTTTATATTGCCCCGGTTTAGCTACACTTCATCATCAACAGTTCGGTTTGCCAGGCGAGTACATTCTTTGACCATTTCATTCTTGCTTGGACGTATTACTTGTAATAGACTAGTTTACTTATTGCTGTCACGATATATCACGGATTAGTACTATATGGATCTCTTCATGCGATGTTATCCCCTCGGATACATCGGGTATACTGTGCTCATGTACTTTATCATGTGCATCGTCTACTCATTGTATTCGTACTTATTCATGTATACTCATGTGATATTCATGTACACTCATGATCATGTGAGCCTTCATGTATAACCCAGCGTACATGTGGACTCGCTATCCATGTGACGCACTACTTTCATGTGCAATAACATAACCTGGACAGATCCTTGTGTACTGATTGGGGCAGGGGGAGTATTTATTTGGTTATGTGATCTACACCCTTTTTATGTGCAAATCCAAACTAGATTTAAGTCATGTATAACCTAAGCTTGTTTAAATAACCAAACATGTGCTCTGAATCACGTAGTTAGCTCAATTTTCTTATCTATTTCATGTATATCTATTTCTACTATATCATGTTCTTTTTTTTACAGTCTCTTTACTATTTCTTTATCAGCAGTTCATGTATATTATTCTATAGCTCGTTTCATATTTACTTTCATGTTATGAATAGTGTGAGAGATATGTATTCGTTCCTGTCCTGACTAGACCGTTGACAATATTACAGATGATGAGGATTGCTGCGACACTTACTATGGAGCAGGCCTAGTTGACACAAGTGACCTGGACCCTCAGCATGATCCAGTAGTCGCTGAGGACTTGCCTTGATTATATTAGACTTATAATATCTTTTAGTTATGAGACTTTGTGGTTGTATTGAGACTTGTTATGGTGTGATTTTACACCGAGATTTGTATTCATATTATGACTCTCTGCTGTGATTATCTTTCTTCCATTCTATCTTAGCTATTGTGATTGAGTAGTACCATTTATATATTATTCTCCGTTTGGAGTATTTACTAGATTGTGTTAAATATTGGACCCAGGACAGCGTTCTACCGCCGACACTGCGTCGTAGGCTGGACGTACCCACGTCTCGTGCCCTTACACTAGGTGCGGGTCGTGACACATTTTTAGTGGTAGCCCATGCATGTCCGATCGCAACTAGTGTGATTTTGTAGTGGTACTCGAACTAGAGTATCACTACAGCCTGCAATAGGATATAGGATATACGTTAAGGTACTCAAACACACTAGGAAAACTCTTATCTAATTCTTTCTGTTAATTGTCTTCTTTTGAAAATAAACTGTCCTCCTTTGATTTTTTCCCTTCATTCTCGGTAATTGCATCTTCTTTTGATCTGTCTTCAGGATGGTTATGGAGACACGATCTCATCGATTCACGACCCGTACCCTAGAGTAAGGGCACGAGACGTGGGTACGTCCAGTCTACGTCGCAGCGTCGGCGGTAGAACACTATCCTAGGTCAACATCTAACAATATAAAGGTACATGTACAATATATACACTCCGAATATAGGTGACATAGCAATACGATCTCAATCACATCTAAGGTAGAGCATGATAAAAGATAGATAGATAGATAGATAGATAAGAACAGAATGAAGTCTACAGAGAATACAATCCAGATAAGTCTAAGCGTCTAAATAAATATATATCCCAAATCATCTCAGAATCTCAATACAGTAATCCAGAAAGATAATAAAAGACATCCTAATCTAGGGGAGTGTCATCAACTGCTAGTGGGTCCTGCTGCTGGTCCAAGTCACAGCAATCCTCTAGGGTCGTACCGTAATACGTAGGGCAGAACGCCTCAGCCTCGTCCTTTGTAATATTTCAACAGGTCCAGTCCGGACATGAGCGAGCACAATACATCTCAACAAATCATAATAGGTTAGGAAATATAAACATGCTAGAGAGTAAGATACAGGAAACTGAAGGAATAACATGATGAAAAAGGAAGACTGTAAATAAATAGATACAATATATAGAGAACTAACAGTGCTAATAATTCAGAGTACAAGACGGTTATGTAAATGGCACAATGTTGTACAGGAGTAATCTAAAGAGGTTGTACACGAGTAATCTACTAGATTGAATACATAACCACTTCTACTCCTCCGCTCCAATCAATACACAAGGATCTAGCCAAGTTATGTTATTGTATACGAAGTATAGTCGTACACGAAGATCATGTGAGCACATGAGTATACACGATTTCACACGATTTGTACATGAAAAGCACGAACACAAGGAGTACACGATGCTCATGATAAAGTACATGAACACGAAATACCCGATGTATCCGCTAAGGGGATAACATCGCACGACAAAATCCATATAGTACTAATCTGTGTTTCCAACGTGTCAGCATCATGTAAAGTAATCTAAAGCAGGAATATACTCCTAAACAGGATATAAAATGATTAGAGAATGTACTCGCCTGTATCCTGAGTATCTGTAGAGTATCTACTGTCCGAGGAGTGGTGTCTGTCTCATATAGAATAGTACAAGTCACTATAAGTCTAAAATGATATATCAAACTGCTATAATGCATCTATATGAAGTCTGGGGTTAAACTGGACTAAAGTCAACTCTTGGTCAACTCTAGTCAACTAGACTAGTCAAACTAGGTCAAACCTATGCCAAACAAGTCTCACTAGGCCTAACTTGTCTATTCTAGTAAGCACACACCATTTCTAGACTATACCAGTCAACTACACCCTATACTGGCATTTAACCACACTCATAGGTAATGAGCCCTAGGCTATAGGCCCATAGGCAATATTACCTATATACCAAACCACATATTCAAATATACACATATTAACATATACATCTAAAATAATATAGTAACATACATTATAATATATAGGCCACATGTAATAACATATGCCTCTCAAATAGATATATATATATACATATATATATGAATATACCTAGAGTGGTAGGTAAAGGGAAACATGCATTTGTGTTCATGTGTGTGTGTACATGTGAGTAAAGTGTCATGAGAGTGTGTATGTGTAAGTGTTATTTGTGAGAGGGAAAGTAGAGTGTGTGAACTGAGAACAGTGTGTGTAAACAGGGAATAGGAAAAAATAGTGCATTGAAATCTGGAAATAGTGGCATGGTGTTCCTGTGTGTATAATGTGGTATATTAAAGGGCAGCAATAGGTTGATGATATGTATCAGGAAATGGTAATGTACAAGTAGAAAAATGGAACTAAAATCTCAGCTTGGTTGATAGTTCATATTACAACAGTGAATCAATACAATATATAAAAATTAGCATTCAATGAAACTTTCAGAACAGTTTAAAAGGAAAGAAAATTAGTTCGACAGTTCAACCACCAAAACCCCAACACCAATTTGAATTTCAATCACCAATGAGTCCTAACAAATCAATGAACTAACATTGGAATAATAAAATTGGAAATGAAATTAAATCAGTTGAAGGGAATTAAGGAAATCAGTTGATAGTTCTAATAAACCAAACATCGAATCAATTTGAATCCCCATCTCAATCCCAAACCAAATTTGAATCATCAAACCCCATGAATCAATAATCAGTGAATAACAGAATGCATAAGAATTTAGTCATGGCAATTAAACATTCAAAACAGTTTAAAAAAGGAAATGAATCAATTTGATAGTTAAATAGGAAATGAATCTTTTTAGCTAATGTATCAGTCAATACATACAGTCCAACCCGATGTCCAATTTTCTATTTCTCAATCAAAACCTAGTCTAACTTGTAAAATCAAACTAACATGAATTATTAAACATTTCCAGGAATTTAAAATGACAATTTAATCATAAATTAAACAATTAAAACTAGAATGAACACAGTGAAATAATAGAACCAGACAGTGGAATAGGGTGTCTCGTGCACGTGTTCATTGGCCTCGTGCACCCGACACGACCTGACACAGACCTCGTGCTCGTGTCCCAGTGTCGAGTGGGTCTAGGTCTAGGATGTGGACACCCTGAATTGGGTCTACGACACGTGTGTTAGTGATACGACACGCGTATCAGTAGCCGAAATCGGCTGAACCCGATTCAGTGTGTGACTAGTGCACTCATGAATACGTGTCCGATACGACACGAGGACTTGTGCAACTTGGGGAGCCTCATGTCAGTGTCTGCTCCTAAGTGTGTGTCAATTTTCTCGTGTCCAAGTGGTGTGTCCAGGGAGTTATACCCCCGAGTAGCAGGGACTGCTACGCATGTGCTGTGCGTGCGAAAACCGTGTGTTCATGTGTCCAAACCGACACGACACGACACAGTAGCCACCTCAGTCAACCAAAAATCGATAAGCAAGACCAAACCCTAATTTTCTATTCAAACCATTTCAGAAAATAAGAACGAAATGCCCATTGTGGCATTTCGTCGAACACCTTAGTATGCACCCTGATACGTGTCCGATACGGACACGTAATGGACACGAAACCTAGCAAAACCTATACCAACAGTTAGGGTACTCCTAGGGCTTCCTATTCATGCATAGAAACTAGAATTTTATGGTAGGAATAAGAAGTTACCTAGGTGTGTCAAAATACCAAAAAAGCTCCAAAGAGGGATGTTCTTCTTGCTACCCAAACTTTACCAAATTGTTCCTCCACTAAAATTTCTCACCAAGGACAGAAAATACGTAGGGATTAGATCCTATTGCAAGAAGATTGAAGGAAAAAGGAGTTGAAATGGAAAATATATGGATTGGAGAAGATTGGGATTTACCTCTCTTTTTCTAACTTGCTAATTTCCTAAAGGACGCTAGCCCTAGATGGAAGAGGCATTAAATAGGTATGGAAACCTAGGTATGGCCGGCCATGTTTGTAGGGCTAGGGTTAGGGTTTCATTAGTTGGGCTATGGGCCTTAAGTCATAAGCCATGATTTATGAAATCCCAAGTCATTAACCAACCTATTCATTATTCCTATTTCCCCAAATTAATTCAAATGACTAGGATTAAGTTAAAGTAGGGTTTCATAATCTTACCAAGTGGTCATGACTAGGGGTAGCTTCTAGGTCAGCCTCCAAAGTCACAATGAGTCAAAGTCAAGAATAACACTAATTTAAAATATACCAAAAATCACTTAAATTCCAACAATTCTAATTAATACAAATAATTCCAAATAATTCCCAAAAATTTGAAAATGACCAAAATACCCTCAAACTAGAAATGTGGTAGTGATAAATCTACCCTCCTTAAAATAATTTCATCCTCGAAATTAAAGGGCAAAACTAACAGATGAGAAGGATAGATAATCATACCTCACGGTACAAACAGATATGGGTATCGCTCGCGCATCTCATCCTCCCTCTCCCAGATCGACTCTCCTGGAGAATGATGCCTCCATGCAACGCGAACCAAGGGTATCACCTAGTTTTTCAGCACCTTCTCTCGGCGATCCAGAATCTCCACAGGCTGCTCTTGATAACTGAGAGTAGGTCCAACCTCAATCTCCGAATAATCGAGCACATGGCTAGGGTCAGCCACGTTCCGTCTCAACTGTGATACGTGGAATACGTTGTGGATATCCACTAGTACAGGTGGTAAGTCTAGCCTATATGTCACATTACCGACCCTTCCGCAGATCACAAAAGGTCCGATGAAGCGCGGGCTAAGCTTCCCACCTCCACTAAAACGTATAGTACCACGAGTCGGAGATATCCGCAGAAAAACCATGTCTCCAACCTAATCACAAGCAAGGTCTCAAGTTACTAAAAATCAAATACGATCAACAAACAGAATAAAATACAACCTACTTCTAATCCTATCTCTAAATTTGTACCTCAAACTTCAACGGCCTCCGGTGGCTATCGGCCCAGTGCCGATGTCTGTCCTGCGCCACACGAAGTCTATCCCTGATGAGCTTCACCTTCTCGGCTGCGTCAACAACCATCTATGGTCCCAATAAAGCTCGCTCTCCAACATCATCCCAAGATAAAGGTGTACGACACCTACGCCCGTATAGAGCCTCGAAAGGTAACATCTCAATGCTGGTCTGATAATTGTTGTCGTAAGCAAACTCCACCAAAATGTAGATGATCCTTCCAGGAACCTCCAAAATCTAGGACACACGTCCGCAGCATGTCCTCAAGCATCTGGATAGTCCTCTTTGACTGTCCATCCGTCTGGGGGTGGTATGTAGTACTAAACTTGAGCTGAGTGCCCAAACAAGTCTACAGACTCCTCCAGAAATGGAAAGTAAAGCGACTATCCCGATCTGAGATAATGCTGACGGAAACTCCGTAAATCCTGACTATCTGCCGTATGTACATCTCTGTACACTACTAAAATACCCCACTTTACCGACGGAAGTTTAGCGATGGACGGATTTCGTCGCTAATAGCGACCAGTTTCTGACATCTTAGCGACGGATTAGCGACAGACAATATAACATAATTTTTTCCAATTTTAAATGTAAAAATTTGTCGGGTTTCCGTCGCTAAGTCGACGAACGTTAGCGACGGATTCTTTTTCGTCGCTTATTCGTCGCAAATGTTGGCGGCAAAATCTTTAAAACATTGGCGGGAACTTTAGCGACTAACTGGCGACGGATATATCCGTCGGAAAATACCTTTTAATTGGCGACGGTTTAGCGACTAATTTATTCCGTCGCTATTCCGTCGCTAGGTTCTGTGCCCTAACTTAAATTGAACCGACGGGGGGGAATTTTTTATTCCCCCCAAAACTCTCTCTCTCTCTCGCGGCTCTCTCTCTCTCGCGCGCGGCTCTCTCTCTCTCTCTCGCGGCTCTTTCTCTCTCTCTACCAGGTATCTCTCTCTCTCTCTCTCTCTCTCTCTCTCTCTTTCTCTAATTTTGGGTTTTGGGGCCGGGGGGGGAGTGGGGGGGGTCGGCTTCGCGGGGGGTGGAGAGGGCGGGGGGGGGGTGGTGAATGGGGTCAGGGGGTCGGGGGGGGTGTGGGGAATGGGGGCAGGGGGTGGGGGGTGGGGAATGAGGGTCGGGGGGTCGGGGGGGTGGGGAATGGGGGCAGGGGGGTCGGGGGGTGGGGGGTGGAGAGGGCAGGGGGGTCGGGGGGGTGTTGAATGGGGGCAGGGGGGTCGGGGGGGGGTCGAGAATGGAGGCAGGGGGGTCGAGGGGCGGGGGGTGGGGGGGTGGAGAGGGCAGGGGGGTCGGGGGGGGGTGGGGAATGGGGGCAGGGGGGGTCGGGGGGGTGGGTAATGGAGAGGGCAGGGGGGTCGGGGGGGGGGTGTTGAATGGGGGCAGGGGGGTCGGGGGGGTGGGGAATGGGTTGCATTCCCCGATACGGATACGGTTTGGCATGTCCCGATCCTAAGAAATAATACTATTTCATTTAATTTAATTTCATTTAATTTCAAAACTACTAAGAAATAATACTTAAAACACTTAAAATTATGCCTAAATGTATAAATTATATGTTTTTAAATGTAAATAATTTATTAATAATTATTTGTTTTCCAATACCAAAAAAATCCGATACTTCGATCCGATACCGCCGATACTACCGATATCGCCGATACCAATACTAGATTGCTTAGACTTATATTGCAAGGTAACTAGATACAAGTTATGATACAATGTAAATGCAAGTATACATGTTAGCTAGATAGCTTAGACTTATATTGCAATCTCCTATTCACACGAGTATTGATATCGCCGATGCCAATACTCGTAGGAATATATAGTCCGATACCGATTCCGATACCGATACTTTGAACCTTGATTTAAATACATGTTAGTATAGTATCTTCACATATATGTTAAGAGTATTTACATGATTAGCAAGGTAACTAGATACAAGTTATGATACAATATAAATGCAAGTATACATGTTAGCTAGATAGCTTAGACTTATATTGCAATCTCCTATTCACACGAGTATTGATATCGCCGATGCCAATACTCGTAGGAATATATAGTCCGATACCGATTCCGATACCGATACTTTGAACCTTGATTTAAATACATGTTAGTATAGTGTCTTCACATATATGTTAAGAGTATATACATGATTAGCAAGGTAACTAGATACAAGTTATGATACAATGTAAATGTAAGTATACATGTTAGCTAGATAGCTTAGACTTATATTGCAATCTCCTATTCACACGAGTATTGATATCGCCGATGCCAATACTCGTAGGAATATATAGTCCGATACCGATTCCGATACCGATACTTTGAACCTTGATTTAAATACATGTTAGTATAGTGTCTTCACATATATGTTAAGAGTATATACATGATTAGCAAGGTAACTAGATACAAGTTATGATACAATGTAAATGCAAGTATACATGTTAGCTAGATAGCTTAGACTTATATTGTAATCTCCTATTCACACGAGTATTGATATCGCCGATACCAATACTCGTAGGAATAGTCCGATACCGATATACATTGTAGAGCTCTGTTTTGCTATTCTGGACATGTTGTGACCTGTGCTGTTCTAAATAGGAGCCAGACACACTCCTGAGACGAGGGAGTATGTATAGTGATGTGGATTCTTACTAACTTATCATGTGAACCCATTTATGGGCCCTTCATTGAACCTTCTCATGTGCAACTTTCAGTCCAATCACAGTTCCCTATATTGTACTCTACATCACCTAGTTCACTTATATCTAACATCCTAACCCTAATCCAAATTTATAAGTATCGGTATCGGGCTATTCTTATGTTTAGTTTGTCTTACGATACAGATTTTCACATCCAAATTGAGGATGAGTCATTATTTTGTTGATCGTACATGGATGTACAAACGGCAACACGAGAGTAGAATTGGTGTGAGTGACGATTTTCAGGCAGGCGTGGAAGTATTTCTTAATTATGCAATGAGCAAAGCTCAGTACATGGACGGTAACAAAATTAAGTGTCCATGTGTTAAATGTCACAATAGACGTTACGAAGAAGTGGTGACTGTGAGAGATCATTTGACCCGTAAGGGTTTCGTACGTAATTACGGCCTGTGGTCATCGCAAGGTGAACTATATTCGGAAAGATAGGCTGCGGAAGCTGCTACTTATGCTTTTGATGATAATGCTGCAACGGATGTCATCGAAGACCACGGATGATCTGTTGATTATGGAGATCTGCAGAACCTTGCACGAGATATGGTGTATGATGCGGCAGGGCCTAATTTTGATCCGGAGGATCCTAATCCCGAGGCGAAGGAGTTCTATGACATGTTTCAGGACGCAGATACTTCTCTATATCCTGGTTGTGAGACTCATTCCGCACTGTCAGTGACGATGCGGTTGTTGAACATAAAGTCTAATTTTAACTTGCCACAAGCTTGCTATAATCGGATCACAGAAGTAATCAAGGAGGTGTTACCGAAGGAATCAAAAGAGCTACCAAAAAACTTTTACAAGTCAAAGATGATGGTCCGACAACTGGGACTGGGGTACGAGAAGATAGATTGTTGTCGCAACGGATGCATATTGTACTACAAAGAGAATTGCGTATCAGAAAGTTGCAGCTTCTGTAATGCGGATCGTTACAAGCCAGTACAGGGAAAAGAAAAGTCGACTAGAAAACGACGTCCTTACAAGTATATGCATTACTTGTCGATCATGAAGCGCTTGCAGAGGATGTATATGTCTCTAAATACAGCAGAACACATGATGTGGCACAGCGAAGAACGCATAAAGGACGAAGGAGAATTGTCACATCCTTCGGATGGAGAGGCGTGGAAACATTTTGATTTGTGTCATCCAGATTTTGCTGCAGAGCCTAGAAATGTACGCCTGGCGCTATGTGCTGATGGCTTCGCCCCTTTCGGACAGTCGGGATCTCAGTACTCATGCTGGCCGGTCATTCTTACCCCTTACAATCTGCCACCATGGATGTGTATGAAGACTCCTTATATGTTTCTGACAGCTATCATACCCGGTCCTAAAAATCCGACGAAGAACATCGATATATATTTACAGCCGTTGGTGGATGAGCTGAAACAGCTGTGGGAGATCGGCGTCACGACCTATGATATTTCCAGAAAACAGAACTTTCAGATGAGAGCTTCACTCATGTAGACAATCAATGATTTTCCAGCATACGGTATGCTGTCGGGATGGAGTACGCACGGCAACATGTCTTGTCCGATATGCATGGAAAATAGTAAGGCGTTCCGCCTTAGGCATGGAGGAAAAACTTTTTTCTTTGACTGTCACCGTCAATTTCTGCCCGCGACCCATCCTTGGAGAAAGAATAAGGACGCGTTCAGATATGGAAAACAAGAATTTTCTCAACCTCCTGCCAGATTTTCGGGATACGATATTTGGGAAGCTGTAAAGGAATTGCCCACCGCAATGGAAGATCCATCGAACCATCGTGTCGAGGGGTTCGGACAAAGCCATAACTGGACCAAACGGAGTATCTTCTGGGACTTGCCTTATTGGAAAGATAATCTTATAAGGCATAATCTTGATGTCATGCATATCGAAAAGAACGTGTTCGATAATGTCTTCAATACCGTCATGGATATTAAAGGAAAGACGAAGGACAATCCAAAAGCAAGACAAGACATAGCCGAGATATGCAAGCGTCCTCATCTGAACTTGATACAAAGGGGTGCTGGTGGACAATTAAGTAAGCCTATAGCGCCATACACATTGAGCAAGGAAGATAGATTAATAATCTGCAAGTGGATATCTAATTTAAGATTTCTCGACGGCTATGTTTCGAATTTGTCTAGATGCGTTGATCTCAATGAACGCAAGCTAACGGGAATGAAGAGTCACGACTGCCACGTGTTTATGGAAAGATTACTGCCCATTGCTTTGAGAGAGTTGTTGCCTTCAGCTGTATGGGTTCCGTTGGCCGAGCTGTCTATATTCTTCAGGGATATCTGTTCAACTAAGCTGACGGTGCAACATATGGTACAACTTGAGGAGAAGATTGTCTTAACAATCTGCAAGTTAGAGAAAATATTTCCACCGGGCTTTTTCGACAGCATGGAGCATCTACCGATTCATCTAGCATACGAAGCCCGTGTCGGTGCATCTGTTCATTATCGATGGATGTACCCCTTTGAAAGGTAAATAAAAATCGATATAATTTAAGTGAAATTTAAGTGGATTTTACAATTCATTGTTAATTCTCAAGATAATTTGTCTCTTTAGGTACCTACACCATCTAAAGAAGAAAGTTGGCAACAAGGCTCATATAGAGGCTTCGATATGCGAATCATATCTTATCGAGGAGGTGTCAAATTTCTGCTCCATTTATTTCGATACTCATGTCGAGACAAATCGAAATAGACCTCAAAGGAATGAAGAAGACGTTGAGAATGGAGGTATATTCAATTTAAGGGGCAAGCCTATTGGGGCTAGTAAGAAACGGTGGTTGACCGACGATGAGTATGATACCGCTCACCGATATGTCTTGTTAAATTGTGACATACAAGAAGTGAGAGATTTGGAGAAGTAAGTGACTACGCCTCGTTATAATCTCTAATTTGGTGAATTAAGTGACTACAATTATTTTTATTCTCTCTAACAGTGTATTTAGAGGTGAAGTCAAAATGAGGACACCATATATTACAGATGAGGGACTTCAAAGAGAGGTTGATTGTACCTTTCCGTCCTGGTTTCGTAAATACGTAAGTAACTGAGATAATATGTTATGCGGCTACCATTAAAATATATGCAGCTAAAATATTTAAATTATTAATACATGTTTACAGGTTTTATTGCCTGAAACAACACTCATAAATGAGAGCATTCGTTATTTGGCATTGGGACCGAAGAAGCATGCAAAGACTTTGTCAGGCTATGTCGTTAATGGCTTCAAGTTTAAGTCAACTCAGCATGCTATAAATGCCGAATTTCTCAATGACGGCTTCGATACCAAGAATTTTGGTGTTTGCATAAGAGGCACCATCTATGACGACGAGCCGAACTTTGACTATTATGGAGTGCTTCGGGAGATTGTAGATTTACAATATAGTGCCCCATATGATATGCATATTGTGATGTTAAAATTTGAGTGGTTCGATACGAGACCAAATATCGGTTGGAGAATCGATAAACAATTTGGATTCGTCGATATAAATCATCGCAGGAGGTATAGAGGGTCCGACACGTTTGCGATAGCAAGTCAGGCTGTTCAAGTCTACTATACAAGCTATCCAAGGCGTCGTAGAGATCGATTTGACTGGTGGGCAGTATGCAAGATTAAATCTAGAAATATATTCAACGTTGGAGACCCAGCATACCAAGAGGACCAGATCGAGAAGCCCCAATACATGGGACAACAGTCGGATACCATGGACGTGGAAGATGTCGATATACCTCATGCTGAGGAAAATAGAGGGGAGGAAGAGGTTGATATACAAGACTTAGCTGTCAACCAGGGAAGAAAGAGGCGTCTTGTCCCAAGTATTGAGCCTGAAGAAGAAGTAGAAGAAGAAGAAGAAGAAGAAGAAGAAGAAGTAGAGGATGAGGATGAGGATGAGGATGATGATACAGATGAAGTCGACGATGAGGATGATGATATAGATGAAGTCGACGATGAGAATGAGGATGAGAACGATGACGATGACGATGAGGACGAGGATGATAACGATGATTAGATTAAATATCGGTATATATTAGAAGCACTTACAACTAACTTAGTGAATTCAGTTTAGACGGACACATTCTTATTTCAGTTTATGTTTTTGTCGTTCGATCATCTACTTATTGTATGATTTTCTTTTTACAGATGGCACTCTTAGTTCTCATTGTCTTGACGGCACTCGCCGCCCTGCTGCTGGTATATATATTTTAGTTCAGTTTTATATTCATTTATACTTCTATATTGTTAATTATATTTATGTGTTCTATTTACAGGTCATGGTCACTACCACTCGTGCTGCTGGTAGCGGCAGTGGCCGTGGCCGTGGTGGTGCTGGTGGTGGATAAGATGAATACTGCTCAGTACAGGGAGAAATCAGAGAAAGCGAAGGCGAGCAGACAGGCCGCTGGTCTGCATACGGGAGGTTCAAAGCCCCACGCAGCGACGCGTACAGATTTGGTGAGATACCGTAAATTCATTTTACTATTAAATTTGGTACTATTAATATACGTAGTTAATTAAATTCGACGTATATTTCGTATGCAGGCACAACGGGCGGTAAAGGAGGGGAGAGAGCCGGAGTCGGTCACCGCCTACGATGTATTCCTGCATACACACAAGAGGCGGGCAGACGGGAGCTTCGTCGACGCGAGGGCCCAGGCGACTGATGTAAGTAATTACGTTTATGAGATTTATATTAGAAATATAATTATTGTTAACTTAATTAGGTGAACGTAGGATTCAAATTATAACTTAGGGAAACATAGGATTTAGATTATAACTTAGGAAAACTTATAGTATAAACACATTCATTGGATAGGCTGCATATCGTGAGGCCCTTAGTCAGATTGAGCCCCCTGCCGAGGTTATCGGCGAAACGACGCCCACCCAGACGCCCTCTTCTATGGCCGCTCGCTACGACGACGTGTTCGTAGAGTCTGTCGGCGGCTTTAATAAAGGGCGCGTCTATGGCGTAGGTTCCATGGCGGCGTCGTTGCAGGGCGTGACTCCGAGATATCCACCGCCCCCGCCTCCTCCCGCGCCCCCGTCGGACGATATGAGGGCGCAGCTTGCGACTCTCACCTCCGATATGTCGAAAATGCGGAGTCTAATGTTGGATGTGCTGGAGCGCCTTCCGCGTCCTTCTTCTGCTCCCGGTCCAGATCCGTCTTCTCCCGGTACGTCTAGTGCGGTTGCCGGTCCTTTCGACCCTGGACGTTATTCATTTGACCGTTCTGCCGAGGTCCGCCTGGTACCGGATACTGCGCTCATTGGGCTCATGGACTTGATGTCGCCAGAGCAGCTCCGCACGCTTCCAGAGCATGTGTTGTCCCAGGTGCCGGCGTACATGGTAGAAGAGTACATCCGCAGAGCCGAGGCGGCGCCGAGACGACGACGCGATCCATCTCAATGATATTTGTACTGTTTTTGGATATTTGTACTGTTTTTGGATTTTGAATTCTGGATATTTTGGAAGCGTACATGAATGTTTGGATATTATGAATTTGTGTATTTGTGTTTGGATATTTGTACATAGATGTTTGGATATTTCTGTTTGATATTGGATATTATGAATTTGGATATTTGGATATTTGTTGATCGTACATGGATGTTTGGATATTGGATATTATGAATATGTGTAATATTTACGAAAAGGAAATAGAATGTTTCTGTAATTTTTTTAATTAATGTTGCATTTAGCGACGGACTAGCGACTAACTAGCGACGGATATATCTTTTAGCGACCGATGAGCGACTAACTAGCGACGGCAAATCCGTCGCTAACTGGGTTATATAAATATTTGCAGTTACCGAAGGACGAGCGACGGAATATCCGTCGCTAACTGGGTGATATAAATATTTTGCTGTTAGCGACCACCTAGCGACTACCTAGCGACGGCGAATCCGTCGCTAACTGGTTGAAATAAATTTGCAGGTAGCGACGAGCTAGCGACGGAACTTCCGTCGCTAACTGGAATATTAGCGACGGAATATCGACTACCTAGCGACGGCAAATCCGTCGACATGGTTCTGGAAATATGGTAGGTTTCCAGAGACTTAGCGACGGATAGTGGGTCGCTAATCCGTCGTTAATCTGTCGAGGATGACGACGGACTAGCGACGGCTTAGCGACCCATTATCCGTCGACATGGTTCTGGAAATATGGAAGCTTTCCAGAACCAGGCCGACGCCCTACCCGTCGCTAATTCGTCGCTATAACGTCGAGGTTAACGACGGAATGGCGACGGAATAGCGACTGATTTTGCGTATCAGGAACCTCTCTGATACGCTTTTACCGACCTATTTACGACGGCTTAGCGACGGATATTTTAATATTATATGGCATGTAAACCGACGGGAACAAGTCGCTAATCCGTCGCTAAACCATTGAAAGGCAACCGTCGGTAATCAGTCGCTAGTCCGTCGGTTAATCATTTGTCCGACGGCTTAGCGACGGACAAATTTTAGCGACGACGTATTTCCCGACGGCCATTTTCATCAAATATCCGTCGCTATTCCGTCGGTAATTTATGTTACCGACGGATGAGCGACGGATGTGGCCGTCGCTAAAGTTGGTTATTTTGGTAGTCGTAAGTCTTTCTGTAGACGTACCCACCTTGAATGGCATGAAGTGGGCCGATTTGGTCAACCTGTCTACGATGACGCAAATCGCGTCTTTCCCTCCTGGTGTACGCGCTAACCTATATACAAAATCCATGGTGATATGCTTCCACTTCCACTCTGGAATGGGCAATGACTGCAATAATCCTCCGGGCCTCTGCCTCTCTGCCTTGACCTGCTGACAGACCAAGAATCTAGCTACGAAGTGGGCTACCTCCCACTTCATCCCGTACCACCAGATATGCTCTCGCAGATCCCTGTACATCTTGTTGGCACCAGGATGTATAGAGTACTGCGATCTGTGAGCCTTCTGCATGATCTGCTTCATGAGCTCTCCACTAGGCACACATAATCTAAAACCGTACCTCAAGGCACCATCCTCTGCAAGAGAAAACTCGCCATCCACCAACCCTGCACGAACCTGCTCTCGGATACACCGTAGAGCCACATCCTCGAACTACGTCGTCTTGATCCTCTCCATCAAGTTTGACTGTATCAGAAGGCCCCACATCTGCATCTGTACTCCGGACACGATCACCTTAAACCCAAGGCTCTCCAAGTCTGTAAGCAAGTACCGATGCATAGTCAAACATATGGCTGTCGGATACCTACTCAAGGCATCGACAACCACGTTGGCCTTTCCTGGGTGATACTGAAGTAAGATGTCAAAGTCCTTCATCAACTCTAGCCATCTGCGCTGCCTCATGTTGAGCTCTTTCTGTGTAAACACGTACTTCAAGCTCTTGATCTGTAAAAATTTCCACCCTCTCTTCATACAAGTAGTGCTTCCACAACTTTAAAGCAAAATCACTGCTGCCAACTCCAGGTCATGGGTAGGGTAGTTCTTCTCTTGGGGACGTAACTGCCTGGAAGCATAAGAAATCACCTTCCCATGCTGCTGCAAGACATAATCCAGCCCCTTCCCTGAAGCGTCACTATAGATAGTGAATCCTCTGAACCTGAAGGCAATGTCAGAATTGGAGCTGTCGTAAGCCGCTTCATCAACTCATCAAAAGCTGCCTGACACTTCTCTGACCAAACATACTCAGCATCCTTCCGGGTCAACCGAGTCAACGACTCTACAACCCGGGAGAAATTGTGCACAAATCTCCTTTAATATCCTACCAGCCCCAAGAAACTCCTGATCTCTTCCACTGAAGTCAGTGTTGCCCAAGCCTCAACTGCTGTGATCTTCTTCGGGTCCACTGAGATACCATCTCCAGTCACCACATGACCCAAGAAGTCAACTCTGTCCAGGAAGAACTCGTACTTCGAGAGCTTGCCATACAATCTCTCCCTCATGAGTGTCTCCAGAACCACTCTCAAGTGCTCCTCGTGCTCCTCCTCTGTCTTGGAATACACCAGGATATCATCAATGAATGCAACTGTAACACCCAATTTTTTAAAATAAGGGTAATTTTGAACTTTTATAAAAGTTTATTATTTAATAATAGGATTTATGATTTATGGGAATTTTTAATTAATTTAATACTATTTAAAATTGGTGAATTATAATTTTGATGTGTTAGCTAGTGAACTCTAGAACTGTTGAGCCTAGAGACTAACCTTGACCATGGGGACCTAACCATATGATTAGAATGACTATTTATAACTTTTTAGGCTAAGGTATTTTGGTCATTTTGTGACTTTTGAATTATTTAGTATTTTTATTAATTGGTGAATTTTAGATTATTTTAATAATATTTAAATTAATGTATTATGATTTTGGTCATTTTTTATATTTTAATATTGTGGGAAAATTTTATATTTTTAATATTATTTTTATTGGATTGTTTAGTCAGGTTTGAGTTTCGACTCGTTCCGACTTGTATTGTGGCCCGGGTAGCTTAAACTCTAGATGGGACCTAATATTAAGTTAAGCATGGCTCACAAGACCCAACATTAAGTTAGTTAATTAAACTGATTTTTATCATGTTAGAATGTTTAAGTTAGAAACTCAAAACTAGATCATTTTGACCCCAAACTTGAACCTAGTCTAGACTTAACCATATGAGACTAGAGAGGGGCAATTAGGACATTTTCCATTAGCCCTAATAGAATCTTTATGGCAGCCACCTTTAGGGGAGAATGATTCATTTCATTCATTATAATCTTACCTCTTTTATTTTCCTTTTGTTCTTCCCCAATTTTAGAGAGCCTTCCCATTGATTTGATCTCCAAATCAAATCATTCCTTCACCAAACCTTCCCTCAATCATTCTCATTCTCCAAGGAAATGGTGCTACAAAGGATTGGAAGAGGAGTGCAAGGAGGAGTGTCCACTTCGCGAGATCTTCGTATCGGAGCCGTGTCCTAAAGGATTCATTGGGATTCCACTTCCAATAGGTAAAATCCATCCTCTAAATCGATTTCCTTTGCATATAAATTAGTTTTGAATCCGTAGGATCCATCCTCATGCATGTATCCCATTTAGATTCAAATTTGAGGCCATTTGGACCTGTCTTAAGGATTTTAGATATGTGTCTTGTGTCCTACTTGATAGATCCCAAATTAGGATGCTCCATGTGTATGTATGTATGATAATAGTTTAAATAGATATTTAAATTCAGTTTTAGAATGGTTAGAGAGTGGATTGATCTTAGTTAGGATGGTTAGAATGAGTTTCATTTGGATACCTATGTTTGTATCCAAGCATTTTGGCCTATATATGTTCTTTTGTCCAAAACAACTCAAATTCGTCATAATATTCATCCACGGTTTTGTTAACCAAAGCAACTTAGAAAGGTCATAACTTTTAGCTTAGAACTCCAATTTATCTTTCGTTTTTTTAAAAGAACCATATTGAAGTTAGATTTCCAAATATATATTTTAACAAGCCAAATTCTTTCTGTAACTTTCTGTAGAATTATTTGAGTTTCAGCTGTACGAAAGACGAACGTGTTTCGGTATTTTTGTGATTTGAGGAGCTTCCGGAAACAAAAATGCGATCCGTTTAAAGTTTCGGAAAGCTAACACGAAGGACTACAACATACTTTACTCCTAGAATTTAGTAGAGGCCCAATTGGTACAGAATTGGTTTTAAGTAGAAGAGTAAATATACGATATATGCATTTTGTGTAACCTATGAGCCTATGTAGTATGGATATTAAATGAATATAGAGTATGTAATATATGATATGTTAGATGAATGAAATAATATATATATGATATATATATCCTGTTTACATTAATGTATATATATGGTTGAATGCAAGCATGTAGGAATGCAATTGATATAATGTATGTAAGCAATGCATAAATGCATGAATGAAAGAATGATATACAATATATGCATGAAAGTATATAATGAATGCTAGATATGAATGTAAGGTATACATGTAATGATAGATATGAATGCATAATATATAAATAATATAATGCAATATACAATGATAGCATGTATGGTAATGTAGAATATATGATGCAAGCATGTATATGTCCACTGTTTTCCCTTTTTCTTATATTTTTCTTCCCTTCCCTTTCCTTTGCAGTTTTTTTTTCCTTTTTTCCTCTTCTATTTTTACATGTTGTATACAATATATATAATGTATAGATGCATGTAAGTATTTAATATGCATGAATGACATGTATCTAATAAAAATAAGTATATGTATGCAACTTAATGATATATGAATGGATATAATGTCTGAAATGAATTATGCATGCATATGGGATATGAATGAATATATAAATACATGAATGAATGTCATATATGAATGAATCAATCAATCAAAGGTATAAGTAAAATATAATGCATTGTAATGAATGTTAACATATATAATATTTAAAAGTATGTATGTAAATGTGCATGAATGTATATATCTAAGTAACTATGTAAATATGCATGATGTAACATATGCCTATATATAAATAAATATGTATGTAATATGGATATGCATGTATGTATGAAGGTATGTATTTATATATATTATCTATTTTATATTATACATTATTGTGGTTCACATTGTCTTGTGATTGTGTGAGTGCTAGCCTAGGCTTGGTTAGGCCTAGTAAGACTTGTTAGACTTGTTTGGGCTAGGACTTGACCTAGTTGACCTAGTTGACCTAGTTTGACTAGTCTAGTTGACTAGAGTTGACAAAGAGTTGACTTTAGTCCAGTTTGACACCAAACTTTATGTAGATGCATTGTAGCAGTCTGTTATATCATTTTAGACTTATGGTGACTTGTATTGTTCTATAGGAGACAGACACCACTCCTCGGACAGTAGATATTTTTCAGATACTCAGGATACAGGAGAGTACATTCTCTGATCATTTCATATCCTGTTTAGAATTATTCTTCTGCTTTAAATTACTTTACTTGATACTGTCACGTTGGTCACACGGATTAGTACTATATGGATCCCTTCTTGAGATGTTATTCCCTCAGGGAGCATCGGATACTACATGTTCTGTGTGTTTCACTTACATTGTGTATCACTATGCTTCATGGTTCATTGATCACTTGTGACATGTACTCTCATGATCACAGAGTCTTCCTTGAATCACCCATTTATGGGCATTCCTAGAATCACCTATTTTTGGGCCTACCATATATCACCCCTTGTGGGCCATTGCATGGATCATAACATAACCTGGCTGGATCCTTGTGTATTGATTGGGGGTACGGGGGAGTAGAAGTAGACATGTGAATAATATCCAAGTAGTATCTCATCTGATCACCTCCGTAGTGTCTAATCAGAATCTTTTATGCCATTCACATGTTTATATTGTACTCTGACTCACTAGCCACTGTTAGTTCTCTACTTATAGTAGATATTTCTATTACAGTTCTCTCTCTGTTTACATTATGTACTTTCTTCAGTTTTCTGTATCTTACTTTACTGCATGATTATATTTTCTAACCTGCTATGAACTGTTGAGATGTATTGTGCTCCCTCTGTCCTGACTAGACCTGTTGAAAATATTACAGAGGACGAGGAGGAGGCCTGTGTGGATACTTTCTATGGAACAGCCCTAGAGGATACTTGTGACCCGGACTGCATGCCAGCCGAATCCCTTAGCTTTGGAGACTGAGGCTTCCTAGTCTAGGTTTTACAATTTCTGTCATTTGAGATCTGGATTGTATATATTCTTTCATACTCTGAAGTTGAGATCTTGTATTTTTGGATGTTTGCTGAGACGTTATCTTAGACACTTAGACTATTCTGATCATCTGTATTTTATTTGAGTTCTATATCATATCGTGCTTCTTCTTCCTTAGTTGTGATTGAGTTTACATTCTGTTATGTCACCCCCATTTGGAGAGTATAAACTGCATAGCATTATCTTGTTAGATGTTGTGACCTAGGACGGCGTTCTACTGCCGACACTGCGACGTAGGCTGGACGTACCCACTTCTCGTGCCCTTACTCTAGGGTTCAAGTCATGACAACCACCAGGAACTTGTCCAAGTACTAGTGGAATATCTTGTTCATTAAGTTCATAAATACTGCTGGTGCATTGGTCAGCCCAAACGGCATAACCAAAAACTCAAACTGCCCGTACCGTATCCTGAAAGCGGTCTTGGGAATATCCTCCCCCTTCACCTTCACCTGGTGATAACCTGACCTCAAATCAATCTTGGAGAACACCCGAGCTCCGCTCAACTAATCAAAGAGATCATCGATCCGCGGCAGTGGGTATCTGTTCTTGATCGTCAGGTAGTTCAGTGCCCTGTAGTCGATACACATCCGTACCGACCCATGCTTCTTGGGTACAAAGAGTACCGTTGCACCCCAAGGTGAAGAACTCGATCGGATGAAGCCCTTGTCCTGCAGCTCATCCACCTGCTTCTTCAGCTCCACCAACTCACTGTTGTTCACTCGATAGACATGTTGAGAAATCAGTTCCGTACCGGGAACCAAGTCTATCGAGAACTCTACATCCCTGTCCGGTGGAAGCCCTGGCAACTCCTCTGGAAATACATCCATAAATTCTACAATCAAGGGGTACGGAGCCACCTGCTCCTCAACTGATGCCCCACATAAGACTCTGTTGTCCTGCTCTACCTGCCGCCGGGTGTACTCGAACTCTGGCTTTTCTGGCGCCCCAAATAAAACTCTACCCCCTCGGCAATCAATGCAGGCGTGATGTTTACTCAACCAGTCCATACCTAATACAATATCATAGTTCGGTAGTGGCATGACGAGCAGACTCACCCCCAACTTTCGGCCTCCGAAAATAACGCTCCGCCCTCTGCAAACATCATTCACGAGGACGACCACACCCCCGGTCGTAATCTTGTAGGTCCTTGAAAATGGTTCAGATACCAGACTGTGTCTAATAGCATATAATACTGACACAAAGCTGTGGGAAGCCCCGGAATCAAAAAGTGCAAAAGCTGGAGTGGAGTCGAGAAGAACCGAACCTGCTATCAACTCTCCGATGGCCTCTGTATCCTAGGCCGCCATGGCGAAAGCTCGCCCCTGCTGTCCTCCTCCCCGTGCCTGCTGGTGCTGGTGGAACCTCTGCTGCTGGGTCTGCAGTGGCCCCTTCAGTTGTCCTGCTGGAGCCTTGGCTGCTCTACCTCCTCCTGATACCGGATGAACTGATGCTACTGGACAGTCTCGCATCTGATGGCCCGCTGATCCACACATCAAGCACCTACCAAGCCTCATCCTTCACTCCTCCCACTTGTGCCCAGGCGTCTTACAGAAAGTACAACTGATAGCCTGCTGCCTGGGTGCCTGCTGCTGTCCTCTCAGCTGCTGATGCTGCACCTGCTGAAAAGGTGCCCTGCCCTGCTGCTGATACTGCTGAACTGGCCTCTGCCGCTGCTGATGCTGGAAATGAGGCCCCTTGGCCTGGCACCCACTGCTGCTACCACCCGGGAAGTTACGACCCCTCTTCTGCTTCAACCACAGGTCGTCCACCGCCGCCATAGCCCCAGAAAATATCTCTGCAAAAGTAGCATTCTGGTCACTCTTATTCAGCGACCGAACCTCTCTAATCAAGCCTCGGCAGAACTCCCTCGCCTTCGTCTTCTCAGTCAATGCATCTATGAACCGGGCCAATCGACAGAACTCCCCGGCATACTCAGCTATCGTCTGGTTCCCCTGAGCCAGACCCTCAAACTGTGCCTCGATGCCTCCCAAGGCAACATCAAGAAAGAACTGCTCCTAGAACAGCTCCTTGAACTGGGCCCAAGTCTGGCCCTCAACTCTCACCCTGGGATCTGTCTGGTACCACGCACGGGCTAAGTCCTGCATCTGACTACCCGCCGTCTCGATCTGGAGTCGATATGGTATCTCTGCCAGCCTGAATATCTCCTCGACATGCTCTATCCAGTCGTCTGCATAATGAATGCCCTCTGTGCCGAAGAACTCTCTGGGATGCATCTTCTGAAAGTCCTGTATGTCCTTCTCCCTCCGACGAGGCTGCTGCTGCGCCTCCTGAGCAATCACCAACTCTACAGTAGTACGAACAAGCTGGTGCGCCTTGTCTATCCCCTGACGGAAATCCGCAGTCTGTCGCTGCTGCTGCTGCTGGTGGGAATCTATAATCCTCTCCACAAAGGAGAAGAGATGTGCAAGCATTTACCATCCCCGCAGGCGGAGGCTGCTATGGTGGAAGGATCTCATGAATCACAGGGCTCTGCCTCCTAGCTGGTGGAGGTGCTTCTAAAAAGCTGCAGAAACACCGACTACTGAGGGCTGCACTGGCCCTGCGGTACCGGGAGCTGGCTGTTGGATACGAGAGGTAGCAGACCCCTCTCCAGCATCTCCCATCCCGGAGCGATGCGATCTCGTCTCAACCATCCTGGAGACACAGATCAAACAAGAAACAATTACTGAGAATGAGTCAAAATATCAAAGGAGGACAGTTTAAAATTCAAAGGAGACAATAAGCAGCAAAAGTAGATATATAGAATCTGATAAGGAGTTTTTCCTAGTGTGATTGAGTACCTTCAAAAATATACTAATTCCTACTGCAGGATGCAGGGATATTCTAGTTCGAATACCACTATATTTCTAAACTAGACCTGCATGGGCCACCACTAAAACGTGTCACGACCCGCACCCTAGAGTAAGGGCACGAGACGTGGGTACGTCCAGCCTACGCCGCAGTGTCGACGGTAGAACACTGTCCTAGGTCTACATCTAATAATATAAAGGTACATGTACAGTATATACACTCCGAATGGAGGTGACATAGCAATACGATCTCAATCACATCTAAGGTAGAGCATGATAAAAGATAGATTGATAGATAGAGAGATAAGAACAGAATGAAACCCACAGAGAATACAATCCAGATAAGTCTAAGTGTCTAAATAAATACATATCCCAAATCATCTCAGAATCTCAATACAGTAATCCATAAAGATAATAAAAGACATCCTAATCTAGGAGAGTGTCATCAACTGCTAGTGGGTCCTGTTGCTGGTCCAAGTCACAACAATCCTCTTGGGTCGTACCGTAATACGTAGGGCAGAACGTCTCAGCCTCGTCCTCTGTAATATTTCAACAGGTCCGGTCAGGACAGGAGCGAGCACAGTACATCTCAACAAATCATAACAGGTTAGGAAATATAAACATGCTAGAGAGTAAGATACAGGAAACTAAAGGAATAATATGATAAAAAGGAAGACTGTAAATAAATAGATACAATATATAGAGAACTAACAGTGCTAGTGATTAGTACAAGAAAGTTACGTAAACGGCACGATGTTGTACACGAGTAATCTAAAGAGGTTGTACACGAGTAATCTAAAGAGGTTGTACACGAGTAATCTACTGGATTGAATACATAACCACTTCTACTCCCCCCTCCCCAATCAATACACAAGGATCTAGCCAAGTTATGTTATTGTACACGAAGTATAGTCGTACACGAAGATCATGTGAGCACATGAGTATACACGATTTCACACGATTTGTACACGAAAAGCACGAACACAAGGAGTACACGATTTTCATGATAAAGTACACGAACATGAAATACCCTATGTATCCGCTAAGGGGATAACATCGCATGATAAGATCCATATAGTACTAATCCGTGTTTCCAACGTGTCAGCATCATGTAAAGTAATCTAAAGTAGGAAATATACTCCTAAGCAGGATATGAAATGATCGGAGAATATACTTGCCTGTATCCTGAGTATCTGTAGAGTATTTACTGTCCGAGGAGTGTTGTCTGTCTCGTATCGAACAGTACAAGTCACTATAAGTCTAAAATGATATATCAGACTGCTACAATGTATCTACATCAAGTTTGAGGTTAAACTGTACTAAAGTCAACTCTAGTCAACTAGACTAGTCAAACTAGGTCAAACCTAAGCCAAACAAGTCTCACTAGGCCTAAGTAGTCGATTCTTGTAAGCACACACCATTTCTAGACTATACCAGTCAACTACACCCTATACTGGCATTCAACCACACTCATAGGTAATGAGCCCTAGGCTATAGGCCTATAGGCAATATTACCTATATACCAAACCACATATACACATATTAACATATATATCTAAAATAATATAGTAACATACATTATAATATATAGGCCACATGTAATAACATGTGACTCTCAAATAGATATATATATATATATATATATATATGTATATATACCTAGAGTAGTAGGTAAAGAAAAACATGCATTTGTGTTCATGTGTGTGTACATGTGAGCAAAGTGTCATGAGAGTGTGTATGTGTGAGTGTTAAGTGAGAGGGAAAGTAGAGTGTGTGAACTGAGAACAGTGTGTGTAAACAGAGAATAGAAAAAATAGTGCATTGAAATCTGGAAATAGTGGCATGGTGTTCCTGTGTGTATAACGTGGTATATTAAAGGGCGCAATAGGTTGATGATATGTATCAAAAATGGTAATGTGCAAGCAGGAAAATGGAACTAAAATCTCAGGTTGGTTGACAGTTCATATTACAACAGTGAATCAATATGTATAAGAGTAACATTCAATGAAACTTTCAGAACAGTTTAAAAGGAAAGGAAATCAGTTCGACAATTCAACCACCAAAACCCCAACCAATTCGAATTTCAATCACCAATGAGTCCTAACAAATCAGTGAACTAACATTAGAATAATAAAATTGGAAATGAAATTAAATCAGTTGAAGGGAATTAAGAAAATCAGTTGACAGTTCTAATAAACCAAACAGTAATCAATTTGAATCTCCATCTCAATCCCAAACCAAATTCGAATCATCAAACCCCATGAATCAATAATCAGTGAATAACAGAATGCATAAGAATTTAGTCATGGCAATTAAACTTTCAAAATAGTTTAAAAAAAGGAAATGAATCAATTCGATAGTTAAATAGAAATGAATCTTTTAGCTAATGTAGTCAATACATACAGTCCAACAGTCCAACCCGATGTCCAATTTTCCAATTCTCAATCAAAACCTAATCTAACTTGTAAAATCAAACCAACATGAATTATTAAAAATGTTCAGGAATTTAAAATGACAATTTAATCATAAATTAAACAATTAAAACTGGAATGAACACAGTGAAATAATAGAACCAAACAGTGGAATAGGGTGTCTCGTGCACGTGTTCAATGGCCTCGTACACCCGATACGACACGACCAGACCTCGTGCTCATATCCCAGTGTCGAGTGGGTCTAGGTCTAGGATGTGGACACCCTAAATTGGGTCCACGACACGTGTGTCAGTGATATGACACGCGTATTAGTAGCCGAAATTGGCTGAACCTGATTCATTACGTGACTAGTGCACTCATGAATACGTATTCGATACGACACACAGGACTCGTGCAACTTGGCGAGCCTCATGTCAGTATCTGCCCCTAAGTGTGTCAATTTTCTCGTGTCCAAGTGGCATGTCCAGGGAGTTATAGCCCCCGAGTAGCAGGGGACTGCTACGCATGTGCTGTGCGTACAGAAACCGCGTGTTCACGTGTCCAAACCGACACAACACGACACAGTAGCCACCTCAGTCAACCAAAAATTGACAAGCAAGACCAAACCCTAATTTTTTATTCAAACCATTTCAGAAAATAAGAACGAAATGCCCGTTATGGCATTTCGTCGAACACCTTAGTATGCACCCTGATACGTGTCCATACGGACACGTAATGGACACAAAACCTAGCAAAAACCTATACCAACAGTTAGGGTGCTCCTAGGGCTTCCTATTCATGCATAGAAACTAAAATTTATGGTGGAATAAGAAGTTACCTTGGTGTGTTAAAATGCCCAAAAAGCTCCAAAGAGGGGTATTCTTCTTGCTACCCAAACTTCACCAAATTGTTCTCCACTAAATTTCTCACCATGGACAGAAAATACAGGGATTAGATCCTATTGCAAGAAGTTTGAAGGAAAAGGAGTTGAAATGGAAAAGATATGGATTGGGGAATATTGGGATTTACCTCTCTTTTTCCAACTTGCTAATTTCCTAAAGGAGGCTAGCCATAGATGGAAGAGGCATTAAATAGGTGGGAAACCTAGGTATGGCCAGCCATTTGTGTAGGGCTAGGGTTAGGGTTTCATTAGTTGGGCTATGGGCCTCTATGGGCCTCAAGTTATAAGCCATGATTTATGAAATCACAAGTCATTAACAACCTATTCATTATTCCTATTTCCCTAAATTAATTCTAATACTAGGATTAAGTTAAACTAGGGTTTCATAATCTAACCAAGTGGTCATGGCTTTGGGTAGCTTCTAGGTCAGTCTCCAAAGTCACTATGAGTCAAAGTCAAGAATAACACTAATTTAAAATATACCAAATTACTTAAATTCAATAATCTAATTAATACAAAATAATTCCAAATAATTTCCAAAAATTCAAAAATGACCAAAATACCCTCAAGCTAGAAATGAGGTAGTGATACATCGCTCCGGTCCATGCAGGTCCAGATTCGCACAAGTGCGATGTCGTAGTAGTACATCGACTTAGTTATACTACTATGGGCCTGCTATAGAGTATAAGAAGTAAGTGTTAGAATGAGAGGATACTCAATCACTGTTAGGATTCCTTGAGATTCCTGGACGACCCCTGAGAATCTTATTTTAACTTCGATCTGAAATCTTTTTTCCTAATTTGATTCACCCATTCTCATTTGATTCACTCATTACTCCTTGTTATTGAATTTGATTTTGATGGATTCATTGTTGAATTTTGAACCTTGTTGATTAGTTGTTAACTTTGAGTTTGTCTTTAAATATATTTAAATTTATTTTTATTTTATTTTGGAATTTAGGGTATAACCTGATAACATACTTGATAAGGACAGTGAGAAAGGTAAATGTCTACTTTATTGTGGGATTAGACTTTATCGTAGTCATACTAGCTAGCAAGACAAGGACATAGAGCCTAATTTTATATACTTATCCTAGTTATAGAATTTAGATTTTCTTGCAGCCATACCGGTTGGCGAGGTAAGAATTCAAATAACATGATTATAGGGTGTATACCTCAGTTACGGACTTATTATTTATTGCAGCTATGCTTACTAGCGTGGCAAAATTCTAGCAACATGATTTCAGGAGACGTGTATGGTTATCAGATTATATCTCAAAATTCGTTCATTCCTTTGAACAGAAGAGCAAGACACAGGTTTTATCATTATTTTTTTCTTGCCATTATTTTTTGTATTCCCATTTTTCCTTATCTTAGTTAACTATGTCCCAATTACATCAATCACCTATCTCATATCAGATTCAGTCATCTATACTTTAAACCTTTGAATCTCCATACCTTTTTACCTTGAAAGGTCGAGGAAGTGACGTAAATCATCTAGCTCGAAAGGACGTAATTTGTTATCTCATGATAATCTGGGTAGGGATATAAAATGTTGGTCTTTGATATAGAATTTTGAGATAGAGATGTGGTAAAATATGAGAATTAAAGCAAGAGATTTATATTATCAATCTAGGAATGATCACACACAGAGAAATATTTGGATGTAGATAATAGTTGCATTTCTTAGCTGACAAGGATATTCGAGGTCGACATAGTTGAGGACTTGGATAAATTTTGGTTATTGATTCTTGAGACGTTCACTTTAAGGCTATGATGTTAAATTTAGGGACTTAGTAATGGAGAAGAGATTTTAACTGTATTTGATGGTAATACGAAATTGAATATGATATTGCAAGAAAATGGTTAAGAACACAAAGAACACAAGGATTTTTTGAATTAAAGAAAATATAGAGATTTTTGAGAAAATTTTAAATTTTAAGGAGAATAATATTTGAGGGTGTACGTTGAAGAAAATATGAAGGTTGATTTTTAATGAGAATAAGTTTTGTAAGGTCTAGTAGTTTCAGATTGAATAACACGAGGAGAGTAATTTGAACAAGTTCAAGGATTTCATAAAACTTGATTTAGAGGTTTCGGATCTAATTTGAGACAAGGTGGAAGAATTTGGATTTAAAGATGATTAAGTGGTTAGTATTGAGTGCTAATAAATAAAAGGGTATGTTTAGAATTTAAGAATTGAGCCTATGATGATCATGACAAGGTCCAATCTTCATAACAAAAGGGTATAAATTCTTGGTGGTAGTCATATAAAGGTTGATTTTCATATTTGATAAGGATATGATTGACAAATGATGATTAGAAAGCTTATGGTATCAGAGAGAGAGATGATTAACTTGACTTTCATATGAAACCTTGTCTTTTGTTTTCCCTATCAAAAGGAGAAAATTACTTATTCCATATCCTTGAATTATCCTTTAATTTTTTAATATCATTGAACCCTAACTCCATTGATCACGACCAATCGACTTTGGTCAATTTTCTTATCATATTAATATCTGGATCGTACTAAATTAAATTAAATTAAATTTTGACCTAGATCTCCAACCTTGGATGCTCGTGCTCAGACTTTGTTGACCTTGTTCTCCATTTTGTCCAAATCTTGATTTACTCGGAGATTGATCAACTTAGATCGTGCCGAGACTAAATTTTCTTTATATATCATGATTGGATTTTAATGCTATTGACAGTCGTGCTTTAAACTTTCGTTTTTGATCATCTTTAGAATAGTAACGCTTTATAGTTAATTTTAGTTGTTTTTTATTATCACATGTTTTCATATAGGATGACAGACTGCCTTACAGCCCGATGATTTATTATTTTCCTTATCTTTTCCAGAATGGCACCCATGACCAGAGTCTGCCCAGTGTACAGCTACAATTCCGAAGAGACCGAGAGTGTATGTCCCCCTTCTATTGCTCAGGAGGTGTTAGTAGCCCTGTCAGAGAATTTTTTACCATCTCCTATCCTTCAAGATAGGGCTGCAATTCAGCCGAGACTGAGGGCCTCCCTTTGGCTCCTGGAGTGGTACCCCATGCCATTTCTGATGGGGCTCATATTACAGACTTCTTCAGGATATGAGGGAGGTACAAGACTTCAGGCTAAGCTTAGAGAGAGAGAGTCTCAGTATCCAACTGTTGTAGGATTACATGCATTTGAGGGGAGAGCCTAGTCCCAAGAGAGCGAGGAGCAGTTTATACCCAGAGCCTCAGGAGTACCCAGGCTTCCAGCCAAGACCAGCCTATCGAGTTCAGATTCCTGTCCAACAGAGGCCAGTTGAGTGGGTGCCTACCTGTACATTCTGTAAGAAGCTTGGGCACGTATGGAAGGACTGTCAGAGACTTGGATTGCCTATTTTTGGGTCAGCTGCACATAAGATACGAGATTGTCCTACTACACCTACCTAGTCGAGGCCTACCCCCGGGAGAGAGTTCCAGCTACCAGACCTAGTAAAGGTGAGTTCTTGACCTATACGCTATCATATCTTGATGATTATTGTACCCTACCATATTGTTTGTATGTTCGATACCTTATGACACTTTTGATCTTGACTACTAGTGGCTAGATGAGACCCCAGACAGATTACCTGCCATAATCATGTATGATATCTTTCCAACTTCATGATTTGAATAAGTTTTTTTAAGACCATGATTGTTGGGATTTGACCTAGAAGGAGTAGGATCATCTTAATTTCGAGGACGAAATTATTTTAAGGAGGGTAGATTTGTCACACTCACTTTTCAATTTCAAGTGTATTTTAGTAATTGTGATTTATTTGAATTTTTATGATTTTTGTTTGAATTTTTATCTATTTATTAATTAGATTGATTGCAGTGTGATTTGATTGGTTGTAGACTGGTGACTTGGTAGTATAAGTAGTTTGACCTTAGTCAACCTTCACTAGAAGCCAAATAATGTAATTAAAATACACATTTTGGTTTTTAAAAATTATTTTGATTTAATCTCTATTTTTTGGAGTGTTTAAATGATTTTTAAGTCATTTTTGCATAAAGCCTTTTTAAGCCTTTTTGACATGGCCTTCTTGTAACTGAGAGTGCTTGGCCCATGTGTAAACCTAACCCTAATACCCCCTCCTACGGTCGGCCACAGCAGCCCCCCTTCTTTTCACTTTTGTGAGGAAGCACGTAGCCTCCAAGTGAAACCCTTTTTTCACCTTCTCCAAACCCTAACTTTCGCATCCGGAGTCCATTTCACTTCAAACGAATTCTGTTGTGCTCATGGGGAAGAGGAGAACTTGCTGGAGTATTGCTAGCAAGGAGGTGAAGGCATTTGCTTGGGGAAATCGGCCTACAAAGCGTTCGAGGACTTGCTTTGATTGGGTTCCGACACCGAATAGGTAAAACTCGTTCTACCTTTGTTCTTCTGAATTTTTCTTCGTTATTGCATCCATGTAGGTACCCTTGACATGTTCCTGAAGTTTGGATGGGTTTTGACTTCGTTTGATAGCGGTATCGGACACGTATCGGTCTCACGTTGCACGTGTTCCGCAAAATGCCACTTGAATTGAAAAGTGTTAATTTTCAATTCTGTTTTCACGAAATCCTTCCTTATGATTTGTAACAACTTTCGTGAAGATGGATCGAAAATTGACACGATTTCAGCATCCGAACGGACACGGACACGCGTGCACGAGGTCCCGTGCATGCCTTGCAGTCTGTGCGTCATAACTCGACGCACAGAGCTCCATCTTATGTAAAATTTTACTATCACGTAGGGGCAACATCTGCCCACATGCCGTAAAATTTCACAACGTTTCATCGAGCGAACGCGGAGTAATCGTCCGTGCACTGGTCGGCTAAATTGTGCACTCGGACTGAAATTTGCCCTGACACGGCTTTCGTACGCGAACACGCGTCGAGGACCCATACAGGAGTTGGAACATGTAGCCCTATACCTAGACAACCCAGGGACTCATCCCAAGTTGTGGCGTGGCCCGACGCGCGAGCCACGAGCGACGACCCTCGTGCACGAGCACGCATGCACGCGCGCGAGCGCGCAGGCCGCGCTGTTGCACAACCGCTGTGGCACGTCGCTGCGACTTCGTGTGTGTCGACGTGTCCTAGACCTACCCTATGACCCTACCTACCCGTGTGCACGAGCACGAGGCTTCTCGTTGCGCGTGTGACGCGCAATCGAGCGAGAACACCCTCTTCGACACGCAAAATTGTTTTCCGATACGCATTCTCTGGACACGACAAGGACACAGTTTCGACTCTGAAAGTACCCGAGCATGTCCCACGTGTCGAGACCGACCTATTTTCCAAGTTTCGTGGGTTAATTTTGAGTATTTTGCGTTTTGAGTCTTTTTGTAAAAATTGGGTTTCATTGAATTGGAAATTTAGGATTTATGTGATATTTCGATTTCTGAGATTTTTGACGATAATTTCTGAGTATTTGGTCCTTGGACACTGTTTGGGACTTGTGGGAATCAACTCTCGGGGTTGATTCATATTTTTTACCTATTTTTAGGCATATATGGTATTTTACCTATTAATGTATATAGATATATATTTATGTATATATATAGATATAATTCTTTAAATGCTTAACTTCGAAAATGTGTTTATGTGAGGGTCGAGGCTCTGATTTCAGACCTGGGAGCTTGCTTCAGGATCAGAATCGACCTTCGTTGGTTTTATTCTTGGTATATACTTATATTTCCATATAAGCCTATATGTATATATATATATATAGGTATTTTACTATTAATTGTAATATCTTATACATAGATTACTCTTATAGTATTATATTATTCTGTTGCTCAGATTTAGACCCTCTACTAGCAGTCCCAACATCATTGTTCACTCACAAACCAAGTTTCCTTTCCTAATTTTTATATATGTATATATGTTTGTGTATGTATATATATATATATGTATCTATATTAATTGTGATGAATGCATAAATATAGGTAATGCAACAAGTTCTGGTGATATGACTATAGAAAGTGTTTGGACAGATTAGGTTCGTCGTTAGGAGCCTAGTTCGGTCGAATTGGCCGACAAGTTTACCAAGTTGACAAAAGTAAACTTTGGGTCAAACTTGATCCAAATCGACTCAAATGAACTCCGAATGACCTGAAATTTTGTGTATAACCTAAAAATTAGTAAACGGACAAGTTGACCAATGTTTGACCAGGTTTGACCAGAGTTGACCAAGGGTTGACTTTGACCAAAAGGGACTAGAAGCATGTAGTCTTGCATTGTAGCTATTTCTTTTGATATTGTAGACTTGGTTGTGACATGTGTATACTTTAAATAGGTTTATATTGCCCGGTTTAGCTACATTTCATCATCAGCAGTTCGGTTTTCCAGGCGAGTACATTCTCTGACCGTTTCATTCTTGCTTGGACGTATTACTTATTATAGACTAGTTTACTTGTTGCTGTCACTATATATCACGTATTAGTACTATATGGATCTCTTTATGCGATGTTATCCCCTCAGATATATCGTGTATATTGTGCTCATGTACTTTATCATGTGCATCGTCTACTCATTGTATTCTTACTTATTCATGTATACTCATGTGACATTCATGTACACTCATGATCATGTGAGCCTTAATATATAACCCAGTGTGCATGTGGACTAGCTATCCATGTGACGCACTACTTTCATGTGCAATAACATAACCTGGACAGATCCTTGTGTACTGATTGGGAGGGGAAGTATTTATTTGGTTATGTGATCTGCACCCTTTTCATGTGCAAATCCAAACTAGATTTCAGTCATGAGTAACCTAAGCCTGTTTACATAACCAAACATGAGCTCTGAATCATATAGTTAGCTCAGTTTTCTTATCTATATCATGTATATCTATTTCCACTATATCAAGTTCTTTTTTTTACAGTCACTTTACTATGTCTTTATCAGCAGTTTATGTATATTATTCTATAGTCTGTTTCATATTTCTTTCGTGTTATGAAATGTGTGAGAGATATGTATTCGTTCCTGTCCTAACTGGACTGTTGATAATATTACAGATGATGAGGATTGCTGCGACCCTTACTATGGAGCAGGCCTAGTTGACACAGGTGACCTGGACCCTCAGCAGGATCCAGTAGTCGCTGAGGACTTGCCTTGATTAGATTAGACTTATATTCTATCTTTTAGTTATGAGACTTTGTGGTTGTATTGAGACTTGTTATGGTGTGATTTTATACCGAGATTTGTACTCACATTATAACTCTCTGCTGTGATTATCTTTCTTCCATTCTATCTTAGCTATTGTGATTGAGTAGTACCATTTATATACTATTCTTCGTTCGGAGTATTTACTAGATTGTGTTAGATATTGGACCCAGGACAGCGTTCTACACCACGACATTGCGGCGTAGGCTGGACGTACCCACGTCTCGTGCCCTTATATTGGGTGCGGGTCGTGACAAGACAACTTGTCCATTGATGACGGTGGAGAACCAAGAGTTGCTTACGGATCGGAAGATGACGTCGATCCAACTATCAGAAAATTCGAAGCCTCTAAGCACCCAGATCATGAATTGCCAGTCCAGACGATCATAGGCTTTCTCCGTGTCAAGTTTGATGGGGACGGTCCTCCCCCGATGGAAATTTTATACAAGTAATCATTTCCAGGTCGAGCAGGATGTTATGTGTGATGTTTCGTCCAGGGACAAAACCACTTTGCTCCTCGAAGATAATTTTGGGGAGGAGAGTGGCCATGCGGGTCACGATGATTTTGGAGATGATTTTATTGGTAAGGTGCATAAGCTGATCGGTCTGAAGTCTTTGAAAGTCTCTGAGTTGTCTTTTTTTGGAATAAGAATAAGGTTCGCGCGGAAGATTGATTTTGGGTAGTTCGTGCCCTGGAAGAAGGTAACTGTCGCCTCATGGAGGTCTGCATCGACGAGGTCCCAGCAAGAGCGGTAGAAGACCAGATGAAATCGTCGGGCCCGGGTGCGCTGCACTCATCGAGGGCCCAGACGGCAGACTTGACTTCCTCCTCTGAAGGGGGATCAAATGTTGCTCGTTCTCGTTCTCACTGATCAAGTTTGGCACTTTTGCCAGAAAATCCTCATCCTTAACGACGACATCCTTGGGGAATAATTTGGTGTAGAATTTGGCGGCTGCCGTATGGATGCTTCACTTGTCTTTGAGTAAGGTACCGTTCTCATCGGAGATTTGGTGCAGATTAAGCAGATGTCTGCGACCTTTGACGAAGGCGTGGAAGAAACTAGAATTTTTTTCCCCTCAGAATCCCAAGTTAATCTGGCTTTCTGCTTCCAGAATTCCATCTCGACCTTCAGCCAAGACTTGAGGAGGGCTTTGGAGAGGTTGAGATCGGCACGAGCCCCCTTAGATCTGTCCGAGGCAAACCAGATTTCCACTCGAGTAGCGTCATCCTCCGCCGTCTTTATCTCTTGGAAAATATTGCCAAAAGCGAGTTTGCTCCAAGAAGATAGGGCTCTCCTGGTTGCCTTGAGCTTGTCGGCCATACGGACAAGTGGGTCGGGTTATTCGTCGAGATCCAGACGGAGGCCACGATGGTCCTAAATTGAGGGTAGAATCTCTAGAAGTCTAGGAATCATAAGGGTTTCTTGATGAGGTTAGAGTTGCTGTTGATCTCGATTAGGAGCGGAGAGTAGTCCGATTCGGTGGTGTTAAGGTGTGAGAGGTTGGAGATGAGATCTATATCGGACCAGAAGATGTTGACTAATGCGCAATCCAGACGGAAGTATTGTCTTCGGGCGCCTTCTTGCATGTTACACCAGGTGAAGGCGTTACCGGAGAAGGGGATAGGGACATGTGTGCGTTGAAGATGAAGGTGTTGAAGTCAGCCATGGCCGAACTGGGAGGAGGGCGGCCCCCGGATTTCTTCTCTCTGTATGAGATCGTGTTGAAGTCACCGAGACAGAGCCATAGTAGGTTGTTGAGGGGAAGATAGGCACACATAGAATCCCAGAGCAGCTTGCGCTCGATGAAGTTGCAGCTATCGTGGACGACGGAGAGGAGGGATCGGGATTTGAAGGAGGGGTGTTCCACCCAGCAGTTGTGAGCCTGAGTGGAATCCTGAATGATACCGAATTTGTAATCGGAGGAGAAGAGGATAATATGTCATGGCATCCAGCGAGGGCGGACTGGAAGCCTAGTTGGAGCTGGATCGCTTTGAGTTTTCTCTGATAGATTTTTGGTTCGATGATCACTAGGATGTCGACTCGATAGATTTTCTTGAGGCTAATTAATCACCTCAAGGTAGGTTTGTTGGCCAGCCCTCTAACATTCTACGAGAGGATGTTAAGCATTAGGGAGGTTGTGGGAGGGGTGGGTGTTGAGCTTTATGGCTGACCTAGTAATCATGGTCATTTTCTCTTAGAGGTGTTTGTTCTTCTTTTTGTGGGGTATTTTGGGAGCCCTCATGGTCGCCGCAGTGGTGTCTTCTGCCACGTCAGGTGGATTTAGGGCAGAGTTTCCTGGGTCCTCCAAAGGGGGGTCGACCATAATCTAAATCTCCGCCAATGCGCAGAGGGGGGTTATTGGGGTCCGGGAACCCGGCTTCTTTGGCTTGAAGGAGCATGTCTTTGGGAATGAGGCTAAAGGAGGTCTCAACTTCACTTCCGGGGAAAGGGGGAGTGGTGGTAACATTGTCTATAATCAAAGCCAACTAATTCTCCCCAGCGTTGTTTGGTGAGGCACCGCGGATCGGTTGCTCTGCGGTGCTCTGCAAGTCGTCAACGGAGGGGGGTTTGTTAGGAGGGGGCATGCCTGGACGACATCAGACGGGGAGGAGGTGAGTATACCGAATCGATTGTTGTGGATGATGGGTCGACAGGGATGATGGCTTTAGTCGGGAGGGAGGGAACGGGGACTGGAAGAGCCGTCGCTATCCCGAAGTGGGTA
>JANAVB010036019.1:22161385-22218885 GCA_029216955.1 Iris pallida
ATATTAATATTTCTAAATAGTGTTATTAAGCTTTGACTTAAATTCGTGTTAGACTAGAATTGAGTCTTATGCTAGGGTGATTCCTCAGCCTTTTAAAAATTCATCGAAAAATGTTTTAATTTATATAGTTCATATAAAAATTTCCAAATTAGTTATACTTATTTAGTTTATTTCTCCTTAACCATTAATCACGACTATATAGTCTTTTCCATTTCTTGACCGGATTATCATACCAAACCCTAATTTTCGTCTTTTATATATCAAACTAGGCTATTTGGACTATGCTGGACTCGATAGAACAAGCCTGTGCCATCGTTTGGGACCATCTTGTAGAGCATAGTATCGTACAATCTCGTGTCGACATGTTCATGTCGTGCACGTCGACTTCAACCAAATTGAGGCAAGTACATTCTGATGTGTTTTCATCATGATAATATCTATATTGCCTGCTCTCGACTACTTTACTTGATGTTGACACATTTTTAATACGGATTAGTATTATATAGATCTTGTCATGCGATGTTATCCCTTTATCGGGTACAACGGGTATTTCATATTCATATACTTTATCATATACATTGTGTACACCATGTACTTGTATTATTTATGTACTCTCATGTGCTCACATGTGCTTCATGTTCAAACTAACAATCATGTACGTAACGTAACGTGATCAGATCCTTGTGTTGGGGTAGGGGGAGTAGAAGTTTTTATGTGATTAAATCCCCTAGTATACTCATGTATATGTCGATTATACACTCACGTATAATAGAGTTGCCATAGATTACTCATGTACAATCTAAACCAATCACATAACTGTCTTGTGCTCTAAATCACGTATATTTATTATAGTTTAAAATGTTCTCTATTTTATTTATGTACTCAGTTTTTTTATATCTTCATGATGCTATTTCTCTATTTACATGTATTTTCTTTACAGCATGTTATATACTTTATTCTAGTGCGAGTTATATATTTGCTACCATGTCATGGAACTACATGTAGAGTTAAGTGCTTCGCTCCAATTCTGACTGGATAACTATTTTTAGGTAATGTTATGTCGCACACCTTGGACTTCATGATGACGGATCTCCATGTATTGTTAGATCGTGAGTTGACCTATGGAGAGCTCTAGGCCATTATATTTTTATTTATGTTTTGTTATCAGATTTTTTGTCGATACATTCTGATCATGTATATTCATTTGTAGACTTTTGTTGTTTCAGTATTATTGATATCTTTCCTATTTTATATCTTCCTTAGTCGTTTGTGATGTGATTGGAGTACATTTTGTTATCATGGATCATCTAGATGTTGTAGATATTTATTGGGTATTTGACAGCGTTCTACCACCGATACTATATTTTAGGCTCGGCGTAGCCCACGTACTCATGTCCGAATATCTGGGTGCAGTTCATGACACATTTTTATGGTGGCCTATGCTGATCTTCTTTGCAACTATTGTGAACTCATGGTAGTACTTAGGGTTAGTCGTACTACAGCGAGCCAGCCCTAGGATTAAGATCGAATCATAGAAAATTTTAGGAGATTTGGTACTAAATCACATATTAGGAACTCGATAGATTCCAGGAAGGACCCCTGAGGATCTTACTTCAAAACTCTTTTGAGTCTATTTTCACTTGCATTTGCTCATCATGATTTTGAATATATGTCCGTTATCGAACCCTATTCTCGCATTAGGATGAGTTTTATGGACCCCAGAGAGAACTAGAAAGTAGAAGTTGAACTTATATACCATTTAGGTTTAGAAGAGAACAAGATTAGTCAACCTTATAGATGAAGGTCGAGGATTATTTTAGGCTAAATTCAAGGAATTTTAAATTTTGACCAAGATAGTACCTTTGGGACGACTCTTGAGATTCTTACCATAAGCCTTACCTCAAAATCTGTTTTCGCTTGTTTTTATTTACTCATCCTTGATTTGTTGTTGATTTTGATTACTGGTGTTCATTCTTGACTTTGATTTTGTATCAAAATAAATTTTATGGATTGAATTAAGGTATATTCTGATAACATATTTGATGAGGACAATACGAAAGGTAAATGTCTGCTTTAGTTATGGAGTTTAGAATTCATCACAGCCACACTAGCTGGTATAACAAAAACATAGAGCTTGATTTGTGATATACTTATCTTAGTTACGAAATTTAGATTTTCTTACAACCATACCGGTTGGCGTGAAAAGAATTCTAGATAACATAATTATAGGGTATTATCTTAGTTATGGACTCTATTGTTTACTGTAGCTATGCTTACTGGCGTGGCAAAAATTCTGACGACATGATTTCAGGAAGACATGTATGGTTATCAGATCATATCTTAATTGGTTCACTTCGTTATAACCAGATGAGCAAGAACAAAATTTTATCATTATTTCTTCGTCTTACCATTATTTCTGTCTTAATTAACTCTGTCCTATTTACATCAAAACAAACTATCTTATATCTAAATTTGTTAGCTACTCGTTGAAATCTTTTGAATTCTCGTATCTCTTTACTTAGGAAAGGTCGAAGAAGTATTTTAATCATCTAGCTCGGAAAGGACATAATTTATTATCAAGTGGTAATCTAGGTAGGAACATAAACCGTTGGACATTTAGATAAATTTTTGAGATGAGGAGATCACTGAGATTGGAAATAAAATCAAGAGGCCGGTATTATCAATTTGGAAACAATTACACTTAGAGAGTTATTTTGAGTATGGATTACTTTAAGGAGACCGTAGGAGGAATCCGAGAAAGAATGACAGTAGAATATACATTAATGGTGAGAACTGCAATATTTTATAGTACTTTTAGAACTAATAAGGAGATTCGAGGGCATTAATTCTTGAGAATTTAGATGCTTGTTGTTACAAATTCTTGGAATATTACCTTAGGGAAATTAAGACAAGACACTAAAATTTAGGATTTAAATACATGGATAGAAGATTATGACTCCATGCAGTGATGACATAGAATAGAACAAAGAATGGTAAGAGAATGATTAGGAACCGAAAGCACACGAATTTTGAGTTTTAGAAAAATTTAATGATGTTGTGGAAAAAAATTCCTTCTTTAAAATATAAGAAGGATAATATTTAAGGTATAGATTGGAGGAAATGTGAAGGTTGATATTTAAATAATGGAGAAAATTTACCTATAATAATGGTGGTATCGTACTTTTAGTGATATGAGGGGTATAACTTGAACAGATGTTCAAGGATATTTTATTAACCTTGATTCAGGAAATTTTCGACCTAAGTAAAGACAAGGTAAAAAAGTTTGGACCTTCAACATGACTAGTGGAAAAACATTATAAATCAAAAAAAAATGGAAGTTACAACGAGTATGCTCCATGGATACTGGCCTTGGGATAAAGGTTAAGTCTGTAATATTTATAGAAATGTTCAATCTTCATGACCGAAGATTTGATTTTTGGTAGTAGTCGCATCAAGGGTCGACCTTCACGATTGAAGATCATAATTTTATGGTGATATGTTTGAACTAACAAGATAAAGGTATAATTGATAAATGATGATTGGAAAACTTTGGCAGTAGACGAAGCAGAGTGAGATGATTACCTTGACTCCCTATGAAATCCTACCTTTTGATTTTCCATCGTAGTAAAGGAATTTAATTTTTTCTCTCCTTGAATCATTCTTTAAGGTATATAAGGGATGAATTCTTCCAAAGGAATTTATGAACACTTAAACTATGATCCCCTTTGACCGTGGCCAATCGATTTTCGTCATCTTCTTATCGTGCCAAGGTTCTCGATTCGTGACCGTACTTAAGTGACTTAAATTTCAATCGTAATCTAGATTTCCATCATTTTGTTGCTCGTGCTCAAAACCTCGATTATGTTCTTATCGAACCTAAATCCTATTTAATTAAGAATTCATTAACCCTATCCTTCATCGTGTCAATATTTTAATTTTGATCGTGATTAGACTTGATGCCATTATCGCTCGTGCCTAAACCCCTGATTTAAATTATTAATAACGACTAGTTCCGTGCTAATCATGATCTAATTTAGCCACTATTCTTCATGTGGTCGAGCCTAGATGACTTGGCATGACTATACGACTTTGATTTTACGATCATAATCCTAATAATCGTTACTGTACATGCTAACCTTAACCCACAAATCGTGCCTAAAACTTTTGATATTTAATCACGACTATGTCGGAATAAATCTTCTATCGCACCTAAATTTTGATTCTCTAGTCACCCATGCTCAGGTTTCGTTCCTAATCATGACTAGGTTTTAAAATTTTGGTCGCTCTATTCTAAATCGTGCCTAAGTGGTTTTAGTCATCCCAAAAATTTTGAAAATGTCCAAGCCTTAATTTTGCTCGTGATCAAGTATTTTTCCTTAGTCGTTGATCGTGCCAGACATTTCAACAATGCCAATTGCGTCATTTCAGTTTTTGAACGTTTACCTTGAATCTAATCTTATCGAGCCTAGGTCATATTGGTCATTCTATACTTGATCGTAACTGAACAATTTTGATTTTCCTAGTTGTGACTTTGCACCTAAATAACTTGAATTTATTTTTAAATTTGCCTAAAACCTTGATCCTCGGTCACAACTATATGATTGAATAATCATGCCAAAATTTTGACTTGATTATATCTGAACAATTTTCTATTCCTGCCAAAAATTTGATTCTGTGGATACTCGTGCTTGGGTTCGCCAATATTTTGGTTTCTGAAATCGTATCTTAGATTATGCCAAGTGAGTTTAGATCACTCCCAAATTTACAATCACGTCCGAGCTCAGATCGTATTTCATGACTTAATTAATCATGCTCATTAGATTTCGATCGTGCCAATAAGATCTTGATTTCAAATTTTAATTGTGCCTAAAATTTTATCTCGATCATAACTAAGTTTTGATTTTGATCGTGCCTGTGCGATTTTGAGTCTGATTTTCTTCAAACCTAAACTACCAATCCTTCTATACTCAAATTTCAATTCCACCTTCGATTCTCTTAGCCGTGATTGAGATCGTAACTAGATAACTTGAAATTATTTCTTAATCGTGTCTGAATGATATTGTTTATCCTACGATTCTATCGTGCCAAAATCACTAGTCATGCTTAAGTTATTGACTAAACTCTCTGTGGTTTTGATCCTCCTGCCAACCTTAAATTTCGAGAATAGAAGAATTGTAACCTCCATTAACCGAAATCTGGATTTTTTTTTGAATATTTTTAAAAAAATTCTATTTCTTTTGAATTTTTTCTAATCTTTGAAATTGTGCAAATCTAATAATGAGAACGCATTTTCGATCGTAATTTGCTATCAATATTTTGTGGGACTGCTGGTTTTATAAAAACTATTTTTGTGAGATTATATTAGAGTATAAACTTCTTACTCATTTTTTTAAACTCTATAAGTTATAAATATTTATTTTATATAAAAAAATATTTTGTAAAGTTATGATTGTAAATAAATATTTTATTACTAATTATTTTTAGTTTAAATGCTTTGATAAATCGGTAGGTTATTCAATTCCCTCTTATCGAGCTAAGACCATTTCGATCTTGTAGCCTACCAAGTTGGACTTGCGTGGGCAAGGTCCTTTGGGTTAAGTGATGACAAATAGTGGTAGCTAAATTGTAATTAGCTAATAGATTAACTAGTTGTTAAATATCTAAAATATTGTTAGCTAGTGATTAATTAGTACTAATTAACTAATTAAATTAATTGTAGGAACGAAATAGTAAAGCGTAATACTCTAGAGGGGGGTGAATAGAGTTGGCAGCGGAATAATGCTAATTGAAAAAGTTAGCAGCACAATCACAGAATATTATTCACAACTAAAATAAAGTAAAGGCAGAGTTAAGAGAGAAAACGCAAAGACAGCGATGTATACTGGTTTTCCTCTGTTGAGGACTAATCCAGTCGGTAGAACTCTTGCTACCAGTTGAATCCACTATTGGAAAAACCGCAAGTTTTCTTACGAAGTCCTTGCAACTTCTACAACGCGAGCTTTGATTCGAAGAACTCGTCCAACTTCAAAAGTGAAGAGGTATTCTTCAATCAAGCCTTCTGATTACAATCTCTCAGAAACTTCTAGACCGCACCGCACTGGCAAATCGACTAGAGGATTGTAATTGGCTTGGGATCTGAAATTTAAAGCTCAAGAAAACTCTTTGGAAGACTGAATGCTTTAGATAGAGAGAAGATTGAAAGTGAATGAGTGAGTTGAAATAATCGAAATCCTTCTCTATTTATAGGTGTTCCAAAGGCAGACTTCTGACAGAATTCGGGCAGAATTCGGGCAGAACTCTATGAGCAAATCCCGGTCAAATCCGTAACTGCAGGAGGACCAAGTAACAAGGATTCAAAATCACAACAGCCACCAACCGAACTCTGGCCGAACTCGGCCCGAGTTCTGTCAGGGTTTAGTTAGGGTTTTGAAAAAGCTTTTTGGTGATTTTTGAAAACCTTTTTGAAAACCTTTTTGTAAACCTTTTTGAGAGGTCATTTTAAAAACATTTTAAACTCATTTAAGGGTAGCCTATTTGCCAGTACGACTCGGTGTACAACATATTCCTAGACTCAAATAAAATAAAAAATACATTGCGTAAGAAATTACAGACTCGAGTAGGCAAACAGATCTTCGGTCTTGAATTCAGTGGATAGCCATTCTTGATCATGTCCAAGAATCCGAGATGTCCCACTAGCTTCGTATATCCAGACAGAGTTTGATCAATTATTAAAATCAGGTTGACCATATGACCAATGGGCCAACAATCTCCCCCATTTTGATAATTGACAAAGTATGAATGATATAACATTAAGCTTGTTCAAAAATATCAAAAAGTAGAATTGTTCATATCCTGTATTATCTCAAAAACATGTTAGATCTTTTAATTTTTCTTTCCCTTTGTCACTTAGCAAAATAATTGCAAAAGATAAAGCTCCCCCGCAATCAATGCATAAGTAACAAATAGTGAGAAAATACATATAAAAGAAATAAGACAGAAATAAAAGAGAAATATCACAGGCATGTATTGTCAATCAAAATCATCACAGGCATGTAATTTCACAGGCAGTTATAAAGAATGAAGAAATATAAAAGATAGTGCTATCATAAACTGAAACTGAAACATAGTGCTGAAATAAACTGGAATGCCATAAACTGAGGCATAATAAACACGTCCATGAAAATAACAGAGTACTAAAGCAAACTAGAAAGTGCTAATAATAATAAAAAAAGTACTGATAATAACTTGGAATGTCGGAGCATTTCCAAGTGCACAATAAAATATCACTCAAAATCATATAGTCACATCTTCTCATCATCATCCTCATCATCATCATCAGCTCGACCAGCATGTCCTGAAGGACCAGCTCCAGAGGTACCAACGCCAGAAGGATGAGGAGGGGCGCCAGCATAGAACTCACCAACAAAGTCACGAGGTGGAGCACGATCAGGACGGTACCAATCATAGGCATTACCGAGCTGGAAGTAGGCATGAACAGCCTCATCCTCACAGTGGTAACCAGAGAAAGCTGGATCTCTAGGGATGGAACCAGCTGAATGACCAGTCTGGGCGAAACGAAGATCAGCTAAGGAGTTTGCAAGCGCCTGATAACGGGTGACGTCGCGGAACTCACGCTCGCGAGCCATATCCGTCATCGAGACGTACAAAGCAGATAAATGCTGATGTATGCCCTCAAATGTCATGGCATACTGATGAGGTGGTGGAGGAGGTACAGTAGGAGGAACAGGAGAAGGAGCTGAAGCAATCATGCTAGGATGAGATAACTGAAGAAACTTGGGCTCAGGGTCCTGAGTACAAGTCGACAGATCGATATCGAAGCGCTGAAAGATGCGTGGAAGAATCATCGCGTAAGAGAGATTTCTATCTCTTGCACGACAACGACCCATCATCTGAATCATGGTCTTAGGGGCAGAAAATAGAATCCCCTTAAGAATATGGTACATGGCGGACAGCTCAAGAGAAGTCACATCATCCTTTGAAGTGCATTTTGGAAGGCTAGTGGAATAGATGATGCGATGCAATTCATAGTTAAACAAGTTCAGGTTGTTAGCCTTGAACTTTCCAGAGCGTACTCTATCAGGTGCACAGAGTTCCGCTTTGAAATTGGCGAGTGTCGTGCCTTCGGAAAAATCAAATTCAGTGATGTCAACTTGCGGTTCACCTTCGCTAGGGATACCAAGGATCTCCGCTAAGAGGTTATCATCGAAATTGATATTAATACCTCCAATACGAGTGCTCACATCAAAAGTATTTAATATGATATTGTAATAAAATAATCTAATGGCATTAGTTGCTATAGGGAAGCAGATTTTAACAAAAAGATGTAACCCTAATGCCTCAAAGAAATGGCGATGATCAGGAAATACAGTCTATTTGACTGGAGCGCCTGTGCATATGGATCTCATGGAGAAGTCTCCATACCACAGTAGGGCTTGGTCTAGGGTTTGAAAGAAAAACCCGTCGAACGCACCGTCGCTCGTTTGGACCGACGAGAAGAGGGAATCCGTATGCTGATGCGAAGATGACCCTTCCTCACTGGGGGTCATCTTCTTCCTCTTTGAAGGATTGAATTTGGGTGCCAATTGTGCAAATTGAAGTAAAAATGCACTAATTAAAAAGTGGAGAAGGATGTGGTTATACCTCCCGAAATCAAAGTATGTCGAAGAGAACGACGAACTCCGCACGAATCCAAATTTTGGATTGATTTCACCACTTGGATTGGATGGAAGAGGGTGGTGAAGAACTAGGATTCGGGGCTCCTTCTCGGCTGCTGCTGCTGCTGTTATGAAGTAGTTTGGAAGCAATGAAGAAGAAGGGCTCTCGGGCTCTAGCTATATAACCTGAAACCCTCAACCGAACTCGGGTCGAATTCGGTCAGAGCTCTGGCCGAATTCTCCTAGGGTTCTTTATAGTTGATTTTTGCCATTCTTTTTCATTGTCTCATTTCAAATATTTAATTCAAAGATTAGTCATTTCAACTTCAATTAACATAATTAATATTATTTTATAGATTAAATGTCGTTACACAGCGACTATTTCAGATTAGCTGTAGGAGTACTGTCCCAGCTGGCGGAGGTTCATCGGGGAACTCTTAAGTACCGCTTCGCTTCAACCATAGTTGTGGTGACAGACATACTCTTTATTGGCTTGTCTCTAACACAGTTTTTGCGTAATGATATATAATCATAAAATAAAATTAATTAATATTATTGACGTCCAAAATTCCTAATTCTCGACATAAATAATTGAAACGATCTTCCGCTAGAGGTTTAGTGAAGATGTCAGCTAGTTGATTTTCAGTATCTATGTACACAAGGTTTATATCTCCATTTTGATGCTGATCTCTAAGAAAGTTATGTCGAATCTCGATATGTTTAGTACGAGAGTGACATACTGGATTCTTAGTCATATTAATAGTGCTCGTGTTATCACAGAAAATGGGAATATGTGTGTAAAATAAATCATAGTCTTCTAAGGTTTGTTTCATCCACAAAATCTGAGCACAACAACGTCCTGCGGCGATGTACTCAGCCTCTGTTGTTGATAGGGCTACAGAATTTTGCTTTTTACTAAACCATGAGACTAAAACCTTGCCTAAGAAATGACATGTGCAACTGGTAATTTTTCTATCAACTTTGCGTCCAGCAAAATCTGCATCCAACAGAAAAAGTGCCTTTAAGGTATCGAAAGATACGCTTAACTGCGGACAGATGTGATTCCTTTGGGTTAGCTTGAAAACGTGCACACAGGTTATATCTGGACGACTAGCAGTTAAATAAAGTAAACTACCAATTATACCTCGATACTTATGTGTGTCGACTCGCTTGCCTTGTTCATCTGAATCAAGCTTTGTTGAAGTTACCATTGGAGTGCCAATAGGTTTGACATTGTCCAGATCAAACTTCTTTAGCAAGTCTTTTGTGTACTTGGCTTGATTTATAAATGTTCCATTATCAGTTTGTTTGATTTGCAATCCGAAAAAGAATTTCAGCTCTCCCATCATGCTCATCTCAAACTCATTCTGCATACACTTAGAAAATTCTTGACAAAGAGATTCATCAGTAGATCCAAATATAATATCATCAACATAGATTTGAATTAAAAGAAGTTTGCCATTAAAAGACTTAATAAACAGTGTAGTGTCAACCTTGCCTTTTGAAAAACCGTTGTCAAGTAGAAAAGAGCTTAGACGATCATACCAAGCACGAGGGGCTTGTTTTAAACCGTATAAGGCTTTCTTCAACTTGAAAACATGATCAGGATTTTTGAAATCCGTGAAACCTGGAGGTTGTGCTACAAAAACTTCTTCTTTTATAAAACTATTTAAAAAAGCACTCTTGACATCCATTTGAAATAGTTTGAAATCATAAAAATATGCAAATGCACATAACATGCGAATGGATTCTAATCTCGCAACTGGGGCATAAGTCTCATCGTAGTCGATACCTTCTTCTTGATTGTATCCTTGAGCTACGAGTCGAGCCTTATTACGAGTCACTAAACCATTCTCATTTAGTTTATTTCGGAATACCCAACGGGTGCCAATGACCGGATGATCAATAGGCCTGGGAACAAGTTTCCAAACTTGATTCCGTTCAAATTGGTTTAATTCCTCTTGCATAGCATCTATCCAAAAACTATCACTACATGCTTTATCAATAGTTTTGGGTTCTAGCTGTGAAATAAATGCAATACTAGAAACAATATCTCTACTAGATGTACGAGTACTTACTCCTTTGGTAATATCACCAATTACCAAATCTTTTGGATGATCAACTATAAATGTCAACCTTTTCGGTAGATTCTGAAGGTAGCTGGTTCCTGTATCTTCTCTAGGAGGTTCAGCTAATGCAGAGCTTGGTTGAGGATCAGCTGATGTTGAGCTTGATGCAGGCAGATCTTCATCACCGTCATCGATAGTCATTTGATTCATTTCATCAAAGGTGACGTTGATTGATTCTTCGATAATCATTGTTCGTTTGTTGAAGACTCTGTATCCTTTGCTCTTGGCCGTATAACCTAAAAATATACCTTCATTGGCCTTTTCATCAAATTTTCCCAAGTTGTCTTTTGTATTAAGAATAAAGCATTTACAACCAAATATTCTAAAGTATAAAACTGAGGGAGTTCTATCAAACCATAACTCAAATGGAGTCTTATTCAATTTGGGTCGAATTAGAACTCTTTTGAGACCAAAGCAAGCTGTATTGACAGCTTAAGCACAGAAATATTTGGGTAGACTAAACTGGTTTAACATCACTCTGGCCATTTCGGATAGAGTTTTGTTCTTACGTTCCACAACTCCATTTTATTGTGGAGTCCTAGGGCAGAAGAACTCGTGTATAAAATCGTATGTGTCACAAAATTGCTCAAAATCAGCATTCTCGAATTCGCCACCATTATCGCTTATAATACGAGTGATCATGTAACCTTTTTCATTATGTACTTTCTTGCAAAAGGCGACAAATTCGGATAATGCATCATTCTTGCGTGTCAAGAAATATACACACGTGTATCTAGAGAAATCATCTACAATTACGAAAGCATAAAGCTTATCTCCGAGGCTAGCAATTCTGCTAGGACCAAATAAGTCCATGTGTAGCAATTGTAGAGGTCTAGTAGTATATACTGCATTTACAGATTTGAATGTGGATCTGGTAACTTTGTTCTTTTCACATTGGCTGCATACCAAATCCTTTTTGAATATAATGTCCGGTAAACTGCGTACTAGCTTCTTTGTGGGTAATCTTGAGATCGTATCCATATTAGCGTGAACGAGTCTCATATGCCATAGATGACTCTCATCACTCTTGGCTATTAAACATCTACCTGAAATGTTAGTTTCTTCTAACAAATAGAAAACATATATATTGTCTTCCCTGATACCTTCAAAGATAGTACTACCAGTTGAGCTGTCAACTATAGTACATTTGTCTTTGCCAAAGTTGATTCCATAACCATGATCAGCTAGGTGACTTATGCTGAGTAGATTATGTTTTAACTTGGTAACCAGATAGACACCCTTAATTACAGGATAGGAAGACTTACCAACATCACCGATACCAATAATATACCCTTTCAAGTTATTACCGAAGGAGACATAGCCTTCCTTCTTTTTCTTCGACAGTGTTGCAAATAGTATAGCGTCACCGGTCATATGCCGTGAGCAACCGCTGTCAAGGATCCATTTGCTTCTAGCATGTGAATGGTGTTCCACCTACAAAATAGTTTACAGATAAAACTTTTGGTACCCATTTCTTGTAGGGTCCTGAATTATTAGATTTTGGTATCCAAGCATAAATATTTAAATCAACAAGCTTTCTTAATCTACATGCAGATGAAATATGACCAATGAGGCCACAATAATGACATTGTGCATGTCGAGTGTTGAAAGCTGAGTGGTGTGCATGGTTGGTAGGTTTAGGTTTTCTAGTATAGAAGAAAGCATACCTATAATCTTGTTTGGGCTTAACCTTTTGGGGTAAAGGTTTGATAGGGTTAGGTCTGACAGTGTTTGGCTTGGAAATGTTTCGATTTTTCGGTAAGTGACACGTGTTAGGGTAGGAAGCAGCAGGCTCAGGCTGTTTTTCTAACCTAATTTCCAATCTTTTGGAAGTGTCATACAACTTAGTATAATCAGAAGTGAGTGTTTCCATTCTGATTTGTGCACATCGAAGACTTTTCTTCTCTATAGAAAGTTCTTCCTTGAGTTGGTCAATAATTTTGTCTTTCTCTTCAGATGACTTAGTAGTCTCGTGTAATAAGAGCTTTGTTGAAGAAAGCTCTCCAGACTCACTAACATTATTTCTAACCTCAGCTAGTAGGTCGATAAGTCTACCTATTTTACCTTTGTACTCTTTGAGTACCTTCTTAGAGGTCTGATACTTACTACGCAGTTTTCTGTAATCAGTCATCTGGCCACTGAAGGCATCTCCTAATTGCTCAAAGGTGAAGTCATCATAAGTATCAACTACAAGTTCAGTGGGTACCTGATCGGATGCCATAAAGCATACGTTTGCAGCGTCTTCTGATTGTTCATCTTCTGAGTCGCTTGCTTCACTTTCATGCCATATGCTGGTATTGGCATATCTCCTAGATGTTGATCTCTTTAGGTTTCCTTTTTCATACCTGTTGCTCTTCTTGCTTGATGATGAGTTTGTCGGACAATCCTTCTTCATATGTTCCTTCTTCTTGTAGCCGTAGCAGACATCATCATCTTGATACCAGTTGTTGCTGCTGTTGTTTTCTTTGGCTCTCTTCTCATGTCTCATGAATCTCTTAAATTCCTTGCTAGGAGTGCTTGATCTTCAGCATCAGATTCACTGCTGTCTGAGTCACCTTCAGCAGCTTTTCTGTGCTGAGCCTTGAAAGCGATCGTCTTCTCCTTTGGTGTAGGCTCTTCAAAATCTTGTAGCTCCATTTTATGAGTGAGTAGCTTACCCATGAGTACTTCGAGGGACATAGATGTGAGGTCGTTCCCTTCAATGATTGCAGTAGCCTTCGGAATCCAGTTCTTGGTAAGTGCTCGCAGGAGTTTGCGAATCTTTTCATGGTTACTGTACTCTTTGCCTAGGGAGGACAAAGGATTTACAATATCCAAGAATCTTTCGAACATTTGAGTAACTGTTTCGTTGGGCTTCATCTTGAACACCTCATACTCTTGAGTAAGTCTGCTGACTTTAGATTCTTTGACTTGAGTCGTGCCTTCATGTGTGACTTCAAGTAGCTTCCACACTTCATTTTCCGTTGTGAAGATAGACACCCTGTTAAATTCAGTTCTGTCTAAAGCACAAAATAGAGCATTAATAGCACATGCGTCAAGACTGGCCTTTTTCTTTTCCTCCTCTGTATATCTGCTATGGGGTTTTTCAACTAAAACTCCATCAAAATTTATACGAGGTGGCTTTTGATAGCCATCAATAACAATAGACCATAAATCAAAGTCAAGAGATTTCAAGAAGAAACTCATCCGTATTTTCCAATAAGTGTAATTCGTACCATCAAACAGTGGGGGTCTGTTTGTGGCCTCGCCTTCACTTGTGAATTTCACAGTTGCCATGTGTTGTGCTGTGATCTATATAATAGTTAATTAAAAATAATAAATAATTGTACTGTTACCTTTGCTTTACCTGTAACACCCGCTTTGATACCAATTGTAGGAACGAAATAGTAAAGCGTAATACTCTAGAGGGGGGTGAATAGAGTTGGCAGCGGAATAATGCTAATTAAAAAAGTTAGCAGCACAATCACAGAATATTAATCAAAACTAAAATAAAGTAAAGGCAGAGTTAAGAGAGCAAACGCAAAGTCAGCGATGTATACTGGTTTTCCTCTGTTGAGGACTAATCCAGTCGGTAGAACTCTTGCCACCAGTTGAATCCACTATTGGAAAAATCGCAAGTTTTCTTACGAAGTCCTTGCAACTTCTACAACGCGAGCTTTGATACGAAGAATTCGTCCAACTTCAAATGTGAAGAAGTATTTTTCAATCAAGCCTTCTGATTACAATCTCTCAGAAACTTCTAGACCGCACCGCACTGGCAAATCGACTAGAGGATTGTAATTGGCTTGGGATCTGAAATTTAAAGCTCAAGAAAACTCTTTGGAAGACCGAATACTTTAGATGGAGAGAAGATTGAAAGTGAATGAGTGAGTAGAAATGATCAAAATCTTTCTCTATTTATAGGTGTTCCAAAGGCAGACTTCTGACAGAATTCGGGCAGAATTTGGGCAGAACTCTATGAGCAAATCTCGGTCAAATCCGCAACTGCAGGAGGACCAAGTAACAAGGATTCAAAATCATAACGGCCACTAACCGAACTCTGGCCGAACTCGGCCCGAGTTCTGTCAGGGTTTGGTTAGGGTTTTGAAAAAGCTTTTAGGTGATTTTTAAAAACCTTTTTGAAAACCTTTTTGTAAACCTTTTTGAGAGGTCATTTTAAAAACATTTTGAACTCATTTAAGGGTAGCCTATTTGCCAGTACGACTCGGTATACAACATATTCCTAGACTCAAATAAAATAAAAAATACATTGCATAAGGAATTACAGACTCGAGTAGGCAAACAGATCTTCGGTCTTCAATTCAGTGGATAGCCATTCTTGATCATGTCCAAGAATTCGAGATGTCCCGACTAGCTTCGTATATCTAGACAGAGTTTGATCAATTATTAAAATCAGGTTGACCATATGACCAATGGGCCAACATTAATGAATAACAATATGTCAGCGGTTAGTAACTAGAGTTATTGTTAGTGTTAATTTTCTACTAATTTCTTCTAATTCTATTACATGTACATTTTTTCCTTTTAGGGTTTCCCTCTACCCTATATATATACATACTTCCCAAAGTTACATCAAAACAAAATTTTTCTAGTCCCTAAAATTCCAAGTAGCCACCAACATCCCATCTACTGCCATGCTCCCGACCACCCTATCGCGACAGTTGTGCCACACCCGACCACCACTTTAACACCACCACCGGTATTCTATTTTGTCAGCTTCGTTCACCCCAACCCCACCATCGATCCGCCACCATTCTCGACCACCAATCACCCCCCCATCATTACCAACTCCACCATCCACCAATGTTGCTACAGCTATCCCCTAGAATCATCAACACCCAACCTCCTCTTTCATACCCTCATCGACAACCATTCGCCAGTCCCGACCCCCTTTCCTGAGGCAACTTCGACCATTGGCCGATTGGACCATTAACTTCCGACCACCACCATCAACATAGCCACTGTCATCACCACCATGCCACCAACACCAAAACAAGAGAATACAACCCCACCAATATCACACTTTAGAGAGAGAGAGAAAGGGAGACCACACTTAGTCTTCACCCATGATAACCCCACGCCGAGCCATCGCTGGTGTTCCCAGCGCCCACCGTGCATTCCCCACAGCACCCTCCGTCATATCTGACCTCCAAGACCGCCTCCCAGAGCCGACACCGGGCAAAGCCTGATGGCCGTGCGCCGCTGGGCCGGGATCTCTTCTGCCACTCGGAGGCGCCGCCTTCCCTCGACGAGATCCCCGGCGTTCCGACCACTTCAAGCCACAGTGAGCCTTCCCTCCACCATTTTCTCTCCCTCGAGCACTCCAATTTGTTAGTTTTAGGATTTTAGAAGAACAGCTTATCCCCTTCCTTTTCGTTTATAAGAGAGGGGTTCAGCAGCATTTGCTGCCTATTATAACTTAGGTTTAGTTTTTTTAATTTGGGCTTCTGTCATCAAATTTAGTATTATTTAATAGTTAATTTGATTTAGGGTTAATTTTATTAGATATTAATTAATTTGTCATTAATAATTTATTTACAGGAATGAAAATTTGGGAAATATTATGTTATGTGTTTAGAGCCCATATTATATATATATATATATATATATATATATGGAGGAAAATGTACCTAAGGTCGACCTTAGGTAAGTTACCTAAGGTCGACCTCATTTTCCTCACATTACAACATTTTTTTCTTGAATTTTTTTTATGGGATTCATCTACACCTTATTGATTGGCAACATACCAAATTTCAAGAAAAAATAATATTGTTTAGCCCCCTATCTATCCCTTACAAAATCGACGGTCTAAAACTTTCCTGCTACACCGTCGATTTTGCACCTTATTGATAGGGGCTAAACAATATTATTTTTTCTTGAAATTTGGTATGTTTCCAATCAATAAGGTGTAGATGAATCCCATAAAAAAAAATTCAAGAAAAAAATGTTGTAAAGTGAGGAAAATGAGGTCGACCTTAGGTAACTTACCTAAGGTCGACCTTAGGTACATTTTCCTCATATATATATATATATATATATATATATATATATATATATATATATATATATAGAAAATTTTATATTGGGACGGGCTCAGGGTTATATACTTGTACATATGTATTTTGGTATTTGGCTTAAGGCCATAAGTATATACGTTTGTACATATTAATTTTGTTATACAAGTTAGCAGTATTTACTTAATATTATTTTTATATCTATTATCATCTATTTTCAAAACAAATTTTTACATGGTAATTGTAGTGTATATTAATATTTCTAAAATAATGTTATCAAGCTTTGACTTAAATTCGTGTTAGACTAGAATTGAGTCTTAGTGTTAGGGTAATTTCTCAGCCTTTTAAATATCCATCCAAAAATGTTTTAATTTATATAATTTATTATAAATAATTTCCAAATTAGTTTTATTTATTTAGCTATTTCCCCTTAAAAAATTAATCGTGACTATTATAGTCGTTTTGATTTCTTGACCTGATTATCATACCAAACCCTGATTTTGGACTTTTATATATCAAACTAGGCTATTTGGACTATTCTGGACTCAATGGAATAGCTAGTGCCATCGTTTGGGACCATCTTGTTTAGCATAGTATCGTACCTATCCCGTGTCGATATGTTCATGTCGCGCGCGTCGACTTCAACCAAATTGAGGCGAGTACATTCTTTGATTGTTTTTATCATGATAATATCTATATTGCCTGCTCTCGACTACTTTACTTGATGTTGACACATTGTTAATACGGATTGGTATTATATAGATCTTGTCATACGATGTTATCTCTTTATCGGGTACAACTGGTATTTCATATTCACGTACTTTGTCGTATACATCATATACTACATGTACTTGTATTATTTATGTACTCTCATGTGCTCTCATGTGCTCACATGTGCTTCATGTTCAAACTAACAATCATTTACGTAACGTAACGTGATCAGATCCTTGTGTTGGTGTTGGAGGAGTAGAAGTTTTTATGTGATTAAATCCCCTAGTATACTCATGTATATGTCGATTATACCCTCATGTATAATAGAGTTGCCATAGATTACTCATGTAGAACATAAACAATCACATAACTGTCTTGTGCTCTAAATCATGTATATTTATTATAGTTTAACATGTTCTCTATTTTATTTATGTACTCAGTTTTCTTATATCTTCAAGATGTTATTTCTCTATATTCATGTATTTTCTTTACAGCATGTTATATACTTTATTCTAGTACGAGTTATTTATTTCCTACCATGCCATGGAACTGCTTTTAGAGTTAAGTGCTTCGCTCCAATTTTGACTGGATAACTATTTTTAGGTAATGTTATGCCCCACACCTTGGACTTCATGATGACGGATCTCAATGTATTGTTAGATCGTGAGTTGACCTCTGGAGAGCTCTAGGCCATTGTATTTTTTATTTATGTTTTGTTATCGGATTTGTCTCCGATACATTCTGATCATGTATATTAATTTGTAGACTTTAGTTGTTTAGAGTTATTGATATCTTTCCTATTTCATATCTTAGTCGTTTGTGATGTGATTGGAGTACATTTTGTTTTCATGGATCATCTAGATGTTGTAGATATTTATTGGGTATTTGACAGCATTCTACCGCCAATACTGGGGCGTAGGATAGGCGTGGCCCACAAACTCATGTTTGATTATCTGGGTGCGGGTCGTGACGTTTATAACCCCAACTTCGTGGGTTCTGTCATCATGTAGATATTTTACGAGCTACCTAAACAATTTCGAACATAACCTATACAAATTTTAGTCCCTTCAATTAGTTTTCAATAAATCAAATTAGTTAGAAAAATGTTCAAATTAAACAAAAATTTCAATCCAGACCCCTACATTGGAAGGCAGATTTCTGCCAATTCATAGAGAAATTTAGAATAATAATTAAAGATAGTTTTAGACAACCTATACCCCTTCAATACCCTTTTTGTAGATTTTGATTTCACTTACTGTGCATCAAAAAATCGAATTTCCAAAACCGAGAAAAATATTTTTCAAAACAGGGAATTTTTAGAAAATAATTCTCGATACGGGGTCCGTCCCAACAAATCGGACAACTTTGTCGCAACTCGAGGGCATCGAAAGGTGCATATGGATGACAAAAGTCGAATTGGTTATGTGTGCACTACGAATTCGATGCTTATCCGTCAAAAAGCCCCGTATCGACCATTTCTTAAATTAGTCAATTACTTTGTCCATGTGCGTCACATCGCAAAAAAACTTGTGCCACTAGACTCATATTGTTTTATGGTTCTATGAACCAAGTTTGGTCCGATTCTGAGATGGTTGGGCGTATCGCCGTTTCGGCGAGCCCACGATCCGACTCAACGGGTAATTTTGTGCAAGGCTTATCGAAATCCAAATCTAGACATACCTTGAGTTTATATCAATAAACTAGACTCGTACGTGTATAATTTGTTGAATTTAGATACCATAGATTCTGGCACATTTTTCGATGCAAAGTAGGTCCAACGACGGATACTGTTTTGTCCCAAAATTATCGTTTTGTCTCTGTGTACAGAATTGGACTTATTGCTAGTCAATCTTAGACATTTTTCTTATGAAAAGAATGTTAGTGATGTCTATTTCAGCATTCGGAGATGTTTGCGGAAGTTCAACTTTTTTAGCTCTTTGATTTGATGAGTGCTTATTTGGACGTGGTCGATTTCTCACCAGGTAAGTATACCTTACCCATCTGTACAGTATTTTCATGCATACTCATTTTTTGCCACTATTCTTTATACAAGTTGTCATGTTTTTGTCATTCATTGTCACATGATTCTTGTACATGGTTCACGTTGCACATATATTATTTACTTTCCTATGATTATTTGTCTCATATATCTCATGGTTCCTATTTGTTTTATGATTTACTTTGCTTGTGTATTTTTTTCCTGTGTATGACCTGTCCTGATCATGTTTTATGTTACTTTGATTTGTCTTGACCTGAGTAATACTTAACTTAACTCAAACTTGACCTGAACCTATTTTGCTTGTATTACTTGATTTGATTCCTTAGTTCCTTAGGTGTTGTCTATTGTGATCAAATATTTGCTCATTAGTGACTCTCCAGGCTACGATAGAGATTTGTTCACTTGACCCCTTAATCATTAATACCTCGACGGGCTATGATAGAGACCTGTGATATGACTGTTAGTGCCTCACCGGACTTCAGTTACTATTACCCGGTTTACTTGTAGCCACAACTAATATCATTATTCTCATGGCATGCCACCCTCTTAGATGTCGTTTCCTTCATAGTGATTCTTAGATGTCGTCCTTCTATTAGGTTTATTTTTCTTTTTTTAGTTGCATGTTTATTTACGGTTACATTCGACATATTTATATGTATCGTGCTTGTCCCCTAGGACCTGGTGATCTCTCCAGGTATTAGATGAAATTATCAAGGTATAACACATTAATGATTGATGGTAGCTTCACCAAGACTTCAGGTATATTTAGTTGCAGCTCTTATCTTTCTCTTCCTTTATTATTTTTTGTCCTATATTTGATTCTTGTTGTTATATATCCTAGCCTTTTGTAAGCTTCATTTTCTTCCAGCTTGCTCATGATAAATGTATTATTGGTGATCCACTCTAATATATTTATCTGTTCTAGAATCAATGGATTACAGTATGATCAAGCTTAGTGCACTTGATTCATCATTGTTATCAATATTTAGTGGACTAAGATATAGTTGAGTTAAAACAACAAGATAGCTTATACGTACTCGAGTTGGGCTGGAGTCCTCTCCATACGTAGCTGTTATGTATTTTGGGACTGGGGCGTTACAAATACCTTTATGATCAGTGGACTATCTCTATATGACCAACTACCTGGAGAGATTATAACCAGATCCTCAGGAGACATAGCAAGGTACAAAAAAATATGCCAAGTAACAGTAAAATAAATGGACAAAAGGTATCTACTGTAACCAGTCTAAGTGACATAGAAGTGAAAACATGTACAAGAATATCATACTTCGTCATTGAAGCTCACAATCACCTCGGCTGGCTATTGTCTCCAGTACCATGTTGTGGAACCAAAGACAATCAATCAAAAATAATAGCCATTACTCTGCTACAGAGATACATACTCACAATAACAATAATAGCCATAATATAATAAGTTTGATATTGTAGTCAAATTCTACCCACCCCATGTCTAGTATCTATCAATGTCAAGTCCATATAGTCATAACTATAATAATAACAATGAACAATCTAGTAAACTGCTACGAAGTCAATACCATGAATACTCATGCCAAACTTCATATCATGAACGTGTCGGTGTTCTCTGGTCATTCGTGTCAATAGACACGACAATATACACGCAATGCCTAACATCAATACTCAGTGCCAATATAATGACATCGACATCTGTCTTTGAAACGGACACTAAGTATCAACAATCCTATGTCATGCTAATGCTAATAAGAGAAATAACAAGAAATAAAAGAAACATCTATAACCAAGGCAAAGTACGCTTGCCTGTAATCGTTATCTGAGTGTATGCCTAACCAACTCCAATATCTTCGTAACTCCTGCCAAGTTCACCTATAATAGATATACTATTATTAATACTATCTAACAACTTACCACATATATAGACTTTATTAATATCTATACCCATTAGTCGTCATAACGTCGTTACAATACTATACAACATATCAAATAACAAATTTCCTTATAAAAATAATTTATCTAAAAAAATAGTAATTTAATTTCTAGAAAATAATTAAAAAAATTATATCACTAATAGTATTATTTTATTAGTGAAATCTCAAGCATAATAGTCCAATGTTGATACTACATTATTAATACCACATTTAGCCTACTAATTGAGTTCCAAAATAATAAATAATTAAAAAATATAATTCTAGAAAAATGATAGATATTAGTTAAAATAGTGTTTTTATCATCAAACATTGCATAACAAATATTTTAGTAGAGGTATATGAGGTTTCAAAGCTTTCGGATACAAGAAACACATGATTTTCGGAGTTACGGTTTTATGGTAAATGTCAAGAATTATAATAAATATTAAACGAACGCAAAACTCAGTAAGAAGATATGCGTTGGAAAGCTCTAGATGTCTAGTTTCTTACCAAAAATATTTAGAAGATCGAATCAGCTCATAAATTGGTAAAAATCTACTTGCAACTAATTTGGTCTATTTTAGATACCTTGTCGTATAATTAACGCCCCGGACCAACCGTTTAGAACTGCGTAGGGAGCAATTACATAAAAATAGACATAGATATCTTTCCATTAATTTTGGTTTCATGAAAAGATGAGTTTTGTAAGTATACGAAACCATAGATGCAAAACAACGTACCTTCTTGAATAAATTCTGACTTAGAATTTAACTTTGGGTGAATTCTAAAATTCGTAACGCCTAATAATGTTGTCGTAGATTTTCAGAAGCTTACTAGGACGTTAGAGGGTCATGTTAGCTTTGCAAAGAATATTCGTGGAGCTTTACGGGAGGATGAAAAGGGGTCAAAACTATTGGTACACCACAAGGTGCTGTCGGCGGCCAAGGCTGGGCAAAAATTTCGGGATTGGACTTTTGGGGGAGGTTTTGTGAGATTTGGAGGCAATAAGAGGAAAGGGGATGTTAGAGTTTTGTTGGGATATATATTAGGAAGAGTAGGGTTTTGGTGTGGACTAAATTGGTTAGGATTTGACCCTCCAAAGGATTAATATGGTAATAGGTTTCCTTATTCGGTGGGTTATTTGACCAAGTCAAAGAGGATTTAATACACATGGCTGCAATTTAATAACTAAAAATCAATTATATATATATATATATATATATATATATATATATATATATATATATATATAATCGATTTTGGAAACCTTATATAGGCTCTAACAGGTAGGGTTGGCTTGGTTAGGGTCCGAGTATATTTTCTAGTTAATTTAAACCCAAAAAGTCAACTAATGGGTCTTATGTGCCAATAGCAAATAGGAACTCGATTGAATGGCACAACCTAGGTATGTGTGTCATAGGCTGAAAATGAGTCAATACCGTATGTTAGGTCAAATGGTTTTCATCTATGTCGGGTCCCGAACTCACATTGGAAGTTAGGTCTACAATTACGGTAAACGGTCAAAATGGGCTACGTTGACCCGAAATTGTGCGAAGTCAAAAGAATATTAGGGAACAAATTAGGATGGGACATGATATATCAAATTGAAGGTAGATGTGTCTAGAATTCAAATATGGAATTTGATTTAAGAAATTGATATATATTGTGCTTAAAAAATCAAAGCTACAGTAAAGTACTACTATAGTCATTATTGAATATGATTTAATATTAAAATATCCATATAAAATAATTAAAAATAATTAAAAATAATTAATAATAAATTCTAAAAATCAGGGGACTTACAATTATCACCTAGCATTCATGATTGACATGCTTACCCCTGTCTAGTACACCGTCGGAACGATCACAACGTGTAGTATTTCTATGCCTTTTAGTGATAGTTCTGTGCATTCATAATGACTTACAGACTCATGGATCCTATGATTTATAGTTAGATATTTGGGTTCTATTGGACATGCCGTAGACGTAACTCATGTGATCTTATTTGGAAGGATAGGATAGTAACTAGATATTGGGCTACTATACACCTGGTCGCCTCTCGATGGTCATGAGCCTCATGCAGAGCTACGGTAGTAAATTACTATCAATGGGCTGTAATACTATAGGTCATAAGCTCAATGAGCTAGGTTAGTTACTTAACCATATCATTGATGTACGCATGATAATGTTTTCCTCAATTTGCGTTAAACATAGCCAGGTCGTATTGTTGCAGCCCTACATCTTTAGAAGAATATAGTTTATTTTATTACTTTTACTTTTGACATGCTTTTGTGTGAGACTCATCTCACAGTATCAGAATTTATATACGGATACACATTCTTGTATTGTAATTCGTATTTTCTTGGTTTTCGGAACGCTTTAATTTTTTTCCAACTTATAGATTTTTCCCTTGACCGACATATCGCCAGTATAATAGTGTATACCGACGGCATACCGCCCAGACAGATTTATCATATTTTAGATATTTTCAATTTCAGATATTTTTATGAACAGTACTTCTGATATTTTTGTGAATAGTATTTTGGATATTTTAATGAATAGTGTTTAGATATTTTTGTGAATATTGTAGATGCATCATATTATCCAATGGATACTTGGTTTTCTTTGGATGGCTAGGATTGACTTAGATCTTCACATGGATCACCAACCAACGGTTATGATTAATTCTCCCTTCTATATATATATATCCTTTCACTTTCTCCCTCCTCTCTCTTTTTATTCTTTCTACTCTCTTTTATTTCTTTTTCTCTTCTCTCCCCTCGGAGCTTGCCAAGAGCTTGGCCTTGAGGCTAAGAGTGTAGTTTCGTTACCCATCTTGGAGGTGGACTGGAAGATTAGACTTGGAGCTTAACATAGGCAAGTACGTCTTGTAAAATCTTGAACAATATTATTTTTGCCATTTTGTTTGTTCTAATCTCTTTCTTGCATTATTCTAAGCCTCTTTGGAACTTGGAGTTTTTGGTTTTGATGTTTACATTTTTGTAGATCTAAGTTTATAGTTTTCTCGATTTTTCTTGGTTTTGATCTGTTAAACTTTATTATTTCCGAAATCTTATGGTCCTATGTTGTAGAGAATTTTATTCTACCAAATTTTGGTTTTTAAACTACTTGATTTTGATTTATTTTGAGTAAGTTATGGCATTTTGAATTCATAGGTTCCCTATGCACTTCGGTGCTGATTTTAGAGAAGATGAATAGCCTACACTTGTGTGCAGCCTGCACCTTCCTGCATAGCCTGTACCTTCCTGTGCATCCTACACCTTTCTGTGCAGCCTGCGCACCTTCCTGCACAGCCTACACACATTCCTGCACAGCTTGCGCACCTTCCTAGACAGCCTGCGCACCATCCTGTACAATCTGCGCACCTTCTTGCACAGCATATGTACCTTCAGAAGAAGAGTTACAACCCCGGTCCTTATTTGATTTACGGGTTGTAACTTGGATTCTGAAATAGTTCCTAAGTTATCTTATCATTTATCATTTTATATAATTATCTTACATACTGATATGTTCTTTTTATCTAACACGCTCACATGTCCCAGTTATCTAACATGCTCACATGTTCCAGTAATCTTACATGCTCACATGTACCATTTCTCTTTTAATCTATTTCACATGCTCATATGCTTTCATTTAATTCACATGTCCACAGTTTACTTTATGTCACATATTATTTACTTTATGCTTCATGTTGTGTGCTTATTGTCTTTTCTATTCTTAAGATGTGTGCATTGGTAGTGCACGAGTCTCGATTTGTATTTACTTATTTTTGTCTCTATCCATTGCTATGTTAGTTATTGCTGGTTTTAGTTCATAGTTTGGCTTCCTTTGTGGTACTTGCTATTGGGGGTCTGACCCCACTAGTTTTGTTTGGCCAGATCTTATAGAGGAGCCCGAAGGATCTTTCGTACCATCTACTAGACGATGACTATCCGGAGCACTAGAATACCGTAGTAGGTTTTTCTATATCATTCTTCTACTAGTTATGTATATTATTCTTTTGTGGCTTTTAGCCTCCGAGTACGTATTTAGCTCATGTTTTGCATCTGTAATTTAGCCTACGGGCCTAAACATGATTTGCGTATTCTAGACTATAGCTAGTGCTTATCATGTATGACTATTACTCTTGCTAGCTCTTCACTTTGTATTACTAGCTTTATGACCATCCATGTATATTTAGTTTTTGACGCTTTACTATTTTATGTCTGCTGATCATACTTCTTGTACTTTACACATTTGCCTGTGATTGAGACACCTAGGATTGCTTGACCTAGGATTGATTGTTGGATTGTAGTAGTAACCCCCATTTCTATACAGCTTATACGTTATTTTGGGGTACTGGAGTACTTTGGAATACGTAGCTGGCCTGGTCCGTCCCTACTTGCCAGTATTCCGGTTCTAGGGCGTGACATTTTGTATATATTGTTATGTCCCTTTGAGGACTATGTCCTCTTTCAAGCATAAGGGAGGAGAGCTACCCGGAGGAGTACGGATTGGGTGTTTATAGAGGACATATCCCAACCGAGAATATCGAGATAATCAATAGTAGATTTCACTTTGGAATTCATGTTTCTTATCTAGGTAGCATATACTGAATCTTTTTATCTTCTTATACCTTGTCTTTATTTTTGTATTTGTATTAACTGGTTTGTTCCCCTCGGCCTCTAGTAAGAAATTAGAGTTCACTTATTATAGCTGAGTACACTCGGTGAACCCAATAGGCATTTGGATCTTTTTGTGGTCTTATTATAACAGGAGGGGCCTCAGCAGTATATGAAGGCCCCGGCTCAGAGGCAGAGAGACCAGCAGTATCAATCAGAACAAGAAGCATGTACCTACTGTGGCAAGATAGGACATCTCATATCAGTTTGTTGGACGACAGATTGGCGATGCTTACGCTGTGGGGTGGAGGGCCATTGAGTTAGCACTTGCCTCTATCCTGTTTGCAAAAAACAAAATATGTTTTTATTACAAACTTTAAAGAATCGCACACGAGTACAATGAATTCTGGGGAAGTACAACTGTAGGAGTCTGGTCTGATTGATGACCGCTTTGTCTCTTTGACGATGCGATTGTTGATGGAAGCAAGCTTGTCACTGTGTGTCGGAGCTTCCGTTGACGTGGAATCTTCTGTATGGCTCGGCCGTGTAGAAATATCGACAGAACTTCGGCATCGATTAACGGTTGAAAAACTTGCTCTTGAGAATTGATAATTGCAGAAGATGGAAGTGCGATGAGTGCTCCAACTGTACCCCTTCTCTCTGTGTATGTGCGTTGGGGGAATGGAGCTCTATTTATAGAGCCAAGAGATAACCACTTGACAATTATCCAAAGTAGGTACCCTTTTTTGGATAGGCGCCTAAGCCACTAGGCACCATTTTTAAGCAAGGGCGTCTTTGACATGTGACACCTATACAGAATAGGCGTGTGGTCATGGCCAAGTGATGGGTACGTCCTTTAGGAAATTCGGAGTAGTGCACCATGTTCAGTATGCATGGCAGATTAATACGTCAGAAGGGAACTGAATACTTTGAGAAAGGCACCGAAGGAATTAGGCGCCTAGAAATGTTGAGCGCCTAGTAGCAGTAGGCGCCTAAATGGGTCAGGATGCCACAGAGAGATAGGCGCCTGAATGCATAAGGAGCCTAGGAGAACAGAACCCTTAAGAAATAATGGGTGCCTAAGAGAGTTCGAGCCTATGAGACAATGGGCGCCTAAAAATATTAGGCGCCTAAGAGGGACAGATATTTTGAGTGCCTACAATACCCCTTCAAAGTTTTCAAACTTGGGCGCCCAAACGTTTGGAATACTTTGAATGACGGCGCGCATTAAATATGGGGTTCATTTCCGACGATGAACCTATTCATGGAGAGGTGCTCTTTTCCAAAATGACTCTTCTTCTTCCTCCTTTTAAGCTTTCATTAATGATACTCGGCTTTTCATGAGGAATATGACGCGCCGGCTGGATTGGTTTCGACTATATATATGAGAATGGACTTTTGCACAGCCTTAACCCTTATTTACCTTCATGGCATTCAAAGGGATAAAGACCGGCCCGACGTCAACAGCAAGGCTCCTGAGGAGAAGCCTAATACTGTTCCTATGGCTTACTTGTTGGAGGCTGACCCGTCTCTGAGGGTAGAAAATCTTCTAGACTGCTTTGATCTGACTCCAGAAGTCTTCGATCGCTCACGTGGTAGGCCATCGTCCTCCTCTGAAGAGTATGGCAATTCAAAACAGAGAGAGAGATTCTTTCGTTTGATGTTGTTAGGGTTATATACTAAAAGCATCACTTTTGTAGTAACCTTAATTCCTTAAATTTTGAACGAGAATCATATGGGCAAATGTTTGCATATTGTATTTGTTGCAAGTGTTAATGCAAATGTCTGATATTCTATATTATAGATAATATGGTGTGTGGTGTCACACAGAAGATCATATTATCAGAAAAGGTTGGAAGATCGTCACCCACACGATGTCCAACTCGAGGAAGGAATACGTGCAGAAGATCTTGGGGTCGTCCGCTCGAGATTGCCAGGAACTACTTGTCTTCTTTCCGTCACAGGAATAATTCGTGAACCCTATTTTCCATCTATGAAGGGTTAGAACACGTATTAAATCTGTTTAACTTTCAATCGATCAATATGCACACCAAAGTAAGGGTCGTGGGAATCCCTAGTTCCATCAATTGGTATCAGAGCCACTTTGGATCTGCGTATTGATTGATACGTCTTTGTTGTCCAATAAAACCTGCATTGTGTAATAGTTGGTAAATGTTGATCCGTTCTAACACGGTTTTACAAGCATCTTAGATCCAACTATTATGGTCCAATGCATGTTTTGTTTTGTGATTATTTTAAACCACGGACATGTCGTGGATGTTGTTGTTGCTGTGGATGTAATTAAAATCACGAGGGTTGATCGTGCTTATTATTTTATTTTTCAATCTTGATTATGTTCTTTTGGGAGGAATAGGATTGATGTAATCTTAATTATTTTTTATCAATCGTGATGGCGGTGGTGGCTGTTTTTTACGCCAGACAAGATACTGGTTTTAAGCAGTCCAGAGGCAGACGGATGGTTTCGATGAAGGAATCGATAGCCAAAATACGAATAGAACTGCATAGTGCCAGATTTTGGATTCAGATAGTTGAGGACGAAGCAGGAAAGATGAACATAATAGTTGGATATTTTTTTCTTATTTGTTGTCATTTTGCTTTTTCTGATTATGCATGTTTATTATTTTGTGGATTTTTTTTGAAAAACTAAGCCTACTTTAATAATGGACAACATGGACATAATATCAACTAGTAGAAAAACCCTCATTGTTAAATAACTAAGTAGGAGAGGATATTTATTTAGTATAAATCATATGGTCTCCATTACTGGTTTGTAAGTGATGTAATTATATTTGCGTGTTGGCTTTAGTGCCTCCTCCATATCGGATGAGTATAATTATGAATCACCAGTACAAACTTCCTTAGGGATAATTAAAAAAAATTACCTAGTACGTGTTCACTTCTCCATCTGAAGGAACTCATTACAAGGTAATTAACTTAGTATTAAGTAATGGTATACACTTAGATACAAATAATGGTATCCGCCCTGTCGGAGTTACTGCTAATTTTTTGTATGACCAGAGCAAGACTAACATATTAATTTTATTTGTCATAAGGTTATGTTGACATGATAGTAAAATTATTAGGTAGTACCTACTTGACCAAAGTTGAATTTGTATATGTCCACACAATAATGGCATGCTAAATTCATGATGTTCAAGGTGTTGGTAAATTTCTTATTATTGTTTTAAGGGAATTAATATTTAATTAATTCAAAAAGTTTATGCCCTACATAATTTTTACTTATATGATTCTCAGGATTTCAAAAATGGGCTATTTCGGTCCACGTATGGTGATTCTTAAAGAAAACAAACTTACTGGACCAAATTATATTGACTGGAAATGTAATATGGATATTGTCTTGACTGCTGAGGAGTACAAATATGTACTTGTTGAGGAATGCCCACCTAAGCTTGATGCTAACTCTGATGAAGAGGTCAAAGAGGCTTATAAGAAGTGGAAAAAGGCAGATGAGCTGGCACGGTGTTACATTTTGGCATCTATGTTAAATGTACTACAACATCAGCATTAGGCCATGGCCACGGCTTATGACATGGTGTATACCTCAAGGAACTCTTCAGACATCATAATAGAGCAGCTAGACAGTTTGCTATGAAGTGTTTGATGAATACAAAAATGGCTTAAGGTACACCAGTAAGGGATAATGTTCTCAAGATGATGGGTCATCTGAATGAGATGGATCCTTGAAGCTGAAATCGATGGAGAATCCCAGGTCGATATCATTCTCGGGGCTTTGCCTAAAAGTTTTGACAATTTTTGCCTTAATTACAACATGAACAAAAGGTTGTATAATTTGGCAGAAGTTACAAAAGAGCTACAGGATGCTGAATCTCTATTTAGGCAGAGTGGTCATATTTTTCTTTCTAAAAGGCTTTTACTTCTAAGCCAAAAGGCGGTAAGAAGAAGAATAACATTCAAAAATAGACAAACTCAGCAAAGAAGGGCATGGGACCTCAAGATGCTGTGAAAATGCCGAAGGGCAAATGTTTCAAGTGCAAAGGGTTAGGACATTGGAAGACAGACTGTCCACTTCTCAAATAAGGGAACAAAAAAGGTATATCTCATTTACTAGTAGTTGAAACATGTTTAACGGGGTTATCTACTGGCACCTGGTGTATAGATACATGAGCCACTAATCATGTTTACAATACATTGCAGGGGTTCCAAGAAACCAGACAGCTCAGTGATGAAGAGATATGCTTGTTCATGGGTGACACTACAAAAGTAGCGGTCGTTGCATTAGGAGATGTTACTTTATCTTCTGGTAGAAATAAGTCTTTGACATTGAGAGATTGTCTTAATGCACCTTCACTTGGAAGGAATTTAATTTCTGTTTCTATGTTAGTTAAGGATGGATATTCAGTTTATTTTAATGACAATATTGTTATTAGAAATAATAAAGATTTTATTTGTTCTGGTGCATTAGTTGATAATCTGTATGTCATTAATCCTGTTTTGCCCACAATGCAACTTATGGAAATAAATAATATGTCATCTAACTTAAATTAGAGAAAGGATCCTTCTTGTATGAACCAAACATGTCTTTAGCACTTGAGATTGGGGCATATTAACCTAAGAAGAATTCAAAGACTAGTTGAAGATGGACCTTTGAGTTCATTGGAAGTGGAGGCACTACATTCTATGAATCCTGCTTCGAAGGTAAAATGACCAAAATCCTTTTACGACAAAAGGGTATAGGGCCAAAGATGTGTTAGAATTGGTTCATTCTGATTTGTGTGGACCCATGACTATCCAAGATAGAGGTGACTTTGAATATTTTGTCATATTTATTGATGATTATTCAAGGTGTGGATACATTTATTTGATGCGCCGTAAGTCTGCGTGCTTTGAGAAATTCAAAGAGTACAAGGCTGAAACGGAGAACCATCATAGAAAATGTATCAAGTCATTATGATCATATCGTGGTGGCGAGTACCTCTTTGGAGAGTTTAGGGATTATTTATCAGAGGCTGGGATTACATCCCAATTGACTACACCTGGAACACCCAGCAGAATGGTGTATCCGAAAGAAGGAATAGTACACTTATGGAGATGGTTAGATCAATGATGAATTATTTGAATTTACCAGATTCGTTTTGGGGATATGCCTTAGAGACTGCAGCTTATATCTTGAACTTGGTTCCTTCTAAGTCAGTACCTCTTACTCCTACAGAGCTGTGGATTAGGTGTAAGCCTAGTCTGAAACATGTTCGAATTTGGGATAGTAACACAGGTGCTGAATGGGAAAGCAGATAAGTTGGAATCTCGTACAGAAGTACGCTTGTTTGTAGGCTATCCAAGAGGAACGAAATGAGGTTTATTTAATAGTCCTAAGGATCAGAAGGTCATTGTTAGCACCAATGCCCGATTCTTAGAGGAAGACTATGTGATGAACCATAAACCCACAAGTAGATTTGTGCTAGAAGAACTGAGAGGTGAGACACCAAGTACTTCAGTACCAACAAGAGGTTGAACCACAATTAACTACACAACATATCGCAAATATTATACCACAACCGATTGTGCCTCGTCGTAGTGGAAGGGTTGTCATATAACCTGATAGATATATGTTCTTGGGAGATCGTCAGACTTCCTCCCTGAGGAACAAGATTTTAATCCCTGTACCTACAATGAAGCACTCCAAGATAAAGATGTGGAGTCTTGGCAAAAAGTAATGATATCTGAAATTGAATCTATGGATTCCAATCAAGTCTGGAAGCTTGTAGAACCACCCGTTGGCGTAAAAGTTATTGGATGCAAGTGGGTCTATGAGAGAAAAAGCGGATCAGACGGTAAGGTTGAAACCTTTATAGCTCGGCTTGTTGCAAAAGGTTTTAAACAAAGAGAGGGTATCGATTATGAGGAAAACTTTTCTCCAGCAGCCATGCTTAAGTCTATCCGGATTCTTTTATCTATTGCAGCTCATCTCGATTATGAGATTTGGCAAATGGATGTCAAGACAGCTTTCCTTAATGGAAGTCTTGAGAAAGACATCTATATGAAGCAACCAGACGGGGTCATTGAAAAGGGACAAAAACATCTTGTTTGTAAGCTCAAGAAGTCCATTTATGGACTTAAGCATGCTTCCAGATCTTGGAACATATGTTTTAATCAGGTAAGAAAATCCTATGGATTTGATCAATGTCAGGATGAATCATGTGTATACAGAAAGTGTGACAGAAACGTGGTGGTGTTCCTAGTACTTTATGTGGATGACATCATGCTTATTGGAAACAATGTGAAGGTGTTATCTAATGTAAGGGTATGGTTATCCAAACAGTTTGATATGAAGGACTTGGGAGAAGTAGGTCACATCCTTGGGATCAAAGTTCTACGAGATCGCAAGAGAAGGATGTTGGGCTTACCCCAAGCTTCCTATATTGATACTGTACTAACTCGTTTTAGTATAAAAATTCTAAGAAAGGTTTCTTACCTTTTAGACATAGAATTGCTCTATCAAAGGAGCAGTATCCGAGGACACCTAAAGAGATAGAGAACATGAAAGCAGTTCCTTATGCTTTAGCAGTAGGAATAGAGAACATGAAAGCAGTTTTTTATGCTTCACCAGTAGGAAGCTTAATGTATGTAATGCTATGCATGAAACCAGACATCTACTTTGCCGTAAGCATGGTCAGCAGATATCAGTCTAACCCAGGACAAGAGCATTGGACTGCCGTAAAGCATATTTTAAAGTACCTAAAAAGGACTAAAGAGTATATGCTAGTTTATCAAGTAAATAGTTTAGTTTTCTTGGGGTATACAGACTCGAATTTTTAGTCAGATAGGGATTCCAGGAAATCTACCTCAGGTTATGTGTTTACTTTGGGAGGTAGAGCCATTGTGTGGAGGAGTATCAAGCAAAAATGTATTACTGATTCTACCATGGAAGCCAAGTATGTGGCAGCCTCTGAGGCAACCAAAGAAGCGGTTTAGCTCAGAAACTTTTTGTTGGACTTGGATGTGGTAACTAGTTTGCCTAAGTCTATTACACTTTATTATGATAATAGTGGTGCAGATGCAAACTCGAAGAAACCACGAGCCCATAAGACAGGTAAACACATTGAGCGCAAGTACCACCTGATACGAGATTTCGTAATGAAAGGAAAAGTTGTTGTGATCAAGATAGCATCAGCCGACAACCTAGCTGATGCCTTTACAAAGAGCTTACCAGCTAAGGCTTTTGATAGTCATGTTGAGGGAATGTGAGTCAAATGTGTAGCAGCATGGCTTTAAGTATAAGCGAGAGATTTGTAATAGTATTCTTAAAAGCAATGCTTTGAGTATAAGTGGGAGATTGTTAGGGTTATATACTAAATGCATCACTTTTGTAGTAACCTTATTTCTTTAAATTTTGAATGAGAATCATATTGGCAAATATTTGCATATTGTATTTGTTGCAAGTGTTAATACAAATGCCTGATATTCTATATTGTAGATAATATAGTGTGTGGTGTCACACAGAAGATCATATTATCAGTTCCCTATGAAATATATAAATAGTTCACAACCTAGATGGACTTGGACAATCTATTGGAAAGGGTGTAGTATAATCTGGTATTAGTCTATTTTGACTATAGGTTTACACTAGTACACTTTGTGTGTATTGAACAGGACCACTTGAGGTTGTTCTCTTTATACTGACCACATAAAAGAACAAACACCTCTGTTATTATGGATGCTTGTGCTCTTAATCCAGATATAATAACAGACATGTATATGCAGTGTGCATTACTTTGACTCATGAAAGAGTGAGATTCATTATGGGTCAACAACCTCTATGAATTAGGTAATAACATTGTATATATGATGGGCTGTTGATTATAAATGGAATCTATGTCCCGATACATCAGGTTGATGATGTCCCCTTTAGGAGCTCATAAGGATTGTCATGTAAACCCTACAGGTGGATTATATCCGATATGACAAATAAACTTGGGCGGTAATACTTAAGGATAAAAGATGTTGAATAAATATAGTTGTCAGTAACTTAATTTGATCGACGGGCATTCGATATCTTAACATGGGGAGCCAAACGAGCATATAATAAAAGAAGCCCACAAACATAATTTGGGATTAGGGAGGTAGTGCAACAATAGCTTATTAGTGGACTGAGCTATTGTTAATGGGCCTGGATTGCGTGTTCGGGCTGAACACGGGATTTCCAGATCCGTTAGGAGTCCTAAACCTAATTTCTCTCCATGGTCCCTATCGTAGCCAATATATATCCTCTATTCTGGCCGCCAAATTACTGATCAGAAATCTGAAGCTTTCTCTAAATTTGTGATTCACGTAAGAAGACAAAAAGAGGGCTACCAAGGAGAAGAAAAGGCTGGAAGATCATCGCCCACACGACGTCCAACTCGAGGAAGGAATACGTGCAGAAGATCTTGGGGTCGTCCGCTCGAGATTGCCATGAACTACTTGACTTCTTTCCGTCGCAGGTATAATTCGTGAACCCTAGTTTCCGCCTATGAAGGATTAGAACACGTATTAAATATGTTTAACTTTTTATCAATTAATACGCACACCAAAGAAAGGGTCCTGGGAATCCCAGTTCCATCAGATGTGTCATTCGGGGATCCATAACATGGGAGAGTTAGCCACTGCCCTTCTTCATACCGATAACAACGAGAAGAAGAAGTGATGAAATATGAAGGCGCCTCATTTATCTCTCTCTTTCTCTAAATAGCCATAGTGCGAACTTATCTGTAGGGGCCTGTCCTGTATAAATTAAAAAGTTTGTTTTATCTTATTTCTGGTGCCTTTTTAATTTTGTTTTGTAACTGTTGACACAAACAAGCGCCAGCTCCAATCTGCAAATGCCAATCTGACTGATTCAATGTTTTGTCTTTTCTAATAGACATATGGCAATTCATGTGTGATTTCAAATCTTTTGTGTGTTATCTTTTCCGAAATATGCACCTTGGGAAGCAGCATGTTGTTTCAGCTTTAATTGCTTATAAATGGCTGCAAACAGAGAAATAAAGAATCCATTGTACTCTTATCTTCCTAACTCCTATGCCGTTTTTTCTTCTCGATGATGGCTCTCTGCGTGATCTTGTCTATCGAGAAGGATTTGGTACTTATGCTGCCATCCCTTCACACACCACTTCGTCGAGTATTGGGCCCTTGTGTGTATTATTGACGACCATCGATATCTGTGATCTTGATAGTAAGTTTTTAGGAGACGAATACAGTAGCCTTTAATCATGAGCACCGACTTTAAAGAAGGAGGTGCGTGTTTAAGCGCCTGAAGGTTCCTAAATATTGGGGCCTATCTTCTCATTGAAGACAGGCGCCCCACTTCGGGATGGAGGCGCCTATGGAAGAAGGGCGCCTACTTCGAGAAAGAGGGCGCCTATTGAAGACAAGAGTCTTACATCGAGAAGGGGGTGCCTGTTGAAGGCAGGCGCCTGACTTCAAGAAGGGGCGCCTATTGAAGATGGGCGCCTACCTTTTGATAAGAAGGGGCATGTTGAATATATTCATCTGATTAATTTGCTAACTTCCTCCCTTATAATACTTGCAGGGAACCAGTTGGCAAGTTTCCCAAAGAGCGGTATTGGTGACTTTGGAGGTCGTGAAGATGAATTGATCTGACACACACATCAGACAGCTCATAAATCCCCATATTTCAGAAGGGCCTCCCTTAGATGGTAGGAAGGGCCTTTATACATGGAGAGTTGGATGGTGGAGTGAACTCTAACCCGAGTATTTGGGTAGAAGGGTTCCTTTGACGGCAGAATTAGGAATCATATCACAAGAGTGAACGTATCCCTACCTTTGGTGGAAGGCCGTCATTCTGCCTCCATTTTCTCTCTAGCCTTTCTAAGAGAGAAGACCAAGAGCGATTTCGTTGCCCTGCCTACTACTGAGGGTCGGGACAACAAGGAATTACGACCAACAATACGACCAGATGGCGAAAATGCCAAGACGTAATAGATTTCCATTAGGTCTTTGTTGTTATACTAGAATAAAAATCCAAGATGTAATAGAATTCCATTAAAATTTAAACATCCTTTTGTAGAGAAAGAGCAAAATAAAGGATGACTTTTGAAAGGAATATTTGTGGAGTGCGTCACTGGGACTTTGTATTTTCGTACCCACATGGTTATTTATAACTTGAACAGTGAGTAAAACTTTTAATGTATATCTTAATTTATTATCGAAATAACATTTATTTTATATATCAACCAAATGAGAAAAGAGTATCGTTTGTTGTGCTTATCAGAGGTATTTATGGACGTGATAAGAACTTGTACAAATGATTCATTCTCGTAAGAACACATAATCAAGAAAATGTTTCCAAAGATAAATTGGCGGAGATAAAGTTTCAGAGGTATGATGGACATAAACTTTATCATGGCGATCGGTCATAAGATCTTTTTTAAAGCAATTGGGCTTTTTTTAAAAGGTGACGTTGTTTGATGATGGAATGTTTATGTGGTGACTTTCCACGCGAGAGTTTGAATTGTATTCCACTGGAGAATTTATTGAGAGACTTGTTAACCGGTGGGTCAATGCATAAGATAAATAAATTCAATGAATGACTGAACGATCAAATCTTTTTAAGGAGAAATCGTTTCAGTTCTCAAGACAGACTATTCGATCTTGCTGCCTATAAATAATATGTAACTTTTGCAGATGCTGCCAACACCTGCTCCTTTTGGTACAAAGAGCTTCTGAAGATGTACCCAAGGAGACTGGCGTCATCTTGGAGACTGAGATTGCCAAGGATGCTTGTTATGACTTTTTTGCTAGACTTGTGGAGCCTGGAAGTACTGCTAAAGAAGAAGCTCTGAGAAAGGCTGCCTGTGAACTGTTGGTGTCGTCTGACAATAACATTTTCGAGCTTCTTGCAAACTATGTCTTTAATCAGGTCCTCGTTCCTCTCCTTGATCTTATGTATCTCGTTCTATTATGGCTATGCAATAAAAGGAGTTGTATTTACATTCTGCATTGAAAATACTTTTTTCATGATGCCTCTCTGTATTCATAAATAGTATTTTTCGAGAAATTTGCTATTGATGGGCATCATAGCCACTCGACGTCCATCCCGGTCAATTGTTAACCTCCATTTGAGAAAACTTTGCTTACAACATAGGGACCTTCCCACTTTACTTCGAATTTTCCCTTGCTCATATGTGTCATAGTTATAGGACGTCTTACAATAAGGACAAATTTACCTTTTTGGAATGCTCGTACTTTGACCTTTCGGTTGAAAGCTTTGGAGATACGGGCTTGATATAGCTCAATATACTGTTGAGCTACTAACCGTTTCTCGTCCAGCGCTTCAAGCTCCTGAAGCTAAAGACGATCATTGTTATCGGTCATGAGTTCATTGGTTATTACAATTCTCAGGGATGGAATTTGAATTTCTAATGGTAACACAGCTTCAAACCCATACACCAAAGAAAAAGGTGTACAAAAGGTAGGATTACGCACGGTAGCACGGTAAGCCCATAGACATTCTCCAAGCTTCTCACTCCAGTTATGTTTGTTAATATAAATGAACTTTTTATTAGAAGTTTAATGATGATTTTGCTGAATGCCTCAGCCAAGCCATTAGCGGCATGATTATATGTGGAAGCGACATTATCGATTTTGTTGTCGTCGCAGAACCGAGTAAACTTTTGGCTGATGAACTGTAGTCCATTATCATTAATGATTCACAGAAGGACACAAAATCTATATATTACATGATGTTTGATGAAGTTGATGACGCTGCTGGTCTTAACTTTTACGAAAGGTATAGTTTCAGCCCACTTCGAGAAGTAATCGGTTATAGCCAGTATAAACCGATGTCCTCTAGATGATGGTGGATTAATAGGACCAATGATATTCATGCCCCAAGCTTCAAAGGGCCATGATGTGGCAGTCGGATGGAGAAATACAGATGGTTGATGAATGAAGTCTGCATGGATTTGACAAGCTCGACATTTTCTTGCATATTTAATGGCATCTGATACCATAGTTAGCCAATAGTAGCCCATACGTCGGATACGATCCTGTAGCTTCGGACCGGGCTGATGTGCTCCACAAACACCATTGTGAGCCTCACATAGTATTTGTTTTGCTTTGTCGTCCGCCAGACAACGTAGGAGTAGACCATCAAACATTCGTCGATAGAGAGTCTTAGTGATATGATTGTAATAGAATCGGAGCGATCGCCGACGGATAGTTGTAGCTTCTGTCACGCCCCAGAACCAGAATACTGGAGAGCGGGGGCAGACATAGCCAGCTACGTATATGAAATGGAATCCATCTCGCTATACGGTCACGGCTGTCTAGATACATGAGGGTTTATCTACAAGCCAACAGTCTCTTAAGGTCATGAACAAGCCTAGTGTCTCAATCACAAGCATGTAAGTAAAAGTCACAAAATGTATGATCATTAAATATACAATAGTAAGGCATCCCAAACATTACATATTCAGTTGATCATGAAGCTAGTCGTTACAAAATGTCAGGACTAGCAAGAGTTTAGTCATACATGATCAACCCTAGGATCTATTAATCATGTTACAGACCGTAGGCAGACAGTAAGTAAGTGCAATCGAGCTAAACAGGTGCTCGTCGGCTAAACGCCTCAAAAGAATATTTTTACAATAGAGCGGGAGAGCCAAAGATAACCCACTCGTTGCCAGGGTTCCGTCTAGTGGCCACCATCTGGCTGGAAGGTCGGAAGATCCTCTGGAGCTGCTCCGAAATCTGGCCACACAAAACCAGTTGGGTCAGACCCCAGAAAGAGCAAGTGCCACAAAGGAAGCTTCACTTAAGAGCTAAAACCAGTAATCAGCACAAGATATAAGTAAGAACTGGAAATAAAAAAAATACACCAGAATGATATACGACGAGATAACCATGAAACTATTAAGATAACTAGGTTACAACCCGTAAACCAAACAAGGACCGGGGTTGTAACCCTTCGTCTGAACATAACTTGGAATTCTCACAATTTATCGGTAAAATAAATACAAGCATTCTGGTCATTCAATAATCTGGAACAGGATCAGGGCAAGACTTGACTGGTTAGACTCCGTCCAATCATTTCACGGCCATGCAAGAATTTCGGCTTGGTACTTTAACTAACTAGGGTTGTCACAAGCCTAATTACTAACAAGATGCAGTAAGATTATTCCACAGCCACAAGCCGAGCAGACCATCCAGGTTACCCGGGTTAAAAGATTAGAGTTGAATTCAGGTGGGTACATCGTCCAGGAAATGAATGTACCCTTAGGCAGCTTGAAGGGTGCAACACATGACAGTGTGCTGGAAATGTGTCCTACTCGACGGCAGTCTACAGATCCCAAGGCGTGCCCAGGTAACGGGATTGCCTGTAGCTGGAAAATCTTGTCATGACTAATGTATTAGTCTAGTTATTAGCCTTAGTCCATTTTAGTAGGTACTCCTGACCGTGGTACTCAGGAGTCCCTGTCCTAGACATGATGCAAGACAGGACTGGTTTATTTATACAAACACAATCGCCCACGGTGTCCAGATTAATTATACAGGTCATGTCATGTCAGGTAGACGTCGCAACAGCTATTCGAGATAATCATGTCAGGTTATCATGCTAAGTGTACTTGTCAGGAGTGCGCCACGACGGGCCACTATCAGGTCATGTCAGGTTATTATGTCAGGAGTGCACCACTACGGGTCACTATCACGTCATGCTCAATTATCAATTACAAACATATCAAGTAAATTCGTGATTATCAAGTTCAGGACAAAAGGCGTAAGGATATATAATTCGTGATTATCAATATACAAGGCTATAGAAGATCCAGGGTAATCAAGCTACGCTCAGGTCAGGCTACGCTCAAGTCAGGCTACGCTCAAGCCAGGCTACGCTCAAGTCAGGCTACGCTCGAGCCAGGCTACGCTCAAGTCAGGCTACGCTCAAGTCAGGCTACGCTCAAGCCAGGCTTCGCTCAAGCCAGGCTATGCAAGACATACGCTTCCAAAAGGCAGCGTATGTACTCCATACGACTCCTCTTCAAGACAGCGTATGAGGTCCATACGACTCCTTGCCAAGGCAGCGTATGAGGTCCATACGACTCCTAGCCAAGGCAGCGTATGCAAGACATACGCCTCCAAAAGACAGCGTATGAGGTCCATACGACTCCTTGCCAAGGCAGCGTATGCAAGACATACGCCTCCAAAAGGCAGCATATGAGTCAGACTGCGCTGCGCTAAAGAGCGCGCACAACTCAGTGGCACAAGCTAAAAAGCTCGCGCACATCCTCACTGTCTTCTCCAAATCAGCAAGAACTCCATGGTTTGAACCCAAAGCTTCAAAAGTCCATAACTTGGTCAAAATAAGTCCAAATCCAACTTTTTAAAGGTCAAAATTAGGTAGAATAAAATTTTCTACAATATGGAACCATCAAAACATGAAAACAAAGAAGTTTGATAGGTCAAAACCACCAAAATCTGAAAATAACCAATTTCTAGATCTACAAAAATTAAAGCCTCAAAATGGAAAATGACAAGTTCTAATGTGTCTTAGAAACATGAGAAGAAGCTAATGGAACAATAAAAATGAGCTCTCTTGTGGAAGCAAGTTGCACTTGCCTAGACCTCTCTCTTCTCTCTTTGGTAGGTGAAGGGAGTAAATGGAATAAGAAGAATAGATTAATGAAGAGAGAAAAGAAGAATAGGTAATAAATATGAGTGGTGGTGGTAGGTAGGGGGTTCACCCCTTGGTTCATGATGAACCAAGAGCAATCCCAAACCGAACCAAGCCAACCCAAACCAAGAATAAACCAAGCCCAGGGAGAAAATTAAGCAAGGAAATCATGAAATACAAGAATAAATACGTATACGTATTCCATAAATACGTAATACGAACCACAGGCATTACAACTCTACCCACCTTAAAAGAATTCCGTCCTCGGAATTTAATCAAGAGGCTAGAGGAGCAATGACAAGCTACATTAATCACATGCAAGCTATAACTAGGTAGACAATCACTCATTCAAGCAAGGAATCGAAGGCATGAGGCATAAGAAAGACATTATACCTCACGAGTCAAACAATTCGGGATATCGCGATCGGATATCATCCTCACGCTCCCACGTTGACTCCCCCAAAGTGTGATGACCCCAAGCAACTCGGACTAACTTGATAGTCTTATTCTTGAGGATCTTCTCTCTTTGGTCCAATATAGATGCGGGCCTTTCCTCATACGAAAGGTTGGTACCAACAACCAATTCCGAATGATCCAGGATGTGGCTCGGGTCCGGGATATACCGTCGTAATTGGGATACATGGAACACGTCATGCACCTCGCTTAGCGACGGTGGAAGAGCGAGACGATAGGATACATCTCATACTCGCTCCAGAATGTCAAACAGTCCTATATACCTAGGACTAAGCTTGCCCCGTACGCCGAAACGAATGACGCCACGGTTAGGCGAAATCCTCAGAAATACATGATCGCCGACCGAAAACTCGAGAGGGCGCCAATGAGAATCGGCCCAATGGCACTGGCGATCTTGGGCAACTCGAAGATGATCTTTGACTCGCCTGACCACTTCAACTGTCTGGGCAATCATTTCTGGACCGAGCATCTGTCTCTCTCCAACATCATCCCAGGCTAGCTGAGATCTGTACTTCCTACCATACAGTGCCTCGAACGGTGCCATCTGGATACTGGCCTGGAAACTGTTGTTGTACGAGAATTCCACCAGGTGCAAGTGATCTTCCTATGAACTACCGAAGTCAAGTGTGCAAGACCGCAACATGTCTTCAAGAGTCTGGATCGTGCGCTCTGACTGGCCATCTGTCTGCGGGTGATGCGCTGAACTGAACGGGAGATGAGTTCCCAAACTCTCTTGCAAGCTACGCCAAAAGTGCGACATAAATCTTGAATCTCGGTCCGAGGTGATACTGACTGGCACACCGTACAATCTGACAATCTGCCTGAGGTACATCTTTGGTAACTAAGCCATCGACTGACCAATTCTGAATGGAAGAAAGTGAGCCACTTTCGTGAGCCTGTCAACTATAACCCAGATAGCATCTCTACCAGCTGGGGATCTAGGTAGTCCAGTCACAAAATCCATGGTCACATGCTCCCACTTCCATTCTGGAATCGGTAAGGGCTGAAGAAGTCCAGCCGATCTCTGATGTTCGGCTTTAACTTGTTGGCAAACCAAACACCGAAAGACAAACCGTGGTATCTCCCGCTTCATGCCATTCCACCAGAAATGCTGCCGGATATCACGTACATCTTCGTACGGCCGGGATGGATAGAATACTGCGAACTGTGCACTTCTGACATGATCTCCTGCCGGATATCTCCGCTGGGTACACAAAGAATCTTACCCTGTCGAAGTGTACCATCCTCATGAATGCATAACTCTGGTCTTCGTCCTGCCTCACACTCTGCTCTGAGTCGCTGAAGCTTGGAATCTGCCGACTGCGCCATCCGGATCCTCTCGACTATAGTGGACTGAACTTGCATACTGGCCATCAAGGCCATACTGTAAGGGAGAACAACTTTAATACCCATCTTCTGAAGATCTGCTAACAGCTTTGGTTGCGCTGTTAGAAAATAAACTCCCGCTCTCCTGCTCAATGCATCCGCAACAATATTGGCCTTTCCAGGATGATACTGCAGGTTGACATCATAATCCACAAGAAGCTCCAGCCACCTCCTCTGACGCATATTAAGATCCTTCTGGGTAAAAACAAACTTCAGGCTCTTGTGGTCGGTAAAAATTTCTACCATGTCTCCATACAAGTAGTGCCCCATAACTTAAGTGCAAACACCACTGCTGCCAGCTCCAAGTCATGGGTTGCGTAATTCCTCTCATGATCACGAAGTTGTCATGACGCATAAGCTATTACCTTTCCATGCTGCATCAGAACACATCCTAAACCTCTTCCTGAAGCATCACAGTACACTGAGAATCCTTCGGTCCCATCTGGAAGCGTGAGAATAGGAGCTGTTATCAGGCCTCGCTTCAACTGCTCAAAAGAACTCTGACACTCTGCTATCCAAGCAAACTGCGCATCCTTGCGGGTCAACTACGTCAATGGCGTTGAAATTCGAGCAAAATCCGAAACAAACCGCCGGTAGTAGCCGGCCAATCCAAGAAAACTAGGAACCTCTGCAACTGTGCTGGGCACTGGCCATGACTCAATAGCCACAATCTTCTGGGGATCCACTTCTACTCCTCCTCGAGTGATGATATGACCCAAGTACGAAATACGATCGAGCCAGAACTCGTATTTACTGAACTTGGCATATAACTGGTGCTCTTTGAGGATCTGAAGGACTATACGGAGATGCTGCTCATGCTCCGCCTCACTCTTACTGTAGACCAGAATGTCATCCAAGAACACAATCACAAACTGATCCAAGTAAGGCATGAAGATGCGATTCATGAGGTCCATGAATACTGCCGGCACATTGGTTGCTCCAAAAGGCATAACAAGGAATTCCCAATACCCATATCTTGATCTAAAAGCTGTCTTCGGGATGTCCTGTTCTTTGACTCTGATCTGATGATAACCTGAGCGTAAATCAATCTTCGAGAATACTGAAGCCCCCTTGAGTTAATCAAATAAGTCATCTATTCTCGGAAGAGGGTATCTGTTCTTGATTGTCACTGAGTTTAAGGTACGATAATCAATACATAACCTAGACGTACCATCCTTTTTTTCATAAGAAGCATCGTGGCTCCCCAAGGCGATCCACTAGCACGAATGAATCCCTTGGTTCTAAGTTCTTCAATCATCTTGTACAATATCTCCAACTCTGACGGCGCCATCCTGTAGACTCTCTCTGACACTGGGGCTGTCCCGGGAATCAAGTCTATAGTGAACTCAATCTCCTACTCCAGAGGCATACCTGGAAGTTCTTCTGGGAAAACATCTGGGAACTCCTCGACTATCCTGGGCAACTGAACTGCTGCTACTGCCATCCGCAATACTGAAGGAGATGACTCAACTTCGCCTCGAGAAAAAAAAACTCCAGCTCGTCTGGAATGCTAAAAACAATCCTGCCAATATGGCAGTCTATCCTAGCATACTGGTTCCTCAACCAATCCATCCCTAGGACCACATCATAATCGGCCATTGGGAATTCTATCAATCTAGCGGGGAATTCTCTACCGCTAACTACGATCCGACACGAGGAAAATACTCTATCTACTCCCACAAGTCCGTTACCAGTAAGTATATTAAGCCTTACTGATAATGGCTCGGGCTCCAATCCTACCCGTGTCGCGAATCGTGCAGACATAAATGAATACGATGCACCAGAATCAAATAAAGCTGAAGCTGGAAAGGAGTTGACGAGAATAGTACCTGCCACTACCTCTCCTGGTGCCAATCCTTCCTCCACGGTCATCACCATAGCCTGACCGTGCCCTCGGGGTGCTGGTCCCCTCTGTTGAAATCCTCGCTGCCCGCTCTGACTCTGGGCTTGGACTTGTGCATACTGTTGGGGGTTCTGCTGCTGGAATACTTGGGTCTGAGGCGGCAAGGGTCTCGGCAATGGATACTGCTGCTGCTGGACCGGAGCTGGTCCTCTCACCGAAGAGCTAGAAAGGTTTGACGATGATGAACCACCCCTATTCGGGCAGGATCCAACCCTATGGTCTGGTGCTCCACAAGCCAGACACAATCCCTATGCCCTGTGACATTCTGCCACCACATGGCCTGGCTTCCCATAATGAGAACAACCCACTGCGGAAGATTGCTTCTGCTTCTGCTGCTTAGGGTACGTCGGAGTTGAATGCTGGACCGACGTTACTGAGGCCGCTCGCCTCGGAGCTCTAATAGTCAAAGCCCTGGCTGCCGGGGCCGGTACTGAAGACTGATTCATCTGGCCGTGAGATCTCTTCCGACCTCCGGCCCTATCCACAATCCTCTGGAAGGTATACTCATGCCTCCGGGCTGCTCTCAAGACTGCATCAAAAGTATGATGCTCAAACTGCTCAACTGCCAACAAGATCTCCAGGTGAAGTCCCTGCTGGAACCGCTGGACTCTATCATACTCGGTTGCCACCAAAGTGGGAGCAAACCGACTGAGTCTGGAAAACTCGGCCGTATATCTGTCGACCGTCCAGCCTCCTTGCTTTAGATTGGTAAACCTCGTCTGCAGATCATACCGAGCCACGGTATCGAAATACTTGGTCTGGAATCTCTCTCTGAATACTGCCCAAGCAATGGGTGCTGCTAATCCAATGGCCTGCGCTGCCCACCAGCTGCGGGCAAGATCTAACAACTGCAGGCGCACAACGGCCACCTTCTCGTTCTCTGGGGTCCTGGCAGCTTCTAGAATCACCTCTGTGTCCTGAAGCCATGCATCTGCTGCGATAGCATCTTCACTACCGTCGAAGAATGGAGGGTTCAAGCGCTTGAAGCTGTTGGCAGCGCTGTTACCCTGATGACCACCCCGGGTCAAAGCATTCGTCACTGCCTGGTGCAAGGCATCTCCACGCCGGTCTTGGGAAGCTATCAAAGTCCTGACGAGTCCTACCAAAGTACCGTCATCATGTTCTACAAGTTGAACTGGCTGGACTGGTGGCTCTCCGCCAGAAGGTACGACTCTGGAGGCTACTCCGGAATGCTGGACTTGATCTCCAGGTTGCTGCTGGTCCGCGGGAGGTGCTCCGCCTTGCTGGTCGGTAGGACCACGAACAATGTCGCTGAAGAAGACGATATAGGGAACAATAAGGAAGGACCAGGACAGATCAACGATACAAGCATATGATAAGGACAAGAATCCAGGGATTCAGAAGATACAAGCAGAGATCAAGGACGAATACTGATTGAGACATCTATTCGGTAAACCCTCATATATCTTGATTTACAAGACCTGCATGAGCTACCACTTAAACTATGTCATGCCCCAGAACCAGAATACTGGAGAGCGGGGGCAGACATAGCCAGCTACGTATATGAAATAGAATCTATCTCGCTATACGGTCACGGCTATCTAGATACATGAGGGTTTATCTACAAGCCAACAGTCTCTTAAGGTCATGAACAAGCTTAGTGTCTCAATCATAAGCAAGTAAGTAAAAGTCACAAGATGTATGATCATTAAATATACAATAGTAAGGCGCCCCAAACATTACATATTCAGTTGATCATGAAGCTAGTCGTTACAAAACGTCAGGACTAGCAAGAGTTTAGTCATACATGATCAACCCTAGGATCTGTTAATCATGTTACAAGCCCGTAGGCAGACAGTAATTAAGTGCAATCGAGCTAAACAGGTGCTCGTCGGCTAAACGTCTCAAAAGAATATTTTTACAATAGAGCGGAAGAGCCAAAGATAACCCACTCGTTGCCAGGGTTCCGTCTAGTGGCCACCATCTGGCTGGAAGGTCGGTAGATACTCTAGAGCTGCTCCGAAATCTGGCCACACAAAACCAGCTGGGTCAGACCCCAGAAAGAGCAAGTGCCACAAAGGAAGCTTCACTTAAGAGCTAAAACCAGCAATCAGCACAAGATATAAGTAAGAACTGGAAATAAAGAAAATACACCAGAATGATATACGACGAGATAACCATGGAACTATTCAGATAACTAGGTTACAACCCGTAAACCAAACAAGGTCCGGGGTTGTAATCCTTCGTCTGAACAGAACTTGGAATTCTTACCATTTATCGGTAAAATAAATACAATCATTCTGGTCATTCAATAATCTGGAACAGGATCAGGGCAAGACTAGACTGGTTAGACTCCGTCCAATCATTTCACGGCAATGCAAGAATTTCGGCTTGATACTTTAACTAACTAGGATTGTCACAAGCCTAATTACTAACAAGATGCAGTAAGATTATTCCACATCCACAAGCCCTGCAGACCATCCAGGTTACCCGGGTTAAAAGATTAGAGTTGAATTCAGGTGGGTACATCGTCCAGGAAATGAATGTACCCTTAGGTAGCTTGAAGGGTGCAACACATGACAGTGTGCTGGAAATATGCCCTACTCGACAGCAGGCTACAGATCCCAAGGCATGCCCATGTAACGGGATTGCCTGTAGCTGGAAAATCTTGTCATGACTAATGTATTAGTCTAGTTATCAGCCTTAGTCCATTTTAGTAGGTACTCCTGACCGTGGTACTCAGGAGTCCCTGTCCTAGACATGGTGCAAGACAGGATTGGTTTATTTATACAAACACAATCGCCCACGGTGTCCAGATTAATTATACAGGTCATGTCATGTCAGGTAGCCGTCGCAACAGCTATTCGAGATAATCATGTCAGGTTATCATGCCAAGTGTACTTGTCAGGAGTACGCCACGACAGGCCATTATCAGGTCATGTCAGGTTATTATGTCAGGAGTGCACCATTACGGGTCACTATCACGTCATACTCAATTATCAATTACAAACATATCAAGTAAATTCGTGATTATCAAGTTCAGGACAAAAGGCGTAAGGATATAAAATTCATAATTATCAATATACAAGGCTATAGAAGATCCAGGGTAATCAGGCTACGCTCAGGTCAGGCTACGCTCAAGCCAGGCTACGTTCAAGCCAGGCTACGCTCCAGTCAGGCTACGCTCGAGCCAGGCTACGCTCAAGTAAGGCTACGCTCAAGTCAGGCTACGCTCAAGCCAAGCTACGCTCAAGCCAGGCTACGCTCAAGCCAGGCTATGCAAGACATACGCTTCCAAAAGGCAACGTATGTACTCCATACGACTCCTTTTCAAGGCAGCGTATGAGGTCCATACGACTCCTTGCCAAGGCAGCGTATGAGGTCCATACGACTCCTTGCTAAGGCAGCGTATGCAAGACATACGCCTCCAAAAGGCAGCGTATGAGGTCCATACGACTCCTTGCCAAGGCAGCGTATGAGGTCCATACGACTACTTGCCAAGGCAGCGTATGCAAGACATACGCCTCCAAAAGGCAGCGTATGAGTCAGACTGCGCTGCGCTAAAGAGCGCACGCAACTCAGTGGCGCAAGCTAAAAAGCTTGCGCACTGCTCACTGTCTTCTCCAAATCAGCAAGAACTCCATGGTTTGAACCCAAAGCTACAAAAGTCCATAACTTGGTCAAAATAAGTCCAAATCCAACTTTTCAAAGGTCAAAATTGGGTAGAATAAAATTCTCTACAATATGGAACCATCAAAACTTGAAAGCAAAGAAGTTTGATAGATCAAAACTACCAAAATCCAAAAGTAACCAATTTCTAGATCTACAAAAATTAAAGCCTCAAAATGGAAAATGACAAGTTCTAACGTGTCTTAGAAACATGAGGAGAAGCAAATAGAACAATAAAAATGAGCTCTCTTATGGAAGCAAGTTGCACTTGCCTAGACCTCTCTCTTCTCTCTTTGGTAGGTGAAGGGAGTAAATGGAAGAAGAAGAAGAGATTAATGAAGAGAGAGAAGAAGAATAGGTAATAAATATGAGTGGTGGTGGTAGGTAGGGGGTTTACCCCTTGGTTCATGATGAACCAAGAGCAATCCCAAATCGAACCAAGCCAACCCAAACTAAGAATAAACCAAGCCCAGGGAGAAAATTAAGCACGAAAATCATGAAATACAAGAATAAATACGTACACGTATTCCAGAAATACGTAATACGAACCACAGGCATTACAGCTTCTTTAGGATCTTCAGGTAAGATGTCATACACCACGAAGTCGATGAAAGGTTCTCTCAAGTCTTGCTGATGGCATTAATTTCTGTTGAATTACTGATGGAATTATTCTCGATGTAAAATAATTCTTTGTTAGTGACAACAACCATCTGCTGTCTTCTGACTAGAATTACTAATACTACTGCAAGATTAGCAAGTGCTTCAGTTTCTGCATTGCATGCTAGCCGTCCATGCTCAATGAAGAAGCCTTTGAATGATGTAGCCATTTTAATTGCTGTTTCATGATATGGGACAAGATCCTGATGTCGAACTTCATACGTTCTTCTGACCTGATTGACGATCAGTTTATAGTCTCCGTAAACCTCAAGATATTCAGTATCTAGCTGTTTAGCTAGTTGTGACCAATGAACAAAGCATTGTACTCTGCCACGTTGTTGGAGCATGATTCGTCCATAGAATAACCTCTTTGAATAGCCAATCCATCGGGTGATACGAAGATAATTCCGACTCCAGCAACGATGGTGCCTTTGGGTCTGATTCTGGATGCTCCATCAAAGAATAGATGCCAAGTAGGAAATTCTTCAGAAATCATGTTAGATTCTAGGGTTTTATCAGAAATTTTATCATAGAATAGACGTCTCAGGAATTGGATGAGCCGCTAGAAAGTTAGCAAGGGCTTGATCCTTAATAGACTTTTGTGGAACATACACCATATCGTACTATACTAATAATTTGGCCTATGTACAAGCCTGGAATTGAACGTACTGGGCTTCCTCATCAAAACTCGGAGAGGGTTGACTCGGGAGATGACATGAATGGTTTGGCCTGTGATATAATGTCGTGTCTTTTAAACGACGAACATCAAGGCTAAATATTCTTTTTCTACGGGACTATAACGATGTTCAGCTCCATTCATTGTGCGGCTGAGATAATAGATATCCTGCTCATGACCCTCTTTATTCTTCTGGGCTAGTAATACACCCAATGAATGATCCATTGCTCAAACATACATCAGAAAGGGTATTCCTGATATTGGAGGCACTAGAACTAGAGGGTTCATCAAGTACTACTTTATGTCTTTAAATGCTTGCTGGCATTCAACAGTCCAAATGAAAGATACACCTTTCTTCATGAGTTGAGTAAATAGACTACAGCGTCCAGAGAGATTTGAGATAAATCTCCTGATCTACGCAAGCCATCCCTGGAATCCTCGTAGCTCTTTTAAGTTGCGTGGAGGACGCATCTCTTAAATGGCTTTGATTTTCTCAGGGTCATCGTGTATACCTTTAGAGGTAATAACGAATTCGAAAAATTTGCCACTAAAGACTCCCAGGAATGATTTGGTAGAATTCATCTTGAGTTGATATTGGCACATTAGATTGAAGATGGTTCTCAAGTCTTGGATGTGGTCTTTCTTTAGACAACTTTTGACAGCAATATCATCGACATAGCATTCAACTGTCTTCCTTAAATGATCACGGAAGAGAGTACTCATAGCCCGATGATAAGTTGTACCAGCATTTTTAAGACCGAATGGCATGACAGTGTAACAATAGACTCCCAAAGGAGTATGGAAAGATATATGTTTCTCATCTTCTGGATGCATTTTGATTTTATTGTATCTTGAGAATCCATCCATAAAAGACATTCGTTCGAATTCGCAAGTATTATCGATTATGACATCAGTGATCGGAAGAGGAAACTCATCCTTGGGTTAAGCGTCATTGGGGTCTCTAAAGTCAATGCAGACTCTGACCTTCCCCATTTTCTTCATAACTGGGACAATATTGGCGACCCAGTCGGGATATTGTTCTTCCCTAACAAAGCGGCAAGTGATAAGTTTCCTAACTTCAGTCTCTATGGCATTCATCATGTTAGGTTTGAATCGACGTTGTTGTTGTTTGACTGGCTCTGCATTAGGCCGAATGTGGAGTCTATGGAAAGCGACATGAGGATCAAATCTTGGCATATCTTCATAACTCCAAGAGAAGACATCAATATATTCCCGAATAAGCTTAATTAGTTCTTGTTTATCCACCACTAGGAGGCTTTTGCTGATGAAGATTGGCCTATGCGAACCTTCTTCTCCAATATCGACCTGAATTAATTGATCTTTTGTAGGTGGTTCTCGTTATTCGAAATAAAGTTTTTATGAAATATCCATCCTTTGTGTCCAAGGATCTACTTCAAGAGCTTCCTTAAAGTCATCCTCGTCATCTTCCAAGAACTTGGTAGACACCATATTAGAAGATAGCGTCACTCGATGGACATGTCCGACACTAGTATCAGAGTCCCACGATATGGAGTCAGAAGAATTAGATCGTTCTTCAATGTCAGACTCAGAGGCCTCTGGAGTTACAAACCGGTGAAGTATAACCCAAACCACGCTTTATCCTGCTATAATATGGCAATGGTTTCCCTTTCGGAGTAGGGGTACAAATGGGAGTTTGTCTTCCTCTACCGCCATTAAGACCAGTTTTAAAATCATAGCCCATCTTTCGAATGATTTCTTTAGATTGTTGACTATAACGACATAGTTGTAGTCGTCCATTATCATATTTTTCATCCTCACTATTAAGCATAGTTTCTTGTTCTGTTCCTTTACTAAAAAGTATAGGAGTTTCCCCCGTCACTACCACTTTTCTAGATTAGGGGTATTCTAGTAATTGTATAATTTTTGAATTTTTTATAATATTTTTTAATTGGTGCTTTTGTGTTAGTAGTTGGTTTAACCTTAGCCAACCATGATTAGAGACAAACTATGACTTAGAAACTTAATTATCAAGTTAGATTTGAATTTTAGGTTTTATTCCTAATTATGAAACTTTTGAATTCATTTTAGGTTCTTTTAATATATTGCTTTTGGACTTTTTGCTAAAAGGCTTTATAATGAACTTAAGTGGAGTTTTGACCCATACCTAAACCCTAACCCTAACCCTACCAGCAGCATGTGGTCGGCCAAACAGCCGCCCTCCTCTATATGTTCATATTCTGCAGCCACCAAGCCTTTACAAATCCTAAATTTTCTACCTTCCTCAAAATAGCCTATCTTTCTCATCTCTTATCCGATTTGGACCAAATGAATTGTGTTGTGATCCTTAGGCGGAGAGGAAGTTGCTGGAGGCATGCTAGCAAAGAATTGAAGGCATTTGACCCTAGGATTTTGGGTGTCGAGGCGTTTTGGTGACTTTTGTATTAAGATTCCAACTCTCAATAGGTAAATACTTCTAAACTCTTTTAAATTCTGATTTCTCTTCATAGAAACATGTATCTAGGTACCATAGACATGTAGACAAAGTTTGGTAGAATTTTGTGTCTGTTGATATGCATATCGGATGTGTGTCGGTGTATTATAACATGTGTTTGATGAAATGTCTCAAAGATTTAAAAGTTGTTATTTTTGAAAATTAATTTCATATATTTTAGTCCTAAATTAGGGGATTCCAAAAACCTATTTTTGAGTTATTTTGACACGATTTTTGTGTCCAAATTGGGCACGGAGACGTCGCACGAGGCCCCGTGCACTGTCATGTGCGCTGTCCTGCTTCCTGAGTGTCATAACTCGATGGACACGACACGGTTTGGGGGTGAAATTTGGTGGACATGTGGGAGAAACCTCTGCCCACGTGCTTCTAAAATTTTATGAGCTTTCGTTTAATGTGCACGAAGTTATCGAGTCGGTATAGATCACGGCCTGCTGTGCACACGCGCAAAAATTAGCCCTGACACGCACTCATAACTCGGACACGAGGACACGTAGACTCGAGGCAGGGTGTCCTACACCTAGCCCTATACCTAGGCTACCTATGGATACGAGCATGTGACACGTGGTGGCGTGTGTTGTGTCCTATTGGGGCCGACACCTCCCCACGAGGTCGCGTGCACTCGCGCGTACAGCCATTTTTGATACGCATGTGGACATGCAATACTGCAACTCGTGGACACGAATCAGGGCCTTAGACGCATACCCTAACACCCTAGCTACCCCCTGGCACGAGCATGAGTCTTCTCGTTGGACACGGCGAGTCCAACTGTGCTCGGCACACCTCGCACACATGTGCACGAGCACCATTTCGAATATGCCTAGTTTTGACACGAGTTTTGACACTTCTTGTACACTATTTGGACACCCTCATGACACTCTAGTTTGCACACATGCTGACACATTTGTTTGTGCCCACACCCTTTTTTGTATATCGTTTGTGTTATATTTGGTTGATGAATCCGAGTTTGGGATTTCTTGATATATTTGAGTTTATAATATATATGTACATAAACGGGTTTTGAGAGTGGTTCTGGAGACTCAGGAAGGAGCTTTATGGCAAGCTCTCAAAGTGTGAGTTCTTCCTGGATCGAATTATTTCTAGGTCATGTTGTGACCGGGGATGGGATCTCGGTCGACCCAAGGAAGATTACAGCAGTTGAGGCATGGACAGCAGCGAGTTCAGTTGTCAAGATCAGAGCTTACTGGGATTGGCAGGCTACTATAGGAGGTTCGTTCAGGAATTTCTCCAGGGTTGCAGAGCTATTGACTAGGCTGACCCGAAAGGATGCAAGCTTATCTGGTCAGAGGAGTGCCAGATCGCTTTTGATGAGTTGAAGAAGCGGTTGACGATAGCCCAGATTGACATTGCCATAAGGATCATGCGGGTTCACTATCTACAGTGATGCCCAGGGAAGGGTCAGGGTTGTTCTTGTAGCAGCATGGGAAGGTGATTGCCTATGCTTCCAGGTAGTTACGTCCTCATAAGAAGAACTACCCTACCCATGACTTGGAGTTGGTGGCAGTTATTTTTGCTCTTAAGTTGTGAAGCACTATTTATACAGAGAGCGAGTGGAGATCTTCACAGACCAAGAGCTTGAAGTATGTTTTTACCTAGAAAGAGCTCAACATGAGGCAAAGGAGATGGTTGTAGTTGATAAAGGACTTCAACATTTTATTGCAGTATCATCCAGGGAAGGCCAACGTGGTTGCCGATGCCTTGAGCAGGTATTCGGTAGCTATGTGTTTGACGGTAGATCGTCACTTGTTAGCAGATCTGGAGAGCCTGGAGATCGAGGTGATAGTGTCGGGAGTTGAGATGCAGATGTAGGGTTTGCTGATTCAGTCGGACTTGATGGAGAGGATCAAGTCGACTCAGTTCGACGATGTTGCTCTGTAGTATATCCGAGAGCATGTTCGAACAGGACTTGTGGATAGTTTATCATTACAGAGGATGGCGTATTGAGGTACAGTTCCAGGCTGTCTGTACCTAGTAGAGACCTTCGGGAGCAGGTTATGCAGGAGGCTCACCATTCTCAGTATTCTATGCATCCAGGTGCCAATAACATATAGAGATCTAAAAGAGTATGTATGGTGGTATAGGATGAAGTGGGAGGTAGCACGCTTCGTAGCCAGATGTTTAGTCTGCCAATAGGTAAAGGCAGAAAGGCAGAGGCCAGAAGGACTGTTACAACCATTGTCCATTACGGAATGGAAGTGGGAACATATTACGATGAACTTTATTTCAGGATTGCCACGTACACCGGAGAGAAAACGCGATTTGGGTCATCGTTGACATATTGACCAAATCAGCCCACTTCTTGTCATTCATAGTGGTCTTGTCTACGGAGAAGCTATCAGAGATGTACGTGCGTCAGATTGTCAAACTTATGAGTTCGGTGAACATTGTCTCGAATCAGGATAGTCGCTTTACTTTCCATTTTCGGTGGAGTCTGCATACTAGTTTGGGCACTCAGCTCAAGTTTAGTACTGTATACCACCCTCAGACGGACGGACAGTCAGAAAAGACTATTCAGACACTCGAAGACATGCTGCAAACTTGTGTCATAGATTTTGGAGGTTCCTGGGAGGATCATTTGCACTTAGTGGAGTTTGCATACAACAATAGTTTTCAGGCCAGCATTGAGATGTCACCATTCGAGACATTATATGGACATAGATGTCGTACTTCCTTATCGTGGGATGATGCTACAGAGCGAGCTTCATTGGGACCTGAGATGGTTGTAGACGCAGTCGAGAGGTGAAGCTTATCAAAGATCGACTTCGTGTGGCACAGGACAGACAGCGGCATTGGGCCGATAGCCACCAGAGGCACAACTTAGACATAGGATTAGGATTTTGTTTATTTTGTGATTTTTGTTTGATCATGTGATTGTTATAGTTAAGTTTGAGACCATATTTGTGCTAGGTGGAGATCTGGTGTTCCTGAGATATCTCCGACACGTGGTACTATACACTTTGGTGGAGGTGGAAAGCTTAGCCCGTGCTTCATCAAACCTTTCGTTGTCAGCGGGAGTCGATGACGTGTCATATAGGCAAGACTTGCCACCTGTATTAGAGGGAGTCCATATCATGTTTCACGTGTCGCGGTTGAGACAATACGTGGCAGATCCCAGCCATGTACTATATCATTCTGAGATCGAGGTGGGCTCTACTCTTAGTTATCCAGAACAGCCTATGGAAATTCTAGATCGATGGGAGAAGGTACAGAAGAACCAGATGATATCTTTGGTTCATGTTGCATGGAGGCATCACTCTCCAGGTGAGTCTACATGGAGAGGTACTACCAAAATACAGTAAATTAGCGACGGAATATTAGCGACGAATATTATCCGTCGATGATAGCGACGACTTTGTGGCAACTAGCCGACGAAGTACCGACGACAAAGTACTAATTAGACTTTGTGGCAACATTAGCGACGAAGTACCGACGACTTTGACCGTTACATTTTTTTTTTTTATCAACCCTCTGATAATATCTCCTCCAACACTCAATCCTACTACTGATATCATTCTTGTAAAGGTGATCTCTCAGAGTATACGTCCTACTCAGATGGATCTCTCAGAGTATCCTCTTCGGTTGGGTTGTGTTCTGAGCCATCCGTTCAAACTTAAAACACATATGAATTAGAACTGTGTTTTATATTTTTGACGAACCCAGGGATTGGATTCTGTATTTTGTATTTTGGTTTCTGTATTTTGGCTCCAGCTCCATTTGTATTAATCTACGGTATGATATGGTGATCAGGACATAGTCCCTGCAGCCAATCGACTGGCGAGGCAGAAACTATGTCGCTGTAGATAAAGTTGAGTGTCCTCCGACCCTCATCCGTCGGCAATGATGATACGACAACCTATCACAATATCTTATATAGTAGTAGATGATGTTTTAGTATGACATTATGTGAGTTCATCTTGATTCTGTTATATCCTTCAAATACTAGATACGATAAGAACATATACTACACCATATGTACAGAACATAGATGATTCACACTAATGTACGGTAGAATGAATTTTGGGTTGTGTTCTGAGCTATCCATTCTCACACTTGGAGATAAATCAAATATTTGTCAAAGTATCCGTGCTCGTCCCACCACCGGGCAATCGAACTCCTCCTCCTCCTTAAAGTATTGTAATTAAGAAATTTTGGAATATTTGTGGGAATTTTAGAATATTGTGCTATGATCGGATTATAACGCGGGTATTTTACTCTTCAGGATAATTGATGTCTATTTTATATTAATTTGGTTTGGTCTATATGATTCTTGGATAATTCGTGTGCATTAAATTCGTATGTGTATATTTGGTCTATGTGATTCTTGGATAATTGGTGTGCATTATATATTTGGTCTATGTGATTGTCGGATAATTGGTGTCATTATATATTGGTTTGGTTTATGCATTTTTTGTGCAAGAAAAGTGCTGTAATTTTTTCAAAAAAATCTCAGTGAGCGACGGACTATTGACCGGTTAGCAATGGATTTTTTCCAGTTTTTGACTACTTTCGACAAATTTTCGTCGCTAACGGGAGATTTAAATTGTTTCCAGGTAGCGATGGTGTCGACGGAATATTCGTCTTCGACGGAATAGCGACGGAAAATTCGTCGACAAGGTTCTGAAAAAGCTTGACATTTCGAGAACATTGGCGACGGATAATCAGCCACAAATCAGTCGCTGTCTCGACGGTATTGCGACGGAAAATCCGTCACCAAGGTTCTGAAAATGTCAAGCATTTCCAGAATATGGCTGACGGATAATTCGTTTGTATTCCGTCGCTAATCCCCCTTCGTTAGCGACGACGATCGACGGACTAGCGATAGAACGATACACTCTGATACGCTATTACGACGGTTTACCGACGGACCATTACGTCGCTATGTCTATACAGTTCAGTATTTAATACTTGATATAGACGAAAGCCTGTCGGAAAGTCGTCGCTAATGCTTCTTATTGTGAAGTCGAAAAGCCGTCGCTATTCCGTCGCTTGACAACTACTTAGCGACGTATTATTATTAGCGACGAGCTGATTGCCGACGGAATATTTTGGCCAAGATCTATCAGTGATCGGTCGCTAATACAAATTCTCGACGGATGGGCGACGGATGTGGCCGTCGCTAAATGGACATTTTTGGTAGTGAGGGAGGATGAGATGCGAGCGATACCCTATCTTTTTCAGCCTTGAGGTATGGTTTTCTATCCTTCTCATCTGTTGAGTTTTGTCTTTAATTTCGAGGACGAAATTATTTTAAGGAGGGTAGATTTGTCACTACCACTTTTCTAGATTAGGGGTATTTTGGTAATTGTATGATTTTTGAATTTTATAATATTTTTAATTGGTGCTAGTTGGTTTAACCTTAGCCAACCATGATTAAAGACTAACTATGACTTTAGAAACTTAATTATCAAGTTATATTTGAATTTTAAGTTTAGTCCTAATTAGGAAACTTTTTGAATTCATTTTAGGTTCTTTTAATATATTGCTTTTAGACTTTTTGCTAAAAGGCTTTCTAATAAACTTAAGTGGAGTTTTGGCCC
>JANAVB010036019.1:22223885-22589117 GCA_029216955.1 Iris pallida
TTTTCACTTTTGTGAGGAAGCACGTAGCCTCCAAGTGAAACCCCTTTTTCACCTTCTCCAAACCCTAACTTTCGCATCCGGAGTCCGTTTCACTTCAAATGAATTCCATTACACTCTGGGGAAGAGGAGAACTTCCTGGAATATTGCTATCAAGGAGTTGAAGGCATTTGCTCAGGGGAAATCGACCTACAAAGCGCTCGAGAACTTGCTTTCATTGGGTTCCAGACACCCAATAGGTAAACTCATTCTACCTTTGTTCTTCCGAATTTTTCTTTGTTATTGCATCCATATACCCTTGACATGTCCCTGAAGTTTGGTTGGGTTTTGACTTCGTTTGATAGCGGTATTGGACACGTATCGGTCTCACGTTACACGTGTTCTGCAAAATGCCACTTAGAATTGAAAAGTGTTAATTTTCGATTATGTTTTCACGAAATCCTTACTTATATGATTTGTAACAACTTTCGTGAAGACAGATCGGAAATCGAAATGATTTGACATCCGAACGGACACGGACACGCGTGTCAGATCTCTTGCACGGTCCCGTGCACGCCCTGCCGTCTGTACGTCATTACTCGACGCACAGAGTTATGATGCACAAGCTCCGTCTTGCCTAAAATTTACAAGCATGTAGGGGCAACCTTCCTACATGCCTGTAAAATTTCACGATGTTTCGTCGAGTAAGCGCGGAGTAATCGCGCGTGCACTGGTCGGCCGAACTGTGCACTCGGGCTCAAATTTGCGGTGACACGGCCTTTGTACGCAAACACGGCACGTCGAGGACCCGTACCAGGAGTTGGAACACATAACCTTATACCTAGACTACCCAGGGACTTGATCCTGAGTCGTGGTGTGGCCCGACGCGCGAGCCACGAGTGACGACCAGAGCACGAGCACGCCGCACGCGGCAGGCCGCACGCTGTTGCTCGAGCCATTGTGGCACGTCACTACGACTTCGTGTCATGTCGTCATGTACTAGACCTACCATGACCATACCTGGCCGTGTGCACGAGCACGAGGCTTCTCGTCGTCCGTGTGACGCAATCGAGCGAGAACACCCTCTTCGACACGCAAAATCGGTTTTCCGATACGCATTCTCTCGACACGACACGGACACGGTTTCGACTCGGGAGTACCCAAGCACGTCCCACTGTCGAGACCGACCTATTTGCCAAGTTTTGCGGGTTTTTCTGAGTATTTTGCGTTTTGAGTCTTTTTGTGAAAAATCGGGTTTTCATTAAATTGAAATTTGGGATTTATGTGATATTTCGATTTTTCAGATTTTGACGATAATTTCTAAGTATTTGGTCCTTGGACACTGTTTCGGACTTGTGGGAATCAACTCTCGGGGTTGATTCATATTTTCTACTATTTTTAGGCACATATGGTATTTTACCAATTAATGTATATTTTACCTATTAATTTATATAGATATTTATGTATATATATAGATATAATTCTTTAAATGCTTAACATCGAAAATGTGTTTATGTGAGGATCGAGGCTTTTATTTTAGACCTGGGAGCTTGCTTCAGGATCGAATCGACCTTCGTTGGTTTTATTCTTGGTATATACTTATATTTCCATAAAGCCTGTACGTAATATATATATATATATATATATATATATATATAAATATATATATATATATATATATATATATATATATATATATATATATTATATAGGTATTTTACTATTGATTGTAATATCTTATACATAGATTACTCTTATAGTCTCATATTATTCTGTTGCTCAGATTTAGACCTCTACTAGCAGCCCCAAATCATTGTTCACTCACAAACCATGTTTCCTTTCCTAATTTATATATATGTATATATATATATATTATATATATATATATATATATATATATATATATATATATATATATATATATATATATTAATTGTGATGAATGTATAAATATAGGCAATGTAATAAATTCTTGTGATATGACTATAGGAAGTGTTTGGACAGATTAGGTTCATCGTTAGGAGCCTAGTTCGGTCGAATTGGCCGACAAGTTGACAAAAGTCAACTTGGGTCAAACTTGATCCAAATCGACTCAAACGAACTTCGAATGACCTAAAATTTTGTGTATAACCTAAAAATTAGTAAAACGACTAGTTGACCAATGTTTGACCAGATTTGACCAGCGTTGACCAGGTTTGACTAGAGTTGACCAAGGGTTGACTTTGACCAAAAGGGACCTAGAAGCATGTAGTCTTGCATTGTAGCTATTTTTTTGATATTGTCTTGGTTGTGACATGTGTATACTTTAAATAGGTTTATATTGCCCCGGTTTAGCTACACTTCATCATCAACAGTTCGGTTTGCCAGGCGAGTACATTCTTTGACCATTTCATTCTTGCTTGGACGTATTACTTGTATAGACTAGTTTACTTATGCTGTCACGATATATCACGGATTAGTACTATATGGATCTCTTCATGCGATGTTATCCCCTCGGATACATCGGGTATACTGTGCTCATGTACTTTATCATGTGCATCGTCTACTCATTGTATTCGTACTTATTCATGTATACTCATGTGATATTCATGTACACTCATGATCATGTGAGCCTTCATGTATAACCCAGCGTACATGTGGACTCGCTATCCATGTGACGCACTACTTTCATGTGCAATAACATAACCTGGACAGATCCTTGTGTACTGATTGGGGCAGGGGGAGTATTTATTTGGTTATGTGATCTACACCCTTTTTATGTGCAAATCCAAACTAGATTTAAGTCATGTATAACCTAAGCTTGTTTAAATAACCAACATGTGCTCTGAATCACGTAGTTAGCTCAATTTTCTTATCTATTTCATGTATATCTATTTCTACTATATCATGTTCTTTTTTTACAGTCTCTTTACTATTTCTTTATCAGCAGTTCATGTATATTTTCTATAGCTCGTTTCATATTTACTTTCATGTTATGAAGTGTGAGAGATATGTATTCGTTCCTGTCCTGACTAGACCGTTGACAATATTACAGATGATGAGGATTGCTGCGCACTTACTATGGAGCAGGCCTAGTTGACACAAGTGACCTGGACCCTCAGCAGATCCAGTAGTCGCTGAGGACTTGCCTTGATTATTAGACTTATAATATCTTTTAGTTATGAGACTTTGTGGTTGTATTGAGACTTGTTATGGTGTGATTTTACACCGAGATTTGTATTCATATTATACTCTCTGCGTGATTATCTTTCTTCCATTCTATCTTAGCTATTGTGATTGAGTAGTACCATTTAATATTATTCTCCGTTTGGAGTATTTACTAGATTGTGTTAAATATTGGACCCAGGACAGCGTTCTACCGCCGACACTGCGTCGTAGGCTGGACGTACCCACGTCTCGTGCCCTTACACTAGGTGCGGGTCGTGACACATTTTTAGTGGTAGCCCATGCATGTCCGATCGCAACTAGTGTGATTTAGTGGTACTCGAACTAGAGTATCACTACAGCCTGCAATAGGATATAGGATATACGTTAAGGTACTCAACACACTAGGAAAACTCTTATCTAATTCTTTCTGTTAATTGTCTTCTTTTGAAAATAAACTGTCCTCCTTTATTTTTTCCCTTCATTCTCGGTAATTGCATTCTTTTTGATCTGTCTTCAGGATGGTTATGGAGACACGATCTCATCGATTCACGACCCGTACCCTAGAGTAAGGGCACGAACGTGGGTACGTCCAGTCTACGTCGCAGTGTCGGCGGTAGAACACTATCCTAGGTCAACATCTAACAATATAAAGGTACATGTACAATATATACACTCCGAATATAGGTGACATAGCAATACGATCTCAATCACATCTAAGGTAGAGCATGATAAAAGATAGATAGATAGATAGATAAGAACAGAATGAAGTCTACAGAGAATACAATCCAGATAAGTCTAAGCGTCTAAATAATATATATCCAAATCATCTCAGAATCTCAATACAGTAATCCAGAAAGATAATAAAAGACATCCTAATCTAGGGAGTGTCATCACTGCTAGTGGGTCCTGCTGCTGGTCCAAGTCACAGCAATCCTCTAGGGTCGTACCGTAATACGTAGGGCAGAACGCCTCAGCCTAGTCCTTTGTAATATTTCAACAGGTCCAGTCCGGACAGAGCGAGCACAATACATCTCAACAAATCATAATAGGTTAGGAAATATAAACATGCTAGAGAGTAGATACAGGAAACTGAAGGAATAACATGATGAAAAAGGAAGACTGTAAATAAATAGATACAATATATAGAGAACTAACAGTGCTAATAATTCAGAGTACAAGACGGTTATGTAAATGGCACAATGTTGTACAGGAGTAATCTAAAGAGGTTGTACACGAGTAATCTACTAGATTGATACATAACCACTTCTACTCCCCCTCCAATCAATACACAAGGATCTAGCCAAGTTATGTTATTGTATACGAAGTATAGTCGTACACGAAGATCATGTGAGCACATGAGTATACACGATTTCACACGATTTGTACATGAAAAGCACGAACACAAGGAGTACACGATGCTCATGATAAAGTACATGAACACGAAATACCCGATGTATCCGCTAAGGGATAACATCGCACGACAAATCCATATAGTACTAATCTGTGTTCCAACGTGTCAGCATCATGTAAAGTAATCTAAAGCAGGAATATACTCCTAAACAGGATATAAATGATTAGAGAATGTACTCGCCTGTATCCTGAGTATCTGTAGAGTATCTACTGTCCGAGGAGTGGTCTGTCTCATATAGAATAGTACAAGTCACTATAAGTCTAAAATGATATATCAAACTGCTATAATGCATCTATATGAAGTCTGGGGTTAAACTGGACTAAAGTCACTCTTGGTCAACTCTAGTCAACTAGACTAGTCAAACTAGGTCAAACCTATGCCAAACAAGTCTCACTAGGCCTAACTTGTCTATTCTAGTAAGCACACACCATTTCTAGACTATACCAGTCAACTACACCCTATACTGGCATTTAACCACACTCATAGGTAATGAGCCCTAGGCTATAGGCCCATAGGCAAATATACCTATATACCAAACCACATATTCAAATATACACATATTAACATATACATCTAAAATAATATAGTACATACATTATAATATATAGGCCACATGTAATAACATATGCCTCTCAAATAGATATATATATATATACATATATATATATAACCTAGAGTGGTAGGTAAAGGGAAACATGCATTTGTGTTCAGTGTGTTGTACATGTGAGTAAAGTGTCATGAGAGTGTGTATGTGTAAGTGTTATTTGAGAGGGAAAGTAGAGTGTGTGAACTGAGAACAGTGTGTGTAAACAGGGAATAGGAAAAAATAGTGCATTGAAATCTGGAAAAGTGGCATGGTGTTCCTGTGTGTATAATGTGGTATATTAAAGGGCAGCAATAGGTTGATGATATGTATCAGGAAATGGTAATGTACAAGTAGAAAAATGGAACTAAAATCTCAGCTTGGTTGACAGTTCATATTACAACAGTGAATCAATACAATATTAAAAATTAGCATTCAATGAAACTTTCGAACAGTTTAAAAGGAAAGAAAATCAGTTCGACAGTTCAACCACCAAACCCCAACACCAATTTGAATTTCAATCACCAATGGTCCTAACAAATCAATGAACTAACATTGGAATAATAAAATTGGAAATGAAATTAAATCAGTTGAAGGGAATTAAGGAAATCAGTTGATAGTTCTAATAAACCAACATCGAATCAATTTGAATCCCCATCTCAATCCCAAACCAAATTTGAATCATCAAACCCCATGAAAATAATCAGTGAATAACAGAATGCATAAGAATTTAGTCATGGCAATTAAACTTTCAAAAGTTTAAAAAAGGAAATGAATCAATTTGATAGTTAAATAGGAAATGATCTTTTTAGCTAATGTATCAGTCAATACATACAGTCCAACCCGATGTCCAATTTTCTATTTCTCAATCAAAACCTAGTCTAACTTGTAAAATCAAACTAACATGAATTATTAAACATTTCCAGGAATTTAAAATGACAATTTAATCATAAATTAAAATTAAAACTAGAATGAACACAGTGAAATAATAGAACCAGACAGTGGAATAGGGTGTCTCGTGCACGTGTTCATTGGCCTCGTGCACCCGACACGACCTGACACAGACCTCGTGCTCGTGTCCCAGTGTCGAGTGGGTCTAGGTCTAGGTGAGGACACCCTGAATTGGGTCTACGACACGTGTGTTAGTGATACGACACGCGTATCAGTAGCCGAAATCGGCTGAACCCGATTCAGTGTGTGACTAGTGCACTCATGAATACGTGTCCGATACGACACGAAGACTTGCAACTTGGGGAGCCTCGTGTTATGTCTACTCCTAAGTGTGTTCAATTTTCGCGTGTCCAAGTGGTGTGTCCAGGGAGTTATACCCCCGAGTAGCAGGGACTGCTACGCATGTGCTGTGCGTGCGAAAACCGGTGTTCATGTGTCCAAACCGACACGACACGACACAGTAGCCACCTCAGTCAACCAAAAATCGATAAGCAAGACCAAACCCTAATTTTCTATTCAAACCATTTCAGAAAATAAGAACGAAATGCCCATTGTGGCATTTCGTCGAACACCTTAGTATGCACCCTGATACGTGTCCGATACGGACACGTAATGGACACGAAACCTAGCAAAACCTATACCAACAGTTAGGGTACTCCTAGGGCTTCCTATTCATGCATAGAAACTAGAATTTTATGGTAGGAATAAGAAGTTACCTAGGTGTGTCAAAATACCAAAAAAGCTCCAAAGAGGGATGTTCTTCTTGCTACCCAAACTTTACCAAATTGTTCCTCCACTAAAATTTCTCACCAAGGACAGAAAATACGTAGGGATTAGATCCTATTGCAAGAAGATTGAAGGAAAAAGGAGTTGAAATGGAAAATATTGGATTGGAGAAGATTGGGATTTACCTCTCTTTTTCAACTTGCTAATTTCCTAAAGGACGCTAGCCCTAGATGGAAGAGGCATTAAATAGGTATGGAAACCTAGGTATGGCCGGCCATGTTTGTAGGGCTAGGGTTAGGGTTTCATTAGTTGGGCTATGGGCCTTAAGTCATAAGCCATGATTTATGAAATCCCAAGTCATTAACCAACCTATTCATTATTCCTATTTCCCCAAATTAATTCAAATGACTAGGATTAAGTTAAAGTAGGGTTTCATAATCTACCAAGTGGTCATGACTAGGGGTAGCTTCTAGGTCAGCCTCCAAAGTCACAATGAGTCAAAGTCAAGAATAACACTAATTTAAAATATACCAAAAATCACTTAAATTCCAACAATTCTAATTAATACAAATAATTCCAAATAATTCCCAAAAATTTGAAAATGACCAAAATACCCTCAAACTAGAAATGTGGTAGTGATAAATCTACCCTCCTTAAAATAATTTCATCCTCGAAATTAAAGGGCAAAACTAACAGATGAGAAGGATAGATAATCATACCTCACGGTACAAACAGATATGGGTATCGCTCGCGCATCTCATCCTCCCTCTCCCAGATCGACTCTCCTGGAGAATGATGCCTCCATGCAACGCGAACCAAGGGTATCACCTAGTTTTTCAGCACCTTCTCTCGGCGATCCAGAATCTCCACAGGCTGCTCTTGATAACTGAGAGTAGGTCCAACCTCAATCTCCGAATAATCGAGCACATGGCTAGGGTCAGCCACGTTCCGTCTCAACTGTGATACGTGGAATACGTTGTGGATCCACTAGTACAGGTGGTAAGTCTAGCCTATATGTCACATACCGACCCTTCCGCAGATCACAAAAGGTCCGATGAAGCGCGGGCTAAGCTTCCCACCTCCACTAAAACGTATAGTACCACGAGTCGGAGATATCCGCAGAAAAACCATGTCTCCAACCTAATCACAAGCAAGGTCTCAAGTTACTAAAAATCAAATACGATCAACAAACAGAATAAAATACAACCTACTTCTAATCCTATCTCTAAATTGTACCTCAAACTTCAACGGCCTCCGGTGGCTATCGGCCCAGTGCCGATGTCTGTCCTGCGCCACACGAAGTCTATCCCTGATGAGCTTCACCTTCTCGGCTGCGTCAACAACCATCTATGGTCCCAATAAAGCTCGCTCTCCAACATCATCCCAAGATAAAGGTGTACGACACCTACGCCCGTATAGAGCCTCGAAAGGTAACATCTCAATGCTGGTCTGATAATTGTTGTCGTAAGCAAACTCCACCAAAATGTAGATGATCCTTCCAGGAACCTCCAAAATCTAGGACACACGTCCGCAGCATGTCCTCAAGCATCTGGATAGTCCTCTTTGACTGTCCATCCGTCTGGGGGTGGTATGTAGTACTAAACTTGAGCTGAGTGCCCAAACAAGTCTACAGACTCCTCCAGAAATGGAAAGTAAAGCGACTATCCCGATCTGAGATAATGCTGACGGAAACTCCGTAAATCCTGACTATCTGCCGTATGTACATCTGTACACTACTAAAATACCCCACTTTACCGACGGAAGTTTAGCGATGGACGGATTTCGTCGCTAATAGCGACCAGTTTCTGACATCTTAGCGACGGATTAGCGACAGACAATATAACATAATTTTTTCCAATTTTAAATGTAAAAATTTGTCGGGTTTCCGTCGCTAAGTCGACGAACGTTAGCGACGGATTCTTTTTCGTCGCTTATTCGTCGCAAATGTTGGCGGCAAAATCTTTAAAACATTGGCGGGAACTTTAGCGACTAACTGGCGACGGATATACGTCGGAAAATACCTTTTAATTGGCGACGGTTTAGCGACTAATTTATTCCGTCGCTATTCCGTCGCTAGGTTCTGTGCCCTAACTTAAATTGAACCGACGGGGGGAATTTTTATTCCCCCCAAAACTCTCTCTCTCTCTCGCGGCTCTCTCTCTCTCGCGCGCGGCTCTCTCTCTCTCTCGGGCTCTTTCTCTCTCTCTACCAGGTATCTCTCTCTCTCTCTCTCTCTCTCTCTCTCTTTCTCTAATTTTGGGTTTTGGGGCCGGGGGGGGAGTGGGGGGGGTCGGCTCGCGGGGGGGTGGAGAGGGGGGGGGGGGGGGGGTGGTGAATGGGGTCAGGGGGTCGGGGGGGGGGGGGTGGTGGGGAATGGGGGGGGGGGTGGGGGGGGGGGGGGTGGGTGGGAATGAGGGGGGGGGTCGGGGGGGTGGGGAATGGGGCGGGGGTCGGGGGGTGGGGGGTGGGGGGGAGAGGGCAGGGGGGGTCGGGGGGGTGTTGAATGGGGGCAGGGGGGTCGGGGGGGGGGGGGGGGGGGTCGGGAATGGGGCAGGGGGGTCGAGGGGCGGGGGGGGGGGTGGGGGGTGGAGAGGGGGGGGGGGGGGGGGGGGTCGGGGGGGGTGGGGAATGGGGCAGGGGGGTCGGGGGGGTGGGTAATGGAGAGGGCAGGGGGGTCGGGGGGGGGTGTTGAATGGGGGCAGGGGGGTCGGGGGGGTGGGGAATGGGTTGCATTCCCCGATACGGATACGGTTTGGCATGTCCCGATCCTAAGAAATAATACTATTTCATTTAATTTAATTTCATTTAATTTCAAAACTACAGAAATAATACTTAAAACACTTAAAATTATGCCTAAATGTATAAATTATATGTTTTTAAATGTAAATAATTTATTAATAATTATTTGTTTTCCAATACCAAAAAAATCCGATACTTCGATCCGATACCGCCGATACTACCGATATCGCCGATACCAATACTAGATTGCTTAGACTTATATTGCAAGGTAACTAGATACAAGTTATGATACAATGTAAATGCAAGTATACATGTTAGCTAGATAGCTTAGACTTATATTGCAATCTCCTATTCACACGAGTATTGATATCGCCGATGCCAATACTCGTAGGAATATATAGTCCGATACCGATTCCGATACCGATACTTTGAACCTTGATTTAAATACATGTTAGTATAGTATCTTCACATATATGTTAAGAGTATACATGATTAGCAAGGTAACTAGATACAAGTTATGATACAATGTAAATGCAAGTATACATGTTAGCTAGATAGCTTAGACTTATATTGCAATCTCCTATTCACACGAGTATTGATATCGCCGATGCCAATACTCGTAGGAATATATAGTCCGATACCGATTCCGATACCGATACTTTGAACCTTGATTTAAATACATGTTAGTATAGTGTCTTCACATATATGTTAAGAGTATATACATGATTAGCAAGGTAACTAGATACAAGTTATGATACAATGTAAATGCAAGTATACATGTTAGCTAGATAGCTTAGACTTATATTGCAATCTCCTATTCACACGAGTATTGATATCGCCGATGCCAATACTCGTAGGAATATATAGTCCGATACCGATTCCGATACCGATACTTTGAACCTTGATTTAAATACATGTTAGTATAGTGTCTTCACATATATGTTAAGAGTATATACATGATTAGCAAGGTAACTAGATACAAGTTATGATACAATGTAAATGCAAGTATACATGTTAGCTAGATAGCTTAGACTTATATTGCAATCTCCTATTCACACGAGTATTGATATCGCCGATACCAATACTCGTAGGAATAGTCCGATACCGATATACATTGTAGAGCTCTTTTGCTATTCTGGACATGTTGTGACCTGTGCTGTTCTAAATAGGAGCCAGACACACTCCTGAGACGGGGGAGTATGTATAGTGATGTGGATTCTTACTAACTTATCATGTGAACCCATTTATGGGCCCTTCATTGAACCTTCTCATGTGCAACTTTCAGTCCATTCACAGTTCCCTATATTGTACTCTACATCACCTAGTTCACTTATATCTAACATCCTAACCCTAATCCAAATTTATGAGTATCGGTATCGGGCTATTCTTATGTTTAGTTTGTCTTACGATACAGATTTTCACATCCAAATTGAGGATGAGTCGTTATTTTGTTGATCGTACATGGATGTACAAACGGCAACACGAGAGTAGAATTGGTGTGAGTGACGATTTTCAGGCAGGCGTGGAAGTATTTCTTAATTATGCAATGAGCAAAGCTCAGTACATGGACGGTAACAAAATTAAGTGTCCATGTGTTAAATGTCACAATAGACGTTACGAAGAAGTGGTGACTGTGAGAGATCATTTGACCCGTAAGGGTTTCGTACGTAATTACGGCCTGTGGTCATCGCAAGGTGAACTATATTCGGAAAGACAGGCTGCGGAAGCTGCTACTTATGCTTTTGATGATAATGCTGCAACGGATGTCATCGAAGACCACGGATGCTCTGTTGATTATGGAGATCTGCAGAACCTTGCACGAGATATGGTGTATGATGCGGCAGGGCCTAATTTTGATCCGGAGGATCCTAATCCCGAGGCGAAGGAGTTCTATGACATGTTTCAGGACGCAGATACTTCTCTATATCCTGGTTGTGAGACTCATTCCGCACTGTCAGTGACGATGCGGTTGTTGAACATAAAGTCTGATTTTAACTTGCCACAAGCTTGCTATAATCGGATCACAGAAGTAATCAAGGAGGTGTTACCGAAGGAATCAAAAGAGCTACCAAAAAACTTCTACAAGTCAAAGATGATGGTCCGACAACTGGGACTGGGGTACGAGAAGATAGATTGTTGTCGCAACGGATGCATGTTGTACTACAAAGAGAATTGCGTATCAGAAAGTTGCAGCTTCTGTAATGCGGATCGTTACAAGCCAGTACAGGGAAAAGGAAAGTCGACTAGAAAACGACGTCCTTACAAGTATATGCATTACTTGTCGATCACGAAGCGCTTGCAGAGGATGTATATGTCTCTAAATACAGCAGAACACATGACGTGGCACAGCGAAGAACGCATAAAGGACGAAGGAGAATTGTCACATCCTTCGGATGGAGAGGCGTGGAAACATTTTGATTTGTGTCATCCAGATTTTGCTGCAGAGCCTAGAAATGTACGCCTGGCGCTATGTGCTGATGGCTTCGCCCCTTTCGGACAGTCGGGATCTCAGTACTCATGCTGGCCGGTCATTCTTACCCCTTACAATCTGCCACCATGGATGTGTATGAAGACTCCTTATATGTTTCTGACAGCTATCATACCCGGTCCTAAAAATCCGACGAAGAACATCGATATATATTACAGCCGTTGGTGGATGAGCTGAAACAGCTGTGGGAGATCGGCGTCACGACCTATGATATTTCCAGGAAACAGAACTTTCAGATGAGAGCTTCACTCATGTGGACAATCAATGATTTTCCAGCATACGGTATGCTGTCGGGATGGAGTACGCACGGCAACATGTCTTGTCCGATATGCATGGAAAATAGTAAGGCGTTCCGCCTTAGGCATGGAGGAAAAACTTTTTTCTTTGACTGTCACCGTCAATTTCTGCCCGCGACCCATCCTTGGAGAAAGAATAAGGACGCGTTCAGATATGGAAAACAAGAATTTTCTCAACCTCCTGCCAGATTTTCGGGATACGATATTTGGGAAGCTGTAAAGGAATTGCCCACCGCAATGGAAGATCCATCGAACCATCGTGTCGAGGGGTTCGGACAAAGCCATAACTGGACCAAACGGAGTATCTTCTGGGACTTGCCTTATTGGAAAGATAATCTTATAAGGCATAATCTTGATGTCATGCATATCGAAAAGAACGTGTTCGATAATGTCTTCAATACCGTCATGGATATTAAAGGAAAGACGAAGGACAATCCAAAAGCAAGACAAGACATAGCCGAGATATGCAAGCGTCCTCATCTGAACTTGATACAAAGGGGTGCTGGTGGACAATTAAGTAAGCCTATAGCGCCATACACATTGAGCAAGGAAGATAGATTAATAATCTGCAAGTGGATATCTAATTTAAGATTTCTCGACGGCTATGTTTCGAATTGTCTAGATGCGTTGATCTCAATGAACGCAAGCTAACGGGAATGAAGAGTCACGACTGCCACGTGTTTATGGAAAGATTACTGCCCATTGCTTTGAGAGAGTTGTTGCCTTCAGCTGTATGGGTTCCGTTGGCCGAGCTGTCTATATTCTTCAGGGATATCTGTTCAACTAAGCTGACGGTGCAACATATGGTACAACTTGAGGAGAAGATTGTCTTAACAATCTGCAAGTTAGAGAAAATATTTCCACCGGGCTTTTTCGACAGCATGGAGCATCTACCGATTCATCTAGCATACGAAGCCCGTGTCGGTGCATCTGTTCATTATCGATGGATGTACCCCTTTGAAAGGTAAATAAAAATCGATATAATTTAAGTGAAATTTAAGTGGATTTTACAATTCATTGTTAATTCTCAAGATAATTTGTCTCTTTAGGTACCTACACCATCTAAAGAAGAAAGTTGGCAACAAGGCTCATATAGAGGCTTCGATATGCGAATCATATCTTATCGAGGAGGTGTCAAATTTCTGCTCCATTTATTTCGATACTCATGTCGAGACAAATCGAAATAGACCTCAAAGGAATGAAGAAGACGTTGAGAATGGAGGTATATTCAATTTAAGGGGCAAGCCTATTGGGGCTAGTAAGAAACGGTGGTTGACCGACGATGAGTATGATACCGCTCACCGATATGTCTTGTTAAATTGTGACATACAAGAAGTGAGAGATTTGGAGAAGTAAGTGACTACGCCTCGTTATAATCTCTAATTTGGTGAATTAAGTGACTACAATTATTTTTATTCTCTCTAACAGTGTATTTAGAGGTGAAGTCAAAATGAGGACACCATATATTACAGATGAGGGACTTCAAAGAGAGGTTGATTGTACCTTTCCGTCCTGGTTTCGTAAATACGTAAGTAACTGAGATAATATGTTATGCGGCTACCATTAAAATATATGCAGCTAAAATATTTAAATTATTAATACATGTTTACAGGTTTTATTGCCTGAAACAACACTCATAAATGAGAGCATTCGTTATTTGGCATTGGGACCGAAGAAGCATGCAAAGACTTTGTCAGGCTATGTCGTTAATGGCTTCAAGTTTAAGTCAACTCAGCATGCTATAAATGCCGAATTTCTCAATGACGGCTTCGATACCAAGAATTTTGGTGTTTGCATAAGAGGCACCATCTATGACGACGAGCCGAACTTTGACTATTATGGAGTGCTTCGGGAGATTGTAGATTTACAATATAGTGCCCCATATGATATGCATATTGTGATGTTAAAATTTGAGTGGTTCGATACGAGACCAAATATCGGTTGGAGAATCGATAAACAATTTGGATTCGTCGATATAAATCATCGCAGGAGGTATAGAGGGTCCGACACGTTTGCGATAGCAAGTCAGGCTGTTCAAGTCTACTATACAAGCTATCCAAGGCGTCGTAGAGATCGATTTGACTGGTGGGCAGTATGCAAGATTAAATCTAGAAATATATTCAACGTTGGAGACCCAGCATACCAAGAGGACCAGATCGAGAAGCCCCAATACATGGGACAACAGTCGGATACCATGGACGTGGAAGATGTCGATATACCTCATGCTGAGGAAAATAGAGGGGAGGAAGAGGTTGATATACAAGACTTAGCTGTCAACCAGGGAAGAAAGAGGCGTCTTGTCCCAAGTATTGAGCCTGAAGAAGAAGTAGAAGAAGAAGAAGAAGAAGAAGAAGAAGAAGTAGAGGATGAGGATGAGGATGAGGATGATGATACAGATGAAGTCGACGATGAGGATGATGATATAGATGAAGTCGACGATGAGAATGAGGATGAGAACGATGACGATGACGATGAGGACGAGGATGATAACGATGATTAGATTAAATATCGGTATATATTAGAAGCACTTACAACTAACTTAGTGAATTCAGTTTAGACGGACACATTCTTATTTCAGTTTATGTTTTTGTCGTTCGATCATCTACTTATTGTATGATTTTCTTTTTACAGATGGCACTCTTAGTTCTCATTGTCTTGACGGCACTCGCCGCCCTGCTGCTGGTATATATATTTTAGTTCAGTTTTATATTCATTTATACTTCTATATTGTTAATTATATTTATGTGTTCTATTTACAGGTCATGGTCACTACCACTCGTGCTGCTGGTAGCGGCAGTGGCCGTGGCCGTGGTGGTGCTGGTGGTGGATAAGATGAATACTGCTCAGTACAGGGAGAAATCAGAGAAAGCGAAGGCGAGCAGACAGGCCGCTGGTCTGCATACGGGAGGTTCAAAGCCCCACGCAGCGACGCGTACAGATTTGGTGAGATACCGTAAATTCATTTTACTATTAAATTTGGTACTATTAATATACGTAGTTAATTAAATTCGACGTATATTTCGTATGCAGGCACAACGGGCGGTAAAGGAGGGGAGAGAGCCGGAGTCGGTCACCGCCTACGATGTATTCCTGCATACACACAAGAGGCGGGCAGACGGGAGCTTCGTCGACGCGAGGGCCCAGGCGACTGATGTAAGTAATTACGTTTATGAGATTTATATTAGAAATATAATTATTGTTAACTTAATTAGGTGAACGTAGGATTCAAATTATAACTTAGGGAAACATAGGATTTAGATTATAACTTAGGAAAACTTATAGTATAAACACATTCATTGGATAGGCTGCATATCGTGAGGCCCTTAGTCAGATTGAGCCCCCTGCCGAGGTTATCGGCGAAACGACGCCCACCCAGACGCCCTCTTCTATGGCCGCTCGCTACGACGACGTGTTCGTAGAGTCTGTCGGCGGCTTTAATAAAGGGCGCGTCTATGGCGTAGGTTCCATGGCGGCGTCGTTGCAGGGCGTGACTCCGAGATATCCACCGCCCCCGCCTCCTCCCGCGCCCCCGTCGGACGATATGAGGGCGCAGCTTGCGACTCTCACCTCCGATATGTCGAAAATGCGGAGTCTAATGTTGGATGTGCTGGAGCGCCTTCCGCGTCCTTCTTCTGCTCCCGGTCCAGATCCGTCTTCTCCCGGTACGTCTAGTGCGGTTGCCGGTCCTTTCGACCCTGGACGTTATTCATTTGACCGTTCTGCCGAGGTCCGCCTGGTACCGGATACTGCGCTCATTGGGCTCATGGACTTGATGTCGCCAGAGCAGCTCCGCACGCTTCCAGAGCATGTGTTGTCCCAGGTGCCGGCGTACATGGTAGAAGAGTACATCCGCAGAGCCGAGGCGGCGCCGAGACGACGACGCGATCCATCTCAATGATATTTGTACTGTTTTTGGATATTTGTACTGTTTTTGGATTTTGAATTCTGGATATTTTGGAAGCGTACATGAATGTTTGGATATTATGAATTTGTGTATTTGTGTTTGGATATTTGTACATAGATGTTTGGATATTTCTGTTTGATATTGGATATTATGAATTTGGATATTTGGATATTTGTTGATCGTACATGGATGTTTGGATATTGGATATTATGAATATGTGTAATATTTACGAAAAGGAAATAGAATGTTTCTGTAATTTTTTTAATTAATGTTGCATTTAGCGACGGACTAGCGACTAACTAGCGACGGATATATCTTTTAGCGACCGATGAGCGACTAACTAGCGACGGCAAATCCGTCGCTAACTGGGTTATATAAATATTTGCAGTTACCGAAGGACGAGCGACGGAATATCCGTCGCTAACTGGGTGATATAAATATTTTGCTGTTAGCGACCACCTAGCGACTACCTAGCGACGGCGAATCCGTCGCTAACTGGTTGAAATAAATTTGCAGGTAGCGACGAGCTAGCGACGGAACTTCCGTCGCTAACTGGAATATTAGCGACGGAATATCGACTACCTAGCGACGGCAAATCCGTCGACATGGTTCTGGAAATATGGTAGGTTTCCAGAGACTTAGCGACGGATAGTGGGTCGCTAATCCGTCGTTAATCTGTCGAGGATGACGACGGACTAGCGACGGCTTAGCGACCCATTATCCGTCGACATGGTTCTGGAAATATGGAAGCTTTCCAGAACCAGGCCGACGCCCTACCCGTCGCTAATTCGTCGCTATAACGTCGAGGTTAACGACGGAATGGCGACGGAATAGCGACTGATTTTGCGTATCAGGAACCTCTCTGATACGCTTTTACCGACCTATTTACGACGGCTTAGCGACGGATATTTTAATATTATATGGCATGTAAACCGACGGGAACAAGTCGCTAATCCGTCGCTAAACCATTGAAAGGCAACCGTCGGTAATCAGTCGCTAGTCCGTCGGTTAATCATTTGTCCGACGGCTTAGCGACGGACAAATTTTAGCGACGACGTATTTCCCGACGGCCATTTTCATCAAATATCCGTCGCTATTCCGTCGGTAATTTATGTTACCGACGGATGAGCGACGGATGTGGCCGTCGCTAAAGTTGGTTATTTTGGTAGTCGTAAGTCTTTCTGTAGACGTACCCACCTTGAATGGCATGAAGTGGGCCGATTTGGTCAACCTGTCTACGATGACGCAAATCGCGTCTTTCCCTCCTGGTGTACGCGCTAACCTATATACAAAATCCATGGTGATATGCTTCCACTTCCACTCTGGAATGGGCAATGACTGCAATAATCCTCCGGGCCTCTGCCTCTCTGCCTTGACCTGCTGACAGACCAAGAATCTAGCTACGAAGTGGGCTACCTCCCACTTCATCCCGTACCACCAGATATGCTCTCGCAGATCCCTGTACATCTTGTTGGCACCAGGATGTATAGAGTACTGCGATCTGTGAGCCTTCTGCATGATCTGCTTCATGAGCTCTCCACTAGGCACACATAATCTAAAACCGTACCTCAAGGCACCATCCTCTGCAAGAGAAAACTCGCCATCCACCAACCCTGCACGAACCTGCTCTCGGATACACCGTAGAGCCACATCCTCGAACTACGTCGTCTTGATCCTCTCCATCAAGTTTGACTGTATCAGAAGGCCCCACATCTGCATCTGTACTCCGGACACGATCACCTTAAACCCAAGGCTCTCCAAGTCTGTAAGCAAGTACCGATGCATAGTCAAACATATGGCTGTCGGATACCTACTCAAGGCATCGACAACCACGTTGGCCTTTCCTGGGTGATACTGAAGTAAGATGTCAAAGTCCTTCATCAACTCTAGCCATCTGCGCTGCCTCATGTTGAGCTCTTTCTGTGTAAACACGTACTTCAAGCTCTTGATCTGTAAAAATTTCCACCCTCTCTTCATACAAGTAGTGCTTCCACAACTTTAAAGCAAAAATCACTGCTGCCAACTCCAGGTCATGGGTAGGGTAGTTCTTCTCTTGGGGACGTAACTGCCTGGAAGCATAAGAAATCACCTTCCCATGCTGCTGCAAGACATAATCCAGCCCCTTCCCTGAAGCGTCACTATAGATAGTGAATCCTCTGAACCTGAAGGCAATGTCAGAATTGGAGCTGTCGTAAGCCGCTTCATCAACTCATCAAAAGCTGCCTGACACTTCTCTGACCAAACATACTCAGCATCCTTCCGGGTCAACCGAGTCAACGACTCTACAACCCGGGAGAAATTGTGCACAAATCTCCTTTAATATCCTACCAGCCCCAAGAAACTCCTGATCTCTTCCACTGAAGTCAGTGTTGCCCAAGCCTCAACTGCTGTGATCTTCTTCGGGTCCACTGAGATACCATCTCCAGTCACCACATGACCCAAGAAGTCAACTCTGTCCAGGAAGAACTCGTACTTCGAGAGCTTGCCATACAATCTCTCCCTCATGAGTGTCTCCAGAACCACTCTCAAGTGCTCCTCGTGCTCCTCCTCTGTCTTGGAATACACCAGGATATCATCAATGAATGCAACTGTAACACCCAATTTTTTAAAATAAGGGTAATTTTGAACTTTTATAAAAGTTTATTATTTAATAATAGGATTTATGATTTATGGGAATTTTTAATTAATTTAATACTATTTAAAATTGGTGAATTATAATTTTGATGTGTTAGCTAGTGAACTCTAGAACTGTTGAGCCTAGAGACTAACCTTGACCATGGGGACCTAACCATATGATTAGAATGACTATTTATAACTTTTTAGGCTAAGGTATTTTGGTCATTTTGTGACTTTTGAATTATTTAGTATTTTTATTAATTGGTGAATTTTAGATTATTTTAATAATATTTAAATTAATGTATTATGATTTTGGTCATTTTTTATATTTTAATATTGTGGGAAAATTTTATATTTTTAATATTATTTTTATTGGATTGTTTAGTCAGGTTTGAGTTTCGACTCGTTCCGACTTGTATTGTGGCCCGGGTAGCTTAAACTCTAGATGGGACCTAATATTAAGTTAAGCATGGCTCACAAGACCCAACATTAAGTTAGTTAATTAAACTGATTTTTATCATGTTAGAATGTTTAAGTTAGAAACTCAAAACTAGATCATTTTGACCCCAAACTTGAACCTAGTCTAGACTTAACCATATGAGACTAGAGAGGGGCAATTAGGACATTTTCCATTAGCCCTAATAGAATCTTTATGGCAGCCACCTTTAGGGGAGAATGATTCATTTCATTCATTATAATCTTACCTCTTTTATTTTCCTTTTGTTCTTCCCCAATTTTAGAGAGCCTTCCCATTGATTTGATCTCCAAATCAAATCATTCCTTCACCAAACCTTCCCTCAATCATTCTCATTCTCCAAGGAAATGGTGCTACAAAGGATTGGAAGAGGAGTGCAAGGAGGAGTGTCCACTTCGCGAGATCTTCGTATCGGAGCCGTGTCCTAAAGGATTCATTGGGATTCCACTTCCAATAGGTAAAATCCATCCTCTAAATCGATTTCCTTTGCATATAAATTAGTTTTGAATCCGTAGGATCCATCCTCATGCATGTATCCCATTTAGATTCAAATTTGAGGCCATTTGGACCTGTCTTAAGGATTTTAGATATGTGTCTTGTGTCCTACTTGATAGATCCCAAATTAGGATGCTCCATGTGTATGTATGTATGATAATAGTTTAAATAGATATTTAAATTCAGTTTTAGAATGGTTAGAGAGTGGATTGATCTTAGTTAGGATGGTTAGAATGAGTTTCATTTGGATACCTATGTTTGTATCCAAGCATTTTGGCCTATATATGTTCTTTTGTCCAAAACAACTCAAATTCGTCATAATATTCATCCACGGTTTTGTTAACCAAAGCAACTTAGAAAGGTCATAACTTTTAGCTTAGAACTCCAATTTATCTTTCGTTTTTTTAAAAGAACCATATTGAAGTTAGATTTCCAAATATATATTTTAACAAGCCAAATTCTTTCTGTAACTTTCTGTAGAATTATTTGAGTTTCAGCTGTACGAAAGACGAACGTGTTTCGGTATTTTTGTGATTTGAGGAGCTTCCGGAAACAAAAATGCGATCCGTTTAAAGTTTCGGAAAGCTAACACGAAGGACTACAACATACTTTACTCCTAGAATTTAGTAGAGGCCCAATTGGTACAGAATTGGTTTTAAGTAGAAGAGTAAATATACGATATATGCATTTTGTGTAACCTATGAGCCTATGTAGTATGGATATTAAATGAATATAGAGTATGTAATATATGATATGTTAGATGAATGAAATAATATATATATGATATATATATCCTGTTTACATTAATGTATATATATGGTTGAATGCAAGCATGTAGGAATGCAATTGATATAATGTATGTAAGCAATGCATAAATGCATGAATGAAAGAATGATATACAATATATGCATGAAAGTATATAATGAATGCTAGATATGAATGTAAGGTATACATGTAATGATAGATATGAATGCATAATATATAAATAATATAATGCAATATACAATGATAGCATGTATGGTAATGTAGAATATATGATGCAAGCATGTATATGTCCACTGTTTTCCCTTTTTCTTATATTTTTCTTCCCTTCCCTTTCCTTTGCAGTTTTTTTTTCCTTTTTTCCTCTTCTATTTTTACATGTTGTATACAATATATATAATGTATAGATGCATGTAAGTATTTAATATGCATGAATGACATGTATCTAATAAAAATAAGTATATGTATGCAACTTAATGATATATGAATGGATATAATGTCTGAAATGAATTATGCATGCATATGGGATATGAATGAATATATAAATACATGAATGAATGTCATATATGAATGAATCAATCAATCAAAGGTATAAGTAAAATATAATGCATTGTAATGAATGTTAACATATATAATATTTAAAAGTATGTATGTAAATGTGCATGAATGTATATATCTAAGTAACTATGTAAATATGCATGATGTAACATATGCCTATATATAAATAAATATGTATGTAATATGGATATGCATGTATGTATGAAGGTATGTATTTATATATATTATCTATTTTATATTATACATTATTGTGGTTCACATTGTCTTGTGATTGTGTGAGTGCTAGCCTAGGCTTGGTTAGGCCTAGTAAGACTTGTTAGACTTGTTTGGGCTAGGACTTGACCTAGTTGACCTAGTTGACCTAGTTTGACTAGTCTAGTTGACTAGAGTTGACAAAGAGTTGACTTTAGTCCAGTTTGACACCAAACTTTATGTAGATGCATTGTAGCAGTCTGTTATATCATTTTAGACTTATGGTGACTTGTATTGTTCTATAGGAGACAGACACCACTCCTCGGACAGTAGATATTTTTCAGATACTCAGGATACAGGAGAGTACATTCTCTGATCATTTCATATCCTGTTTAGAATTATTCTTCTGCTTTAAATTACTTTACTTGATACTGTCACGTTGGTCACACGGATTAGTACTATATGGATCCCTTCTTGAGATGTTATTCCCTCAGGGAGCATCGGATACTACATGTTCTGTGTGTTTCACTTACATTGTGTATCACTATGCTTCATGGTTCATTGATCACTTGTGACATGTACTCTCATGATCACAGAGTCTTCCTTGAATCACCCATTTATGGGCATTCCTAGAATCACCTATTTTTGGGCCTACCATATATCACCCCTTGTGGGCCATTGCATGGATCATAACATAACCTGGCTGGATCCTTGTGTATTGATTGGGGGTACGGGGGAGTAGAAGTAGACATGTGAATAATATCCAAGTAGTATCTCATCTGATCACCTCCGTAGTGTCTAATCAGAATCTTTTATGCCATTCACATGTTTATATTGTACTCTGACTCACTAGCCACTGTTAGTTCTCTACTTATAGTAGATATTTCTATTACAGTTCTCTCTCTGTTTACATTATGTACTTTCTTCAGTTTTCTGTATCTTACTTTACTGCATGATTATATTTTCTAACCTGCTATGAACTGTTGAGATGTATTGTGCTCCCTCTGTCCTGACTAGACCTGTTGAAAATATTACAGAGGACGAGGAGGAGGCCTGTGTGGATACTTTCTATGGAACAGCCCTAGAGGATACTTGTGACCCGGACTGCATGCCAGCCGAATCCCTTAGCTTTGGAGACTGAGGCTTCCTAGTCTAGGTTTTACAATTTCTGTCATTTGAGATCTGGATTGTATATATTCTTTCATACTCTGAAGTTGAGATCTTGTATTTTTGGATGTTTGCTGAGACGTTATCTTAGACACTTAGACTATTCTGATCATCTGTATTTTATTTGAGTTCTATATCATATCGTGCTTCTTCTTCCTTAGTTGTGATTGAGTTTACATTCTGTTATGTCACCCCCATTTGGAGAGTATAAACTGCATAGCATTATCTTGTTAGATGTTGTGACCTAGGACGGCGTTCTACTGCCGACACTGCGACGTAGGCTGGACGTACCCACTTCTCGTGCCCTTACTCTAGGGTTCAAGTCATGACAACCACCAGGAACTTGTCCAAGTACTAGTGGAATATCTTGTTCATTAAGTTCATAAATACTGCTGGTGCATTGGTCAGCCCAAACGGCATAACCAAAAACTCAAACTGCCCGTACCGTATCCTGAAAGCGGTCTTGGGAATATCCTCCCCCTTCACCTTCACCTGGTGATAACCTGACCTCAAATCAATCTTGGAGAACACCCGAGCTCCGCTCAACTAATCAAAGAGATCATCGATCCGCGGCAGTGGGTATCTGTTCTTGATCGTCAGGTAGTTCAGTGCCCTGTAGTCGATACACATCCGTACCGACCCATGCTTCTTGGGTACAAAGAGTACCGTTGCACCCCAAGGTGAAGAACTCGATCGGATGAAGCCCTTGTCCTGCAGCTCATCCACCTGCTTCTTCAGCTCCACCAACTCACTGTTGTTCACTCGATAGACATGTTGAGAAATCAGTTCCGTACCGGGAACCAAGTCTATCGAGAACTCTACATCCCTGTCCGGTGGAAGCCCTGGCAACTCCTCTGGAAATACATCCATAAATTCTACAATCAAGGGGTACGGAGCCACCTGCTCCTCAACTGATGCCCCACATAAGACTCTGTTGTCCTGCTCTACCTGCCGCCGGGTGTACTCGAACTCTGGCTTTTCTGGCGCCCCAAATAAAACTCTACCCCCTCGGCAATCAATGCAGGCGTGATGTTTACTCAACCAGTCCATACCTAATACAATATCATAGTTCGGTAGTGGCATGACGAGCAGACTCACCCCCAACTTTCGGCCTCCGAAAATAACGCTCCGCCCTCTGCAAACATCATTCACGAGGACGACCACACCCCCGGTCGTAATCTTGTAGGTCCTTGAAAATGGTTCAGATACCAGACTGTGTCTAATAGCATATAATACTGACACAAAGCTGTGGGAAGCCCCGGAATCAAAAAGTGCAAAAGCTGGAGTGGAGTCGAGAAGAACCGAACCTGCTATCAACTCTCCGATGGCCTCTGTATCCTAGGCCGCCATGGCGAAAGCTCGCCCCTGCTGTCCTCCTCCCCGTGCCTGCTGGTGCTGGTGGAACCTCTGCTGCTGGGTCTGCAGTGGCCCCTTCAGTTGTCCTGCTGGAGCCTTGGCTGCTCTACCTCCTCCTGATACCGGATGAACTGATGCTACTGGACAGTCTCGCATCTGATGGCCCGCTGATCCACACATCAAGCACCTACCAAGCCTCATCCTTCACTCCTCCCACTTGTGCCCAGGCGTCTTACAGAAAGTACAACTGATAGCCTGCTGCCTGGGTGCCTGCTGCTGTCCTCTCAGCTGCTGATGCTGCACCTGCTGAAAAGGTGCCCTGCCCTGCTGCTGATACTGCTGAACTGGCCTCTGCCGCTGCTGATGCTGGAAATGAGGCCCCTTGGCCTGGCACCCACTGCTGCTACCACCCGGGAAGTTACGACCCCTCTTCTGCTTCAACCACAGGTCGTCCACCGCCGCCATAGCCCCAGAAAATATCTCTGCAAAAGTAGCATTCTGGTCACTCTTATTCAGCGACCGAACCTCTCTAATCAAGCCTCGGCAGAACTCCCTCGCCTTCGTCTTCTCAGTCAATGCATCTATGAACCGGGCCAATCGACAGAACTCCCCGGCATACTCAGCTATCGTCTGGTTCCCCTGAGCCAGACCCTCAAACTGTGCCTCGATGCCTCCCAAGGCAACATCAAGAAAGAACTGCTCCTAGAACAGCTCCTTGAACTGGGCCCAAGTCTGGCCCTCAACTCTCACCCTGGGATCTGTCTGGTACCACGCACGGGCTAAGTCCTGCATCTGACTACCCGCCGTCTCGATCTGGAGTCGATATGGTATCTCTGCCAGCCTGAATATCTCCTCGACATGCTCTATCCAGTCGTCTGCATAATGAATGCCCTCTGTGCCGAAGAACTCTCTGGGATGCATCTTCTGAAAGTCCTGTATGTCCTTCTCCCTCCGACGAGGCTGCTGCTGCGCCTCCTGAGCAATCACCAACTCTACAGTAGTACGAACAAGCTGGTGCGCCTTGTCTATCCCCTGACGGAAATCCGCAGTCTGTCGCTGCTGCTGCTGCTGGTGGGAATCTATAATCCTCTCCACAAAGGAGAAGAGATGTGCAGCATTTACCATCCCCGCAGGCGGAGGCTGCTATGGTGGAAGGATCTCATGAATCACAGGGCTCTGCCTCCTAGCTGGTGGAGGTGCTTCTAAAAAGCTGCAGAAACACCGACTACTGAGGGCTGCACTGGCCCTGCGGTACCGGGAGCTGGCTGTTGGATACGAGAGGTAGCAGACCCCTCTCCAGCATCTCCCATCCCGGAGCGATGCGATCTCGTCTCAACCATCCTGGAGACACAGATCAAACAAGAAACAATTACTGAGAATGAGTCAAAATATCAAAGGAGGACAGTTTAAAATTCAAAGGAGACAATAAGCAGCAAAAGTAGATATATAGAATCTGATAAGGAGTTTTTCCTAGTGTGATTGAGTACCTTCAAAAATATACTAATTCCTACTGCAGGATGCAGGGATATTCTAGTTCGAATACCACTATATTTCTAAACTAGACCTGCATGGGCCACCACTAAAAACGTGTCACGACCCGCACCCTAGAGTAAGGGCACGAGACGTGGGTACGTCCAGCCTACGCCGCAGTGTCGACGGTAGAACACTGTCCTAGGTCTACATCTAATAATATAAAGGTACATGTACAGTATATACACTCCGAATGGAGGTGACATAGCAATACGATCTCAATCACATCTAAGGTAGAGCATGATAAAAGATAGATTGATAGATAGAGAGATAAGAACAGAATGAAACCCACAGAGAATACAATCCAGATAAGTCTAAGTGTCTAAATAAATACATATCCCAAATCATCTCAGAATCTCAATACAGTAATCCATAAAGATAATAAAAGACATCCTAATCTAGGAGAGTGTCATCAACTGCTAGTGGGTCCTGTTGCTGGTCCAAGTCACAACAATCCTCTTGGGTCGTACCGTAATACGTAGGGCAGAACGTCTCAGCCTCGTCCTCTGTAATATTTCAACAGGTCCGGTCAGGACAGGAGCGAGCACAGTACATCTCAACAAATCATAACAGGTTAGGAAATATAAACATGCTAGAGAGTAAGATACAGGAAACTAAAGGAATAATATGATAAAAAAGGAAGACTGTAAATAAATAGATACAATATATAGAGAACTAACAGTGCTAGTGATTAGTACAAGAAAGTTACGTAAACGGCACGATGTTGTACACGAGTAATCTAAAGAGGTTGTACACGAGTAATCTAAAGAGGTTGTACACGAGTAATCTACTGGATTGAATACATAACCACTTCTACTCCCCCTCCCCAATCAATACACAAGGATCTAGCCAAGTTATGTTATTGTACACGAAGTATAGTCGTACACGAAGATCATGTGAGCACATGAGTATACACGATTTCACACGATTTGTACACGAAAAGCACGAACACAAGGAGTACACGATTTTCATGATAAAGTACACGAACATGAAATACCCTATGTATCCGCTAAGGGGATAACATCGCATGATAAGATCCATATAGTACTAATCCGTGTTTCCAACGTGTCAGCATCATGTAAAGTAATCTAAAGTAGGAAATATACTCCTAAGCAGGATATGAAATGATCGGAGAATATACTTGCCTGTATCCTGAGTATCTGTAGAGTATTTACTGTCCGAGGAGTGTTGTCTGTCTCGTATCGAACAGTACAAGTCACTATAAGTCTAAAATGATATATCAGACTGCTACAATGTATCTACATCAAGTTTGAGGTTAAACTGTACTAAAGTCAACTCTAGTCAACTAGACTAGTCAAACTAGGTCAAACCTAAGCCAAACAAGTCTCACTAGGCCTAAGTAGTCGATTCTTGTAAGCACACACCATTTCTAGACTATACCAGTCAACTACACCCTATACTGGCATTCAACCACACTCATAGGTAATGAGCCCTAGGCTATAGGCCTATAGGCAATATTACCTATATACCAAACCACATATACACATATTAACATATATATCTAAAATAATATAGTAACATACATTATAATATATAGGCCACATGTAATAACATGTGACTCTCAAATAGATATATATATATATATATATATATATGTATATATACCTAGAGTAGTAGGTAAAGAAAAACATGCATTTGTGTTCATGTGTGTGTACATGTGAGCAAAGTGTCATGAGAGTGTGTATGTGTGAGTGTTAATTGTGAGAGGGAAAGTAGAGTGTGTGAACTGAGAACAGTGTGTGTAAACAGAGAATAGGAAAAAATAGTGCATTGAAATCTGGAAATAGTGGCATGGTGTTCCTGTGTGTATAACGTGGTATATTAAAGGGCGGCAATAGGTTGATGATATGTATCAAAAAATGGTAATGTGCAAGCAGGAAAATGGAACTAAAATCTCAGGTTGGTTGACAGTTCATATTACAACAGTGAATCAATACAATGTATAAGAGTAACATTCAATGAAACTTTCAGAACAGTTTAAAAGGAAAGGAAATCAGTTCGACAATTCAACCACCAAAACCCCAACACCAATTCGAATTTCAATCACCAATGAGTCCTAACAAATCAGTGAACTAACATTAGAATAATAAAATTGGAAATGAAATTAAATCAGTTGAAGGGAATTAAGAAAATCAGTTGACAGTTCTAATAAACCAAACAGTAAATCAATTTGAATCTCCATCTCAATCCCAAACCAAATTCGAATCATCAAACCCCATGAATCAATAATCAGTGAATAACAGAATGCATAAGAATTTAGTCATGGCAATTAAACTTTCAAAATAGTTTAAAAAAAGGAAATGAATCAATTCGATAGTTAAATAGAAAATGAATCTTTTTAGCTAATGTATCAGTCAATACATACAGTCCAACCCGATGTCCAATTTTCCAATTCTCAATCAAAACCTAATCTAACTTGTAAAATCAAACCAACATGAATTATTAAAAATGTTCAGGAATTTAAAATGACAATTTAATCATAAATTAAACAATTAAAACTGGAATGAACACAGTGAAATAATAGAACCAAACAGTGGAATAGGGTGTCTCGTGCACGTGTTCAATGGCCTCGTACACCCGATACGACACGACACAGACCTCGTGCTCATATCCCAGTGTCGAGTGGGTCTAGGTCTAGGATGTGGACACCCTAAATTGGGTCCACGACACGTGTGTCAGTGATATGACACGCGTATTAGTAGCCGAAATTGGCTGAACCTGATTCATTACGTGACTAGTGCACTCATGAATACGTATTCGATACGACACAAGGACTCGTGCAACTTGGCGAGCCTCATGTCAGTATCTGCCCCTAAGTGTGTGTCAATTTTCTCGTGTCCAAGTGGCATGTCCAGGGAGTTATAGCCCCCGAGTAGCAGGGGACTGCTACGCATGTGCTGTGCGTACAGAAACCGCGTGTTCACGTGTCCAAACCGACACAACACGACACAGTAGCCACCTCAGTCAACCAAAAATTGACAAGCAAGACCAAACCCTAATTTTTTATTCAAACCATTTCAGAAAATAAGAACGAAATGCCCGTTATGGCATTTCGTCGAACACCTTAGTATGCACCCTGATACGTGTCCGATACGGACACGTAATGGACACAAAACCTAGCAAAACCTATACCAACAGTTAGGGTGCTCCTAGGGCTTCCTATTCATGCATAGAAACTAAAAATTTATGGTGGGAATAAGAAGTTACCTTGGTGTGTTAAAATGCCCAAAAAGCTCCAAAGAGGGGTATTCTTCTTGCTACCCAAACTTCACCAAATTGTTCCTCCACTGAAATTTCTCACCATGGACAGAAAATACACAGGGATTAGATCCTATTGCAAGAAGTTTGAAGGAAAAAGGAGTTGAAATGGAAAAGATATGGATTGGGGAATATTGGGATTTACCTCTCTTTTTCCAACTTGCTAATTTCCTAAAGGAGGCTAGCCATAGATGGAAGAGGCATTAAATAGGTGGGAAACCTAGGTATGGCCAGCCATTTGTGTAGGGCTAGGGTTAGGGTTTCATTAGTTGGGCTATGGGCCTCTATGGGCCTCAAGTTATAAGCCATGATTTATGAAATCACAAGTCATTAACCAACCTATTCATTATTCCTATTTCCCTAAATTAATTCTAATAACTAGGATTAAGTTAAACTAGGGTTTCATAATCTAACCAAGTGGTCATGGCTTTGGGTAGCTTCTAGGTCAGTCTCCAAAGTCACTATGAGTCAAAGTCAAGAATAACACTAATTTAAAATATACCAAAAATTACTTAAATTTCAATAATCCTAATTAATACAAAATAATTCCAAATAATTTCCAAAAATTCAAAAATGACCAAAATACCCTCAAGCTAGAAATGAGGTAGTGATACATCGCTCCGGTCCATGCAGGTCCAGATTCGCACAAGTGCGATGTCGTAGTAGTACATCGACTTAGTTATACTACTATGGGCCTGCTATAGAGTATAAGAAGTAAGTGTTAGAATGAGAGGATACTCAATCACTGTTAGGATTCCTTGAGAGATTCCTGGGACGACCCCTGAGAATCTTATTTTAACTTCGATCTGAAATCTTTTTTCCTAATTTGATTCACCCATTACTCATTTGATTCACTCATTACTCCTTGTTATTGAATTTGATTTTGATGGATTCATTGTTGAATTTTGAACCTTGTTGATTAGTTGTTAACTTTGAGTTTGTCTTTAAATATATTTAAATTTATTTTTATTTTATTTTGGAATTTAGGGTATAACCTGATAACATACTTGATAAGGACAGTGAGAAAGGTAAATGTCTACTTTATTGTGGGATTAGACTTTATCGTAGTCATACTAGCTAGCAAGACAAGGACATAGAGCCTAATTTTATATACTTATCCTAGTTATAGAATTTAGATTTTCTTGCAGCCATACCGGTTGGCGAGGTAAGAATTCTAAATAACATGATTATAGGGTGTATACCTCAGTTACGGACTCTATTATTTATTGCAGCTATGCTTACTAGCGTGGCAAAATTCTAGCAACATGATTTCAGGAAGACGTGTATGGTTATCAGATTATATCTCAAAATTCGTTCATTCCTTTGAACAGAAGAGCAAGCACAGGTTTTATCATTATTTTTTTCTTGCCATTATTTTTTGTATTCCCATTTTTCCTTATCTTAGTTAACTATGTCCCAATTTCATCAATCACCTATCTCATATCAGATTCAGTCATCTATACTTTAAAACCTTTGAATCTCCATACCTTTTTACCTTCGAAAGGTCGAGGAAGTGACGTAAATTATCTAGCTCGGAAAGGACGTAATTTGTTATCTCATGATAATCTGGGTAGGGATATAAAATGTTGGTCTTTGATATAGAATTTTGAGATAGAGATGTGGTAAAATATGAGAATTAAAGCAAGAGATTTATATTATCAATCTAGGAATGATCACACACAGAGAAATATTTGGATGTAGATAATAGTTGCATTTCTTATCTGACAAGGATATTCGAGGTCGACATAGTTGAGGACTTGGATAAATTTTGGTTATTGATTCTTGAGACGTTCACTTTAAGGCTATGATGTTAAATTTAGGGACTTAGTAATGGAGAAGAGATTTTAACTGTATTTGATGGTAATACGAAATTGAATATGATATTGCAAGAAAATGGTTAAGAACACAAAGAACACAAGGATTTTTTGAATTAAAGAAAATATAGAGATTTTTGAGAAAATTTTAAATTTTAAGGAGAATAATATTTGAGGGTGTACGTTGAAGAAAATATGAAGGTTGATTTTTAATGGAGAATAAGTTTTGTAAGGTCTAGTAGTTTCAGATTGAATAACACGAGGAGAGTAATTTGAACAAGTTCAAGGATTTCATAAAACTTGATTTAGAGGTTTCGGATCTAATTTGAGACAAGGTGGAAGAATTTGGATTTAAAGATGATTAAGTGGTTAGTATTGAGTGCTAATAAATAAAAGGGTATGTTTAGAAATTTAAGAATTGAGCCTATGATGATCATGACAAGGTCCAATCTTCATAACAAAAGGGTATAAATTCTTGGTGGTAGTCATATAAAGGTTGATTTTCATATTTGATAAGGATATGATTGACAAATGATGATTAGAACAGCTTAATGGTATCAGAGAGAGAGATGATTAACTTGACTTTCATATGAAACCTTGTCTTTTGTTTTCCCTATCAAAAGGAGAAAATTAACTTATTCCATATCCTTGAATTATCCTTTAAATTTTTTAATATCATTGAACCCTAACTCCATTGATCACGACCAATCGACTTTGGTCAAATTTTCTTATCATATTAATATCTGGATCGTACTAAATTAAATTAAATTAAATTTTGACCTAGATCTCCAACCTTGGATGCTCGTGCTCAGACTTTGTTGACCTTGTTCTCCATTTTGTCCAAATCTTGATTTACTCGGAGATTGATCAACTTAGATCGTGCCGAGACTAAATTTTCTTTATATATATCATGATTGGATTTTAATGCTATTGACAGTCGTGCTTTAAACTTTCGTTTTTGATCATCTTTAGAATAGTAACGCTTTATAGTTAATTTTAGTTGTTTTTTATTATCACATGTTTTCATATAGGATGACAGACTGCCTTACAGCCCGATGATTTATTATTTTCCTTATCTTTTCCAGAATGGCACCCATGACCAGAGTCTGTGCCCAGTGTACAGCTACAATTCCGAAGAGACCGAGAGTGTATGTCCCCCTTCTATTGCTCAGGAGGTGTTAGTAGCCCTGTCAGAGAATTTTTTACCATCTCCTATCCTTCAAGATAGGGCTGCAATTCAGCCGGAGACTGAGGGCCTCCCTTTGGCTCCTGGAGTGGTACCCCATGCCATTTCTGATGGGGCTCATATTACAGACTTCTTCAGGATATGAGGGAGGTACAAAGACTTCAGGCTAAGCTTAGAGAGAGCAGAGTCTCAGTATCCAACTGTTGTAGGATTACATGCATTTGAGGGGAGAGCCTAGTCCCAAGAGAGCGAGGAGCAGTTTATACCCAGAGCCTCAGGAGTACCCAGGCTTCCAGCCAAGACCAGCCTATCGAGTTCAGATTCCTGTCCAACAGAGGCCAGTTGAGTGGGTGCCTACCTGTACATTCTGTAAGAAGCTTGGGCACGTATGGAAGGACTGTCAGAGACTTGGATTGTGCCTATTTTGTGGGTCAGCTGCACATAAGATACGAGATTGTCCTACTACACCTACCTCTAGTCGAGGCCTACCCCCGGGAGAGAGTTCCAGCTACCAGACCTAGTAAAGGTGAGTTCTTGACCTATACGCTATCATATCTTGATGATTATTGTACCCTACCATATTGTTTGTATGTTCGATACCTTATGACTACTTTTGATCTTGTACGACTATAGTGGCTAGATGAGACCCCAGACAGATTACCTGCCATAATCATGTATGATATCTTTCCAACTTCATGATTTGAATAAGTTTTTTTAAGACCATGATTGTTGGGGATTTGACCTAGAAGGAGTAGGATCATCTTAATTTCGAGGACGAAATTATTTTAAGGAGGGTAGATTTGTCACACTCACTTTTCAATTTCAAGTGTATTTTAGTAATTGTGATTTATTTGAATTTTTATGATTTTTGTTTGAATTTTTATCTATTTATTAATTAGATTGATTGCAGTGTGATTTGATTGGTTGTAGACTGGTGACTTGGTAGTATAAGTAGTTTGACCTTAGTCAACCTTCACTAGAAGCCAAATAATGTAATTAAAATACACATTTTGGTTTTTAAAAATTATTTTGATTTAATCTCTATTTTTTGGAGTGGTTTAAATGATTTTTAAGTCATTTTTGCATTAAGCCTTTTTAAGCCTTTTTGACATGGGCCTTCTTGTAACTTGAGAGTGCTTGGCCCATGTGTAAACCCTAACCCTAATACCCCCTCCTACGGTCGGCCACAGCAGCCCCCCTTCTTTTCACTTTTGTGAGGAAGCACGTAGCCTCCAAGTGAAACCCTTTTTTTCACCTTCTCCAAACCCTAACTTTCGCATCCGGAGTCCATTTCACTTCAAACGAATTCTGTTGTGCTCATGGGGAAGAGGAGAACTTGCTGGAGTATTGCTAGCAAGGAGGTGAAGGCATTTGCTTGGGGGAAATCGACCTACAAAGCGTTCGAGGACTTGCTTTGATTGGGTTCCCGACACCGAATAGGTAAAACTCGTTCTACCTTTGTTCTTCTGAATTTTTCTTCGTTATTGCATCCATGTAGGTACCCTTGACATGTTCCTGAAGTTTGGATGGGTTTTGACTTCGTTTGATAGCGGTATCGGACACGTATCGGTCTCACGTTGCACGTGTTCCGCAAAATGCCACTTGGAATTGAAAAGTGTTAATTTTCAATTCTGTTTTCACGAAATCCTTCCTTATATGATTTGTAACAACTTTCGTGAAGATGGATCGAAAATTGACACGATTTCAGCATCCGAACGGACACGGACACGCGTGCACGAGGTCCCGTGCATGCCTTGCAGTCTGTGCGTCATAACTCGACGCACAGAGCTCCATCTTATGTAAAATTTTACTATCACGTAGGGGCAACATCTGCCCACATGCCCGTAAAATTTCACAACGTTTCATCGAGCGAACGCGGAGTAATCGTCCGTGCACTGGTCGGCTAAATTGTGCACTCGGACTGAAATTTGCCCTGACACGGCTTTCGTACGCGAACACGACGCGTCGAGGACCCATACGAGGAGTTGGAACATGTAGCCCTATACCTAGACAACCCAGGGACTCAATCCCAAGTTGTGGCGTGGCCCGACGCGCGAGCCACGAGCGACGACCCTCGTGCACGAGCACGCATGCACGCGCGCGAGCGCGCAGGCCGCGCGCTGTTGCACAACCGCTGTGGCACGTCGCTGCGACTTCGTGTCGTGTCGACGTGTCCTAGACCTACCCTATGACCCTACCTACCCGTGTGCACGAGCACGAGGCTTCTCGTTGCGCGTGTGACGCGCAATCGAGCGAGAACACCCTCTTCGACACGCAAAATTAGTTTTCCGATACGCATTCTCTGGACACGACAAGGACACAGTTTCGACTCTGAGAGTACCCGAGCATGTCCCACGTGTCGAGACCGACCTATTTTCCAAGTTTCGTGGGTTAATTTTGAGTATTTTGCGTTTTGAGTCTTTTTGTAAAAAATTGGGTTATCATTGAATTGGAAATTTAGGATTTATGTGATATTTCGATTTCTGAGATTTTTGACGATAATTTCTGAGTATTTGGTCCTTGGACACTGTTTGGGACTTGTGGGAATCAACTCTCGGGGTTGATTCATATTTTTTACCTATTTTTAGGCATATATGGTATTTTACCTATTAATGTATATAGATATATATTTATGTATATATATATATAGATATAATTCTTTAAATGCTTAACTTCGAAAATGTGTTTATGTGAGGGTCGAGGCTCTGATTTCAGACCTGGGAGCTTGCTTCAGGATCAGAATCGACCTTCGTTGGTTTTATTCTTGGTATATACTTATATTTCCATATAAGCCTATATGTATATATATAATATATATAGGTATTTTACTATTAATTGTAATATCTTATACATAGATTACTCTTATAGTATTATATTATTCTGTTGCTCAGATTTAGACCCTCTACTAGCAGTCCCAACATCATTGTTCACTCACAAACCAAGTTTCCTTTCCTAATTTTTATATATGTATATATATGTTTGTGTATGTATATATATATATATATATGTATCTATATTAATTGTGATGAATGCATAAATATAGGTAATGCAACAAGTTCTGGTGATATGACTATAGAAAGTGTTTGGACAGATTAGGTTCGTCGTTAGGAGCCTAGTTCGGTCGAATTGGCCGACAAGTTTACCAAGTTGACAAAAGTAAACTTTGGGTCAAACTTGATCCAAATCGACTCAAATGAACTCCGAATGACCTGAAATTTTGTGTATAACCTAAAAATTAGTAAACGGACAAGTTGACCAATGTTTGACCAGGTTTGACCAGAGTTGACCAAGGGTTGACTTTGACCAAAAGGGACCTAGAAGCATGTAGTCTTGCATTGTAGCTATTTCTTTTGATATTGTAGACTTGGTTGTGACATGTGTATACTTTAAATAGGTTTATATTGCCCCGGTTTAGCTACATTTCATCATCAGCAGTTCGGTTTTCCAGGCGAGTACATTCTCTGACCGTTTCATTCTTGCTTGGACGTATTACTTATTATAGACTAGTTTACTTGTTGCTGTCACTATATATCACGTATTAGTACTATATGGATCTCTTTATGCGATGTTATCCCCTCAGATATATCGTGTATATTGTGCTCATGTACTTTATCATGTGCATCGTCTACTCATTGTATTCTTACTTATTCATGTATACTCATGTGACATTCATGTACACTCATGATCATGTGAGCCTTAATATATAACCCAGTGTGCATGTGGACTAGCTATCCATGTGACGCACTACTTTCATGTGCAATAACATAACCTGGACAGATCCTTGTGTACTGATTGGGACAGGGGAAGTATTTATTTGGTTATGTGATCTGCACCCTTTTCATGTGCAAATCCAAACTAGATTTCAGTCATGAGTAACCTAAGCCTGTTTACATAACCAAACATGAGCTCTGAATCATATAGTTAGCTCAGTTTTCTTATCTATATCATGTATATCTATTTCCACTATATCAAGTTCTTTTTTTTACAGTCACTTTACTATGTCTTTATCAGCAGTTTATGTATATTATTCTATAGTCTGTTTCATATTTTCTTTCGTGTTATGAAATGTGTGAGAGATATGTATTCGTTCCTGTCCTAACTGGACTGTTGATAATATTACAGATGATGAGGATTGCTGCGACCCTTACTATGGAGCAGGCCTAGTTGACACAGGTGACCTGGACCCTCAGCAGGATCCAGTAGTCGCTGAGGACTTGCCTTGATTAGATTAGACTTATATTATCTTTTAGTTATGAGACTTTGTGGTTGTATTGAGACTTGTTATGGTGTGATTTTATACCGAGATTTGTACTCACATTATAACTCTCTGCTGTGATTATCTTTCTTCCATTCTATCTTAGCTATTGTGATTGAGTAGTACCATTTATATACTATTCTTCGTTCGGAGTATTTACTAGATTGTGTTAGATATTGGACCCAGGACAGCGTTCTACCACCGACATTGCGGCGTAGGCTGGACGTACCCACGTCTCGTGCCCTTATATTGGGTGCGGGTCGTGACAAGACAACTTGTCCATTGATGACGGTGGAGAACCAAGAGTTGCTTACGGATCGGAAGATGACGTCGATCCAACTATCAGAAAATTCGAAGCCTCTAAGCACCCAGATCATGAATTGCCAGTCCAGACGATCATAGGCTTTCTCCGTGTCAAGTTTGATGGGGACGGTCCTCCCCCCGATGGAAATTTTATACAAGTAATCATTTCCAGGTCGAGCAGGATGTTATATGTGATGTTTCGTCCAGGGACAAAACCACTTTGCTCCTCGAAGATAATTTTGGGGAGGAGAGTGGCCATGCGGGTCACGATGATTTTGGAGATGATTTTATTGGTAATGGTGCATAAGCTGATCGGTCTGAAGTCTTTGAAAGTCTCTGAGTTGTCTTTTTTTGGAATAAGAATAAGGTTCGCGCGGAAGATTGATTTTGGGTAGTTCGTGCCCTGGAAGAAGGTAACTGTCGCCTCATGGAGGTCTGCATCGACGAGGTCCCAGCAAGAGCGGTAGAAGACCAGATGAAATCGTCGGGCCCGGGTGCGCTGCACTCATCGAGGGCCCAGACGGCAGACTTGACTTCCTCCTCTGAAGGGGGATCAAATGTTGCTCGTTCTCGTTCTCACTGATCAAGTTTGGCACTTTTGCCAGAAAATCCTCATCCTTAACGACGACATCCTTGGGGAATAATTTGGTGTAGAATTTGGCGGCTGCCGTATGGATGCTTCACTTGTCTTTGAGTAAGGTACCGTTCTCATCGGAGATTTGGTGCAGATTAAGCAGATGTCTGCGACCTTTGACGAAGGCGTGGAAGAAACTAGAATTTTTTTCCCCTCAGAATCCCAAGTTAATCTGGCTTTCTGCTTCCAGAATTCCATCTCGACCTTCAGCCAAGACTTGAGGAGGGCTTTGGAGAGGTTGAGATCGGCACGAGCCCCCTTAGATCTGTCCGAGGCAAACCAGATTTCCACTCGAGTAGCGTCATCCTCCGCCGTCTTTATCTCTTGGAAAATATTGCCAAAAGCGAGTTTGCTCCAAGAAGATAGGGCTCTCCTGGTTGCCTTGAGCTTGTCGGCCATACGGACAAGTGGGTCGGGGTTATTCGTCGAGATCCAGACGGAGGCCACGATGGTCCTAAATTGAGGGTAGAATCTCTAGAAGTCTAGGAATCATAAGGGTTTCTTGATGAGGTTAGAGTTGCTGTTGATCTCGATTAGGAGCGGAGAGTAGTCCGATTCGGTGGTGTTAAGGTGTGAGAGGTTGGAGATGAGATCTATATCGGACCAGAAGATGTTGACTAATGCGCAATCCAGACGGAAGTATTGTCTTCGGGCGCCTTCTTGCATGTTACACCAGGTGAAGGCGTTACCGGAGAAGGGGATAGGGACATGTGTGCGTTGAAGATGAAGGTGTTGAAGTCAGCCATGGCCGAACTGGGAGGAGGGCGGCCCCCGGATTTCTTCTCTCTGTATGAGATCGTGTTGAAGTCACCGAGACAGAGCCATAGTAGGTTGTTGAGGGGAAGATAGGAACACAACATAGAATCCCAGAGCAGCTTGCGCTCGATGAAGTTGCAGCTATCGTGGACGACGGAGAGGAGGGATCGGGATTTGAAGGAGGGGTGTTCCACCCAGCAGTTGTGAGCCTGAGTGGAATCCTGAATGATACCGAATTTGTAATCGGAGGAGAAGAGGATAAATATGTCATGGCATCCAGCGAGGGCGGACTGGAAGCCTAGTTGGAGCTGGATCGCTTTGAGTTTTCTCTGATAGATTTTTGGTTCGATGATCACTAGGATGTCGACTCGATAGATTTTCTTGAGGCTAATTAATCACCTCAAGGTAGGTTTGTTGGCCAGCCCTCTAACATTCTACGAGAGGATGTTAAGCATTAGGGAGGTTGTGGGAGGGGTGGGTGTTGAGCTTTATGGCTGACCTAGTAATCATGGTCATTTTCTCTTAGAGGTGTTTGTTCTTCTTTTTGTGGGGTATTTTGGGAGCCCTCATGGTCGCCGCAGTGGTGTCTTCTGCCACGTCAGGTGGATTTAGGGCAGAGTTTCCTGGGTCCTCCAAAGGGGGGTCGACCATAATCTAAATCTCCGCCAATGCGCAGAGGGGGGTTATTGGGGTCCGGGAACCCGGCTTCTTTGGCTTGAAGGAGCATGTCTTTGGGAATGAGGCTAAAGGAGGTCTCAACTTCACTTCCGGGGAAAGGGGGAGTGGTGGTAACATTGTCTATAATCAAAGCCAACTAATTCTCCCCAGCGTTGTTTGGTGAGGCACCGCGGATCGGTTGCTCTGCGGTGCTCTGCAAGTCGTCAACGGAGGGGGGTTTGTTAGGAGGGGGCATGCCTGGACGACATCAGACGGGGAGGAGGTGAGTATACCGAATCGATTGTTGTGGATGATGGGGTCGACAGGGATGATGGCTTTAGTCGGGAGGGAGGGGAACGGGGACTGGAAGAGCCGTCGCTATCCCGAAGTGGGAGTAGGAGTGGGAGTTGGGAAGGGGTAGAATCGGGCCTGAGGGAGTGTGACGGGTCATCTTAGGCGACAAATACTTCATGGGGGCTTTCGTTTTGAGTTTGGGGTGGGCCTTGAAGCAATGCATTATAAGGTGGCCTCTGATCTGACAGTGCTTGCAAAAAATAGTCGTAGACTAGCGTCTAGACGTGTGTCTGTCCCCCGAGGTCGATCTGGATACTAGAGGGGGGGTCGAAAGTTAAGTCGAGTCCCCACAAATCTTAGCATAGTTTCCTTTGGAGAGGTTACAGGTCTCTGCAGCAATGGCCACTAGGGTCCCGAAGTCACCGACGATTCTCTTAAGAGCTACGGGGGTGAAGCAGAATAGTAGAAGGTTTGGGGGGGTGATCCACGTCGAGATGACCGTCAAATCGACCCTGAGATTGAAGCCAGTAGACCATTTGGCGATCATTATGCTCTGGGAGCCAACGTTGGTGGTACCATTGGACCAGACTAAGTACTAGTCGGAGTCGGACGAAAGGTGAAGAAGTAAGTATTTGGCGTCTAGCGGGGAGATATTGTTCGCGGCTGCAAGACCCCAACCTGCTATGGTTTCTTGTGCTTTGCAGATCTTTGGATAGCCTGAAGGGAATTTTAGCACGAACGTCTTCGCGAAGCAGGCAGATAAGGAGGATATCTTGGCTTCGGTAAATAGAATGTAAATGGTTGGCCTTCGGCAGGGCTCTGAAGCTCAAGTTCCGGCAGTTCAGTATCCTTGGACAGGAGAGGAAGCTGGGTCATGCGATCTGGTCGCAGAATCACTACGTAAGATGGGACAGTGGGGGGGATCTTTGAGTGCCCTGAAGTAGGGGCAGGGATCTGTCTGGGAAGAGCTGGGAGAGGGTGAGGGGGTGGTATATATATATATATATATATATATATATATATATATATATATAAATATATATATATATATATATATATATATATATATATATATATTCTATTATATATATTTGAATATATATATATATATATATATATATATATATATATATATATATATATATATATATATCTTTTTTCGCTCTCTTCTTCTCCTTGGAGAGGAGCGTCGCGCCTAGAACCCTAACCCCCACCGACACCGGCTTGGCCTTTGGCCGGGCCGGCATCCCCATTTGCGTTTGGATCACTTGACCAACACGATCTCCTGCCTTGACGGTTCATGGCGTTGAAGTCGTTCGCGGAAGCGGTTGGGGTTGCCGCCCCGGAACCCCAATCGATCTCTATTCGTTCCCCTTCCTTTTCTAGAGGGGTTCCTGTTGTTTCCTTTTCGGAGAAAGATGAACAGATCTTGGTTCAACCTTTAAAGTATGCTTTGATTGGAAAATTCTCCCATGCTCGGCCATCGATTGAGGTGATCCGCAAAGCGTTCACTGGTTTCCAATTTGCCGGAGAGGTGAAGGTTGGTGTCATTGACCCAAAGCATATTATGATTCGACCTACCCTTGAGGTGGATTTCCTCTGTCTTAGGGCTCGAGAGACGTGGTATTTATCGAGAGCTCCTATGCGTGTGTTCTGATGGTCGAAAGATTTCTGTGCCTCTCAGGAATCGTCGTTAGTTCCTACGTGGATCTCTTTGCCTGGTCTTCCTCATCAACTGTTTGCCAAAAATGCTCTCTTTTCAATTGTTCTTGGAATTGGGACCCCTCTCAAACTGGATCGTGCTACTGAAGATTTTACCAGACCAAGTACAGCTCGCGTCTTTGTTGAGGTGGATGCTAGTAAAACCCTTCCTCCTATGGTGCGCATTAATTTACCTAATGGTCGGACCATCAATCAGAAAGTGGAATATGAACATGTTCCACAGCATTGTTCTCTCTGCAAACACCAAGGCCACGTGCGAACTTCATGCAAAACTACTAAGGCAAACCCTCCTCAACTCAAGCACAAAGAACCCATAGTTGCTGACATCAATGACTTCCCTATTGGCCAGGACAAGGCAGACACTTCCAATCACGCCATTAATGAAGATGCTATTAATACTCAACCGCCAGGTAAAGTACGGTTGGCCTCATCAGCGGATGTTGATCCTATCAATGAAGACCCGCCTCCCGATCAAGCAATTATATCTCCCGCGGCCATTACTCCACGAGCCCTTTCTCACGTCAACTCAATACTTTTACCATCACCTCACAGCCCTGCTCCAGTCATTCCTATAAACCCTCCCTCACTTGATCAATCTCTTAAGGAAGGAGAGATTGGGTCATGGGCGGACGAGGTTGATCGGCAGGCGAGTCCTCCGCCGGACCCAGATCATCCGGCTGCGGACGGTTCAACTGCTCCTGATCCGATTGCTCCAGTATTGTCGTCGAGTCCTCCGCCGGACCCAGATCATCCGGCTGCCGACGGTTCAACTGCTCCTGATATGATTGCTCCAGTATTGCCGTCGGCTCCTCCGGATGGCTCTGACCCAGCTTCGTCGACAGTCGCCACGCAAACGACTACCTCCTCTCAGCCCCCAGCTCCCCAAGGTGGTCAAAAAAAGAAGAAGACTGTCCCTCCCCCAGTGCCTCCTCGCATCCTCAGATCCTCCTCCAAGGTTACCAACACTCAACCCTCATCCTCCTCTCATGATTAAAATCATTAGCTAGAATATTCGGGGTATTGCCAATGCCATGGCTTTTAAGAGACTTAAGTCACTTTGTCGCACAAATAAAGTGCCTATAGTTATTATTATTGAGCCTAAAGTTCAATCGGATAAGTTACCGTCTTATCAACTTAAGCTGGGTTTTCAAACTTCTGTGAGTAACCGTAAAGGTAATATATGGATCATGGCACGTCAATCTACGGATATCTCTGTGGTTGATTCTTCAGATCAATGTATTACAGTGACTGTCTCGTCCTCGCTCTTGTCGGAGGTATCTCTTCTTACGGCTGTGCATGGGAGTAATACGAAGGAGGGTAGGCGATTCTTATGGCATCAACTTCTTTTAGTTCGACAGCGTTAGAATTATCCGTGGATGCTCAGTGGTGACTTTAACGCCATTACGAGTGTTGATGAGAAATTTGGCGGTCTTCCTCCTTGCTCTGTGTCGATGAAGGATTTTCAGGAGTTTCAATTAGCTGCTGGCTTGCATGAAGTTCCATACACGGGTAATTGTTTCACTTGGGTTGATAGGCAGTGTGGGTCTCCCAAGATGGGATCGAGGCTTGACAGAGTTCTATTTGATTCTAAATGGTTGAATTGGGCCCCTCTCTTGACTTCCATGCATTTAAATAGAACTGAGTCGGATCATGCTCCTATTTTGCTCTCTCTGGATAGTGAGAAACCTACATCCCCTCGGCCTTTTCGCTTTCTTCATTTCTGGAAAGAGCATGAGACGTTCAACTCGGTGGTGGAGTCAGCTTGGTTATCTATTGATCATATTAATGCTCTTGTTCGCATTGGGCTTCGGCTTGGGGCTACGAGACGAGCTCTTTCTTTCTGGAGTTGGGCAACGTTTGGTAATATCTTTCAAGAAGTTAAGAAAGCTGAAGATGCGGTGACTGCTGTTGAAGCGGAGTACAAAACCAACCGGTCTCTCCGCCCTCAATGGTTGCTTGCTCGTGCTCGGTTGAAGCAACGTCTTCGTATTGAAGATGCCTATTGGAAGCAAAAAGCTAGAGTTAAATGGGATGAGGCTGGTGATCGTAATACGAAATTTTATCATTCTTGTCTTTCTTCTAAACGTAATCGGCTGCACATTCATCATATTCAGTCTGCATCTGGCTTGACTCTTTCTTCGCTGCATGACATTCAACTTGAGGCCAATGATCACTATAATAAGGTATTCTCTTCTCCTCATTGTCCTATTGAAGATGGTTACCTTGATAATATTCCTACTCTAATTTCTCAAGAGGATAATGATTATTTGATCGCTAAACCGACAATGGAGGAGTTATTTGAAACTGTCTAGAGTATGGATCCTAATAGCTCTTCGGGTCCAGATGGATTCACTGGGCTTTTCTACTTAGCATGTTGGCCAATTATTAGCAATGATATTTTCCAAGCAGTTTGCCTTTTCATGGATGGTTTTGCTCTACCTCGTTCGATCACGAGTACATTCTTATTGCCTATTCCTAAATCTAAACATCCCAAGGCTCTTCATGACTACCGCCCGATCAGTTTGTGCAATTTTATCAACAAGCTTATATCCAAATTATTGGCTCGGAGATTAGTTGCTATCCTTCCTCGGATCATTTCTTCCGAACAAAGTGGGTTTGTTCGCGGTAGAGAGATCGTTGATAATATTATTATGGCTCAGGAGATGATTTCTGCTATTGATCATAAACACTGGGGTGGTAATATGGCTGTTAAGCTCGACATGAGCAAAGCTTATGATCGAGTTAGTTGGGCTTTCCTTTTGAAGGTTATAAAGCAATTTGGTTTTTGTAATGAGTGGAGGACCTTAATTCTGCATCTGGTTAATAATATATGGTTCTCGACATTGATTAATGGAAGGTCCTCCGGGTTCTTCCATGGACAGTGTGGCATTCGTCAAAGGGATCCTATTTCTCCTACATTGTTCATTATTGCTGCTGAGGCGTTGAGCAGGAGTCTTATTCAGTTGAACACTATATCTGGTTTTTCTGGCTATTATTCACCGAGAGGATGCCCTAGAGTTTCTCATTTGGCATATGCGGATGACGTGCTCATTTTTTCTGGTGCAGACAAGCGCTCGGTTCAGCTTCTTATGCGGGCCATTCGCAAGTATGAATCCAATTCGGGTCAGCTTGTTAATGCTGCTAAATCTGTAATGATGCTATCTGAGAATATTGCTCATGATAAGGCGCTTGAGTTGCAACAAATGACTGGTTTTCAGCTACAACATGGCTCTATGGTATATTTGGGATGCCCGATCATGGTGGGTCACAGGAATGCTTCTATGTATGACGAATTGATCGAGAAAATTCAAGCTAGGATTTCGGGTTGGAATAACAAGCTTCTCTCTTTTGGCGGAAGGTTAGTACTTATCAAATCTGTGCTTTCCTCTATTCTTGTTTACTGTTTATCGGCTTGCAATCCTCCGATCTCTGTACTTAACCGAGTTGAGAGCATGTTGGATAGCTTCTTGTGGGGTTCGAAAGATGGTATGCATAAACGTTCTTGGCTTTGCTGGAAACGTGTAGCTCGTACTACTACTGAAGGAGGGCTTGGGGGTCGTAGATTGCGGGATGTCTTGGACGCTATGACTGTTAAACTATGGTGGAAGCTTAGATCGACATCCTCGCTTTGGACAGTTTTTATGAAGGCCAAGTATTGTGCATCTTCGAATCCCCAACATGTGGAGATTACATCTGCGGCTTCACATGTTTGGAAACGTCTTCTAAATGGGCTGTATTTGGGGGATGTGTTCATTCAAGAAGATGATCAAGGTAATGTTGCTTGGTTACCACACCCGTCTCGGAAGTTCTCGATCACCTCGGCTTGTGATCAAATTCGGACTCATCATCCTCAAAGTGGTTACTTCAAAAACATTTGGAATAAGTGCATGCCTTCTAAATGGTCTATACTATTATGGTGTATTCTATTTAATAAATTGCCTACAGATGATAATGTTCAGAAGCTTGGTTTTTCTTTAGCCTCGTCATGTCACTGCTGCTCGATTCCTCAAAGGGAATCTGTTCTATATATTTTCGGAGATGGGGAGTTAGCTGCTGAAGTCTGGAGTTATTTTCGGGTGATGCTTGGGGTTCGGGCTAGTAGACAGGATTTGCTACAGAGATTCCAATATTGGTGGAGGAAGAGATAGAAATATGTTAAGCAAGTGGTAGTGGGCGCGATCTGTTGGGTATTGTGGAAAAATCGTAATAAGTTTCGCTATGAAGCTTATTCATATACTTCGGCACAGTTGATTACTGAAGTGAAGCGCCAAGTCAAGAAGACGATGATTCGATGCTCGCATTCTGAGATCCCTTTCCTATAGTTGTTTCTTTACTATGATATTCCTCTTGTATTTTGAAGATGTTCATAAACTTATGATGATGTAATAAAGAGGTTTTGGATTAAATATATATATATATATATATATATATATATATATATATATATATATATATACACACATACATATTAGCCTTTGGTTAGTGAATTAGTTTAGAGTTTGACCTATAGGCCTAGTTAGGCAAGGTTGACTAGTTAGTTGACCAAAGTCTACTATGGGTCAAACTTGACCAAAAATATGACAAAATTGACTTAAAATGACTTATTAACTTAAGTTTGACCAAACTCTAGACTAATTGACTAGGTGTCTTAGGTTTGACCTAGTTTGACTAAAATGGTTGACCAGAGTTTACCAAGAGTTGATTTTAGCATAGAATGACCTAAAATCATATAGGATGCATTGTAAACTTTTTTTATTTCATATTAGCCCTTTGTAACCTGTGGTTGCTCTAAATAGGACTCGGTTACTCCGGTTCAAAGGACTTTTCTCATCAACTGTTCAGATTACCAGGCGAGTACATTCTCTGACCTTTTCATACTTAATAGAAATTATATCCTTGTTATAGACTACTTTACTTGATGCTGTCACGATTTTATCACGGATTAGTACTATATAGATCTTTTCACGAGATGTTATCCCCCTCGGGTGCATCGAATACATCATGTCGTGCTTTTCATGAACATCATGTATTTCGTGGACTCTTATTATTCATGTACACTCATGTGCTCTCATGTACTCTCATGATCTCATGAGTTTCATGTATAAACTTTCATGTACAATAACATAACCTGTCTAGATCCTTGTGTATTGATTGTAGTACGGGGGAGTAGAAGTGGTCATGTGAATAATTCCAAAGTAGGTAATCTTGTACAAACTCTGTAGCTTAGTCATGTCCAAATCAAGCCGTTTACATAACCATCTTGTGTTCTAAATTACTTAGTCACTTACAGTCTTTGCTTACCATATTTGTATTTCAGTTTATCAGATATTCCTTCAGTCTTCATGTTCATTTCTTATAGCATTTCATGTATTTTATTCTATAGCTTACTTTATATTTCTTGTCATGATATGAACTGTGTAAGAGATATGTATTCTTTCTTATCCTGATTGGACCTGTTGAAAATATTACAGAGGGGGAGGAGGAGTTCTGCCCCACATATTATGGAGTTGGCTTAGATGATACAGGGGACCTAGACCCTCTGGAGGATCCAGTAGTTGCTGAGGATTTGCTCATTGTCTAGATCAGACTGCTAGACCAGTTATCTTATTTTAGTTGTTTTGTCTTGATATATTTCAGATATTTGGATTTTGGTGTTGCTTAAACACTTAGACTTATTTCTTTCTATTTGCAGTTTTCTGTTGAGATTATCTATCTTATCTTTCTATTTCTATCTTAGATATTTTGGTTGAGTTGTACCTTTTGTGTTGTCCTCTTTTTTGGATAGTATATTATTGTACAGGTACATTTATATATTGTTAGATGTTGTGACCTAGGACATTGTTCTACCACCGATACTGCGACGTAGGCTGGACGTACCCACTTCTCGTACCCCTACACTGGGTGCTGGTCATGACACACCCTCTTTCTAAAAGGAACTAGGAAGAAGAAATCTTACACTGGTTCAAGCGATACTTCACTTTGAAGAGGTTGAACTGCTCCTATTGTAAGTGGCTTAAAATTATCTAGCATATCCAAATAATATTGAGTATAGTAACAGACATCAGTATACTGCAAAGGATATGCTACTTTATTGATCTGTACATCATTATTTACAGTATGAATTTAGCCTTAGAAGGCTTGATCAGATTGATAACAATAGAAGGAGAAGAAGAACGAGGAGGATGAGGTTTGTTATGACAAAGGTTAATAATAAGTGGCTCAGAAGAGGTAAGCTCCCTTTGTTCCGTCTTTCCTGCAGGAGGCTATTTTTTATGAGACGGAAGATGAATGGTTAAAGTATGGGAAGAATGAGGACGAGAAGTATGTCCTTTAACTGGAATCACCAGGACGTCTTTTGAGGTGTCCTTCTGATCTTCATCAGTGTCAATAGCCAGCACCACTTTCATAAATTCTTTCTTATACATCTGAGAATCATTGCAGTACGCTTCGACGCCTCTGAAAGGGTTTAGATCTACCACTTCCTTTTGGACTTCACCATTGACATCCACGTACTTAAAGCATTGGTGGAGAGTGGATGGTACAATGTTATGCTCGTATAGGAATGGTCTTTCGAACATAGCATTGAAGGAGCCATGCTTATCAATCACGTAAAAGGTCACCTTTGTGTGAAGATTACCTATTTGATGATTCAGGCGAATCATTCCCAAGGGTTCACTTCTGCCAAAAATAAATCCCAGGATTGTCGTGATAGTTGTGGACAGATTGTGTACATGGATCTTCAGAGCATCCAGTAGAGTCTTTGACATGATACTGAGTGCAGACTCTGGGTCGACCAAGATGCGATCAACCTTCATAGTATCGACATATCCTGTGAAATAGAGAGGACGATCATGACGATTGTCTTCTAACAGCATGTCATCTTGCATAAAGGTGATATTGTGCATCAGCTCTACTATGCTTTGACAATGCAAACATGTGGCAGGTTCTTTCATTGGATTTTTAATGAGTGCCAGACAAGTATCAGCTTGTATCAAAGCTTCGCTCAATGTTTCTCGAGTTTACTTTGAGAGACGTAAGAGTTTAAAGATTGACAGTCTTAATAGAGTGTTAGCTAGTTGAGCAAATACATCAAAGTTATATGGCTTCCCCAGTCCAATGGATGGAGTCTTCTTCAATACCTTATCAAAGCGAACTGTATGTTTTCCCTTGTCTGCTGCTGTTGGTTTGGGAAGAGTCTGTACTACTGAAGGTGATGAAGCAGACGGAACATTCGCGACAGGGGAAGAAGAAGATGCTGGAATAGCCTCCGAAATTGGAGTAGAGTTCTCTTGACCTTTTGAATAATCCCGTAAGTAGATTCTCCCAGACTTGGTACCCATTAAAACTTCTTCTTCGGAGACAGGTTCAAAGTACACCATGTTAAAATTCTTCATACGTATTTTGGTTTTAGAACGTTTCTTCTGGGAGGATGAAGATTTCGTCCAAAAACCTAAGCCGACATAAGATTAGTTATGTGGAAGACATAGAGAAAGGGGTACTGGAGATCCCTTTATATTATTCAAGCCGGGGGCCTTTTGTAGGTCATATCCCATCTTTTTCATTAGTTCACGAGACTGTGGACTATACAGATGGAAAGCTGGTTGATATTTGGCTTCTGGCATTAACATTGCTATCTCAGAAGGGAAGGAAAGAGAAAAAGAATCTGCCGCTGAGATGAAGGTATGGTGGAAGGCAATGTTCACCCAATAAAGATGGTGCTTCAAAGTCCGACTCCAAGTCTGGATGGATCCACATGATTTCCTCTTTTTCCGTAGAAAGAGGAACCAGACCATCAGTTCGTGTAGGTAAGAGATTTACAATCTCTATAGTAGTTCTCGGAATAGGGACGACACCATTCTGTACAAATTGAGCCAAAAAATTGCTAAATTGTAGAGAGACGACGTTAGCCGTCATAATTTTTTTGTCCTGTATGAGAGTGATTGCGGCAGAATTGACCATATCTTAGATCTTTCCTTTGAGCACGTAGTTTGCTCGAGTCGGATGTCCAATAAACCTGTGATAGACACAATATTTAGGATGGTCAGTCTTACCGACTTCCTCTGGCCATTTTGCATCCGACAACTAAAGTTTATTGCTTTAGATTAGGCAATCGAAGATGCTCATGATATCATCCTCGCCGAATAAATATTCTTCTTTCGGACGTGGTATCTGTTTGCTATTGATTATAAAAGAACAGAACAATATATATGGGAGGACTGGACTTTTACTTTACAATACAAACTCTCTCGTACAAAGAAAGCTTAGGGACAAAAATATAGGTACAGCAATCTAAGTACGATTGTTTAGTTTTGATTTTGGGGGATGACGGTAGAGGCTCGGGAAAGCGACGGCCGCTCTGCCTTACTCCTTGGACGATCAGACGTAGCCTTGGCTCCGGTGAAGAACTGCTCTCGAGATGGGAAGACTCTTCTGTGCGTGCCTTTATCTCTCTGTGTTTTCAGCCGGGTGGAGAGGATCTTTTTTGCAAGGGAATGGCTCCTTGCTATATTTTGTTTCTCTGGATCCGGTCCCCTTCTCCCTCTCTTTCTCTCTCTTACAAGGGAATGACACCTTGCTATTTATAGGAGTGAGATGTCATCATTAGGGTTTGCAATGATCATCCTAAAAAAGTCGGTGGGTTGGGGACTTAATTGCCATTTTTCTTGATCCTATTTTGTGGGCAATTAATCTGGACCACTAATCTTGATTGCAACGAATCTGGACAATTAATATTGATTGTGTAAAATTCGTATGGGCAATCAATGTTGATTGTCATAAAACTTGGGAAGCTCGGATCTTCTGCCACGTGTTTAATCCATATGACTACCATAAATCTGTTTTGATTTGGGTAATTATGATGATTGTACTAAATCAGGTTGTTGGGATTTATTGATGACTCTTGATTGATTTAGTGCCACGTGGGAAACTGATCTTCTGCCACATGTCAAAGTCGTATGAGGGTAGCTTCTTAGGTTCTAAACCGCATGAAGGTGGCAGCCGCATAGGTGTAGCCTCCGACATCTGAGCCACATGGGGATGGTTTTCAATTGAGCCGCATAGGACTAGCCACGTGTCAAGGCTGTATGGGTATGGCCTCTCGATATTTGAGCCGCATGGAGATGATCCCCATGATCCGAGCCGCATGAGAACAGCGGCCGCATGGGGTGATTTCTCATAACATGAGCCGCATGATGAGGGTCTTCACACTCTGAGCCTTATGCGAGCATCAGCCGCATGGGGTGGTGGCAGCCGCATAGTGGACTTTGTAGTTGGTGGATCGTGCCAGTTGTAGAGGAGATTTTCTCCGTTTCCCGAGGAATACGCCGTCACGTCGAATTTCATTATTTTAACTTTAATGTCAGAGTTATTACTTTATGTCAGCGTATTTAATGACAGTAGTTATTTTATGGCCAGCTGTAAAGCTACATAGGGTCACGTGATTCTTGCCTGAGCCACATGAGACTATTGAAGGGTTTTTGAGCCGCATGAGGCTCTGATAGATTCCTGAGCTGCATGAGGCTCCTTCTGCTTTAAGTCGTATAGGTTTTTTCTGTTTTGAGCCGCATGGGCTTCTTCTATTCTTTTCCATGCTTCTACAAGCCACCTTCAAAGTTTTTAATTTGAAAAATTACAATACTTTGAATAAGAAGCATGGCTATATGAGCTCCGCTGGCCGCATAGGATGTTCTTGGCCGCATGGCTTGTCTGGCCGTATAAAGTCCCTAGCCGCATGAACTGCTCTGGCCGCATGGATCGCTTCTGGCCGCATGCTGTTCTCTCTGCCATGTAGGCGGCATTAATTGCTCTTGAGTCGTTATGATTGGGAGCCGTCTTTAGGGGGAATCCCAAGGGTCGATTCATTAAATATTTGGATTTCGTGCTTTGATGAATCTTCTTTATGAGAGAGGGGCAAAATCCGAGGAGTCGATTTTGCCTAAAGCACATGACCCGAAGCAGTTTATCGGTCCACGTGCCCCCCCTATGTCTGCCTATAAATAGGTTGCTGTTAGGAGATAGGAACTTCTTTGCCTTCTTTTGTCTTCCTCTTCTTTTGCCCTAAGCTGCTGTTTTTTCTTCTCCGATCATCATCGACAATGGCCCCCAAAGCTTCCACAGCCGCGGTGAAGGGAAAGGGTGTGGCTTCTTAGTCAGCCCCGGCGCCTGAAGTCCACCCTGACGTTCACCCCCCTATTACTGGTAAGATTTTGGGTAGATCGTATATTTTGAAACAAAGACAGCTCTGTTGCATGCTTTATGCACAAGCCTTTAAGGCGTTCCTCGTTCCCGTCGGCTCTGTTCAATTTGTATGAGCCACATGTGCATCCCATGTCCGAGCTGCATGGGGTATATCCCACGTCTGAGCCGCATGGGAGTTGTCCAGTGGCTGCCTAGACGCTTCACGAACTGGACCGCATGATGACCCTTCGAACAGAGCCGCACGCGTCCCTCTAAATCGAGTCCGCATATGTTCATCTGAATTGGGCCGCATGAGGTTGTGCTGCATCGAGCCGCATGAGCTCCCCTGAAATGAGCTGCATAATGCTCCGTTAAGTAGAACCGCATAAGCCCACGCTAAGCAGAGCTGCATAGGTTTACGCTACTCGGTGCTGCATAAGCCTGTTTTGAAATAGAGCCGCATAAGCTTGTCTCTAAATAAAGCCGCATAGACTCATGTAAGCCAAAGCACTTAGTATTTTTGTTTTAGCCATCTTTTGATTTGTTTCTTTCTTTCCTTCTTCAGTGAATCTGCCAATGAATGATGCTGGAGAATTTCTGGTACGATCATATAGTCGAGTATATGACAAACCAGCTCCCAAAAGAGCCTTTGGGGAGGCTGAATGCTATTAAGAAGCAATCCTTTCACTTCCTCTGCACCATGATAAACTCGGGGCAATTGGACGGTGAATACCTGAAGCCTGCGTTCCTCTTTGGGGATGCTTTGTCTGTGAAGAACACCCGGGCGCTGGATATATCCGAGAGCTGGGACTTCACTCTTGATGAGGTAGAGATCCATATCCCTCCGATAGAGCGTCATTTTCCTCTGTCTTGGTTCAATATGCTACCGTTAGACAAAAAGATGATAGACTCGTTGACTCCCAGTAAGTCGTGGATGTTTGTGGGAAACATCCGTTACAATAGGAATTTGGGGTCAGCGTATCCGGAAAAGGAACTAGTCAGTCGATACATGATGGGACTTACTTCGGGTACCTTCATAAACGTAACGGGTCCCAATTTCACATTCACCCAAGCTGATACCTTCATGAACCAGCTTGCTCGAAAAGGGTCTTATCCCGTCGGCCGGTTGGCATTGGTGAACTGGATAAACCCTATCCCTACATGGGCTAACTTGACCACGTGGATTCTGCGGAAGTATGAGGCTTTCCTGTGTGAGATCGGCCTTTATCACGTCATTTGGGGCACCTGTCATGGTCTGCCCATAAATAAATCGTTGTTCATGGCTCTCATGGAGATGTTCAACCGAAGGACGGGTACCTTCTTCACGCCCGGAGGGAAGCTGGGACTTGCTCTCCACGAGATGTACATTGTCTCCAAGATGCCCGGGGGGGAGGAAGTCTTTGAAGTGTACACTCCTACGAGCGAAGAGCTCGAGGATTTGGATCGGCAGTTCCAGGGCTTTGTTGCCGTGTATCGGGAATTGTTATGTCACCACAGTACTTGTCATCAGACGGCTATCAAGAAAGACGGTAGATCGGAAGGGAGCACTCCTCACACCACCACTTGGGTCGCATATCTTTTCACACTCGGCGCCTCAGGCTGGGTTTCTTCCCGAGATCCTCAGACTCATGAGGAGGTACAATACTTGGTGTCGACTGCCAAGAGATAGTGGTCTACGGGCGACACCTTTAGGTTTAAGACTGACTCCTTTAGTTATTTTTATCATGGTACTCAGCGACTGTCGGAGAAGGCGCTCCTTACGGGATTCCTGATGATGTGGCTGCAAAACTGCGTAGTCTCTGGAGGGGCGAGTTCTATTGAGAGGATCAGTCGCCACTTTATCCTTCTTGCCGTAAAACTGGTTTTTAGGGTCAAATTGGCCCTTCTTCCGGCCATGGTGTGCAGCATACACCATGGCCTTCGTGCCTTTTCATCCAAAGTCATCGCCCATGACACGGCGATAGATTTCGAGCGCGTAGAACTGCCATACCATTATCTAATGGGGTGGCTGTTAATGGACTGCCGGTCTTTGATGAGGCCTGGAGGAGAAGATGGCATTACGGCTGATGATGCTTTCATTTTTCGATTCCACCATCAGCCCTGGGAGTACAACACCATGCCAGCCTGTCGGAGAGCGCTGGCGAGAGTGGACAGATACGACTTTTTTGTGTCCGTACCTCATTTTACTGCTGAAGAGGTGAGGAGCACACATGTTGATGGTACAGAACCCCCTATCCTCTTATCTGAAAAAATGCTCCTTTGGCTGAGTAATATCCATCCAGCGCACCTGGTGTATCGTAATCGCAACAACGTCTACTTGGAGCCCTACTTGCCTAGCAGGTTTTCCCGCCAGTTCCGGTATAGCCAACTATTTTTGGACAGTCCTAGCTCTTGCCTAGGCTTTGAATGTAGCGTCCTGGACGCTATCAGGGCATGGCATTATTACGACACGGTTCATACTCGAACAACCTTTTCAGTCCCTGATGGCGAGGTGCCAGAGGAGATTTTATATATGACGGCCTTATATCATGTTACAGAGAACAAGCCTCCCGTCAGTTTTGATCCGAGTACCAGTTTTATCGTGGGTACTAGCTTGGAGGAGAAGCCCCAGGGGTCTAGGAAAAGAAAGAGGAAGGCGAACACAGTTCCCGTGCCTGACTCGGAGTCCACCACTGCGGACGAAGAAAATGATGAGCATGATGCGGATAACTCTTCCCTTCCGGTGGAAGATGTTGGGGCGGATCAGCCGCCTATTATGTCAGATGAGATGGTGGCAGATCAGCCGCCTGTTGCACCTGGTCCTGTATAGAAACGTAGCAGGCAAATCTCCCCTGTTGGCGGTATTCCTTACTCCCGAAAACGGGCTGCGACCAGACGTCGCAAGTTAACTATAAAGGAGAGAAGCCAGGACGTCGACCCCGCTTCAGAGGTAGATCGAGCTACTATTTTCTTTATTCAGTTCTCCCTTTCTGCTGAACTTTGACCTTAATCATTTTTCTTTCCTTTTGTAGGTGTCAGAAGAAGAGGAATCTCGCGAACCGGCCACTATTTCTGAAGTCGGTCCAGCCCTGGACACTTTGATCAATGATATGTGTGTCGGGATTATTTCCGCCGGGGCTCTCTCGATTGCGGCTGAGGGATCTCACATTGCTGAGGTCGAGGCTCGAGATGACGGGGGCTCCGATGAACCTGTCCCCGAAACTGCTGAATTCCATCAAGGTGACGCTGATCCAGTGGTACCTTCTTCCGAGACGGCTGGGGCAGAAGACCCAGCCGGATTCAGCTTGGGGGTTACCGGTGAGGGGACTATAGCGGTTGTGAGCGAATATCAGTCTCTACAACCCTCCCCTGGTAAGATAAGCCAAATATTGACTAATGAGGAGACCCATTCGCTATATTATCACATCCTTCGGGTTACGTTGATTGATGGTTGCTCTGGACATACAGGTCCTGCCCTTTCAGTGCCAATGACGAACATTGTTATGGTAGGCTCTGCTAGCGGGGATTTGGTAGAAGGGAGCGTACCCTCTCCTCTTCTGACTTATCTTGAGGGGCCTCCCGTCGGATCGAGTTCGGGAGGTTATATGGCAGCCCAGCCTGGACAGGGAGCAATGGTCCCTGTATCTTCCTTTGCTCCTACGATTTTGTGGGTTGACCTCTCGGCTTTATCGAGTATCCAGATTGTTCGGGCCACGGAGGAAGAATTGGCCGCTATTCAAGCGTCCTTTCACTCAGAATTTATTTCCCTTGTGGCGGGGGCGGCAAGTTCTGTTGCATCTTCTTCGTCACTACCAGCCACACTTCCTTTGACACCGTCCTCTACAGAAGTTCTGGATGAGGTGTCGCCGGATGTGGTTGATAGTTTCTACCACCATTTGAAGAGAGGAGTAGAATCTGCTGTGGAGCGGGAGACCCCTTTCGTCTTGTCCTGATAATGCGACCAAGGCCAAATTGACATTCTCAAAACGCTACCCGGCAGAGCAGGGATAGCCGCGCTTCTGGAGCCCAAACTGTTGGAGGTTGATCAGCTTGTGGCCCAATTTCAAGTGTTGCGACAAGCTGATCTGTCTGCAGCAATTGAGCAGGAGTGAGGGTTCCTCACCACCGCCTTGGAGAAGATAAGGCTCGCACGGGATACATCTAAGCCGGTTATAATAAAAGACCTTGGTGACCTGTCTCTCTTGTATGACTAGCTGAGCCACCGGAGCGAGGTTTGCAGGGCTCGGGAAGCATCCGTCTCCCAGGGAGTAATCGATACAAGGGAACAGATTCTCGAACTTCAGAAGATGCTGGCCTTCTTAGAATCTGAGCTTGAAGCTTCTCATGCCGACAAAGAGCTGATTATTCAGGATGTTGAAAGGATTTTAAGAGCTTCTGCCAACCTGGAACGTGCTCTGAAGAAGTTTGAGGAGGGCTGGCGGGCCCATGCGCCCTTGGAAGATGCGGCGCTGCTGACTCAAGGGGCTGAACGTCAGGCCAAACAGAGGTTTGAGCGGTCGACTGCCTTGTTGAGGGATCGTCTCAGGGCACTATGTATCGTCGAACAATAGTCGGCTTTTTCCTTCTTTTTGTTTTCGTTCTTTTCCTTTATTAAGTGGGACGTGGTCCCCAGAATATGTAGTATTCTTGCCTTTCAAACAAAAGAGTATGCTTTATCCTACCCTTTATTTGTATTGCTTATTGTGTTTGTGGTGTTTGTGGTATTTGCCCCACCGGGGAGCTGTTTGTGGACCTGTTCCCCTTGGCGTACCTTAGTTTTAGGTACAAATAATAAGTTGATGGGGATATTTGGAGTAAATCCACAGTAAGGTGGTTATGGATGTTCCTGGTATCGGGAGAAAGAATGTCGTGGGGCAGCTGGGCCCTCGGGGCATGATGAAAAGTGAGGGGCATGTACTAAAAAACTTAGTACAACATTTATGGTCAACAGTGGACATTTCTGGTCAACAGAGGACATTTGTGGGCCTATTATCCTTGGCGTACACTGGTTTTTTTTGGTACAGATAATAGGTCGAGAGACGACCAACATACTTACTCAGAGGTAATGAGGACATGGCAAATATGAGGGTTTCTTCGATGGAGCCTTCCCACTCAGAGGTAATGAGGATATGGCAGGAGTGGGCTCCATGAAGGGAATATAGAACAACTCAGAGGTAATGAGGACATGGAGGTTCTATGTGAGGGGCGGTTTGTTTTTGATGGAAGGAAAATAACTCGGAGGTAACATCGACGTGGTTGTTTCGAAAAATTTGTGGATCTGTTACCCTTTTTGTGTACTGAAAGTGCGGGTACTAGATCATAAGGAGGAAGCTATTTTAGGAGAAAAGTTCAGAGGTATGATCATACATGACTTACTACCTAGGGGAGGCGATATAGATTTATCTTTAGTGACCAGAGTGTGGGTTCAGCGGTACCTAGGGGTACATGACTCATCATTCTGGAAGATTTGTAGTAGGGATGTGAGTTCAGCGGTACAAGAGAGTACATGACTCGTCCTTCTGGAAGATTTGTAGTCGGGATATGAGTTCAGAGGTACGAAAAAGTACATAACTTTTATCTTAGCAATTTGTAGACGGGATGTGAGTTCAGCGTTACGAGAGAGTACATGACTCGTCATCTTGGCAATATATAGTCGGGATATGAGTTCAGCAGTACAAGAAAGTACATGACTCGTCATCTTGGCAATATGTAGTCAGGATGTGAGTTCAGCGGTAAGAGAAAGTACATGACTCGTCATCTTGGCAATTTGTAGACGGGATGTGAGGTCAGCGGTACCAGCAGGTACGTAACTCATCACCCTGGAGGATGTCGTTTCAGACGTAATACTTCTTTAGAAACTTGCCGTTGATGGGCAACATGAGCAAGTCTCCGTTTTGTTTTGCAAGGCGGTAAGCTCCATTGGAGAATACAACATCAATGATGAACGGGCCTTCCCACTTTGGCTGGAACTTGCCGGCGGTTTTGTGAGTCATAACTATCGGCCTCCGAACTGCCAGAACGAGGTCGCCCACTTGGAATGTTCTGATTTTAACCTTCTTGTTGAAGGTTCCGGAGATACGTGCCTGGTATAACTTGATTCATTGTTGAGCTAATAGGCACTTCTCATCTAGGGCCTCCAACTCTTGTAGCCAACGATGGTGATTGTCATCTGTCGTCAATGTGTATATGAGAGCAACACAGAGTGAGGGGATTTGAGTCTCCAATGGGAGAATTGCCTCACTTCCGTATACTAGAGAGAATGGTGTATTCCCGATGGCAGTCCGTACGGTGGTACGGTACGCCCATAAGCATTCATCGAGCTTCTCATTCCAGTCGCGTTTGTTTGATGACACGAACTTCTTGAGAAGCTTGATGATTGTTTTGTTGAATGCTTCTGCCAGACCATTAGCCGCTGGGTTGTATGGGGTTGAAGCAATATTCTGGATGCGGTGCTTGTCGCAAAATCGATAGAAGGCGTGGCTTGCGAACTGCAGACCATTATCATGGATGATCCTTCGGGGAAGTCCAAAGCGATAGATGACGTGATACTTGAGGAAGCTAATCACGTTTGAAGTCTTTACTTCTGCAAGCGGAACAACCTCCACCTATTTGGAGAAGTAATCTGTGATTGCGAGTATGAAGCGATGTCATCGGGACGAAGGCGGAGTGATTGGACCGATGATGTCCATTCCCCAGGCATCGAAGGGCCAGGATGCCACCGTCGGGTGTAGAAACTCGGATGGCTGGTGGATGAAATCTGCGTGGACTTGACAGGCTTTGCATTTTCGTGCATAGTCTATTGCGTCTGCAACCATTGTGGGCGAGTAGTAACCCATTCGACGAAGGCGATCTTGTAGTTTCGGGCCAGGCTGATGGGCCCCACAGATGCCATCATGAGCTTCATACACGGCTTCTTTGGCTTCTTTATTTGACAGGCATCGAAGCAGTAATCCATCGTATGATCGCCGATATAGCATTTTTGTCTCTGTATCGTAGAAGAATCTGAGGGAACGTCTTCTAATAGAAGTGGCTTCCTTCGTATTTTCTGGCAAAATATTGTAGACAACGAAGTCGATGAATGGTTGTCTCCAGTCTGGTGCTTAGTCGCCTATCAGTGCAGAGTAGCTCTCGGCATACTGAACATTATTCCTGGGACAGACCAACTCACGGCCTATAATGTCAACCAGATGATAAGCATGATTCGGGACTGCTAAGGAAGCGGCAAGACCTGCTAGGGCATCGGCTTCAATGTTCTGGAGCCTGGGAACGTGCTCTATGAAGAACCTCTCCAGGGACGAGATGATGTCTATCACTATTTGGTGATAGGTGATCATGTCTTCATGACGAACTTCGTATGAGCCCCGGATCTGGTTAACGATTAGGTGCAAATCTCCGTATGCTTCAAGATACTCTACCCCCAGCTCATTTGCATGTCGGAGGCCAATGACCAAAGCGTTATACTCTGCCACATTGTTCGAACAGGGCTCCGTGAGGGAGTAAGCCCGATTGATCACCAGCCCGAAGGGAGAAATCAGTACCACTCCGACTCCAGCGACGATATTGCCCTTGGGCCCAGTTCTGGAAGCATCGTCAAAGAACATTCGCCATACGATATCATGGGAGGCCACATTTGAATTGGCAACCTCATCTGGCATCTTTTCGTCTATTTTGGTTGACTCCGAACCTGGATGAGCTGATAAAAAGTCTGACAGAGCTTGACCATTAACAGCCTTTTGTGGGACGAAGATCATGTGGTAGGGGGACAGTAATATCGCCCAGGTTGCAAGCGAGAGCTGAGTGCACCTGGCTTAGTCATGAGGACCCTGAGGGGGTTGACTCTTGATATGACGTAGATGGTTTGTCCTGTGACGTAGTGTCGCATCTTCTGAATGGCGAAAACCAGAGCTAGGCACTCTTTCTCTATGGCAGTGTATCGATGCTCCGGCCCCATCATCATTCGGCTGAGGTAATATATGGCTTGTTCGAGACACGCCTCGTTGTTTTGTGCTAGCAGAGCACCGAGAGATTGTTCCATCGCTCATACATAGAGCAAGAATGGTCTTCCAGCAATCGGGGCTACCAGAACTGGAGGGTTTGTCAGATATTCTTTGATGCTATCGAAGGCGCGCTGGCATTCTTCATCCCATACGAATAAAATGCCCCTCTTCATGAGGTAGGTGAATGGCTGACATCGTCCAGAAAGGTTGGAGATAAACCTCCTGATGTAGGCTAGCGTCCCTTGAAGTCCTCGGAGTTCACGGAGATTTCTTGGGGGACCCATCTCCATGATCGCCTTCGTCTTCTCAGGGTCTACGTGGATACCCTGGGAGGTAATGTTGAAACCCAAGAACTTCCCACTGGATACACCTAAGTAGGATTTTATGGGGTTCATTTTCAAATTGTGCGCTCGCATCAGGTCGAACACTCTCCTTAGATCATGCAGATGATCTTCCTTAGAGCGCTTTTGACGGCGATGTCGTCAAAGTAGCATTCCACTGTTTTGCGCAAGTGGTGTCTAAAGATGATGCTTATAGCTCTTTGATAGGTGGCGCCAGTATTCTTTAAACCAAAAGGCATAACTGTGTAGTAGAATCTGCTAATTGGTGTTCGAAATGATGTATGATTTTCGTCGTAAGAGAATATATTGATCTGGTTGTACCCCGAGAAAGCATCTATGAATGACATACGCTCAAAGCCGCAGATGTTATCGATCATGATGTCTGTGATAGGGAGAGGGAACTCATCCTTAGGACACGCCTCATTCAGATTACGAAAGTCGATGCAGATTCGAATCTTTCCACTCTTCTTGAGGACTGGAACTATGTTGGCGACCCAGTCAGGATGCTGTTCCTTACGGATGAAGCCGCTGGCTATCATTTTATTTACCTCGACTTCAATAGCATTCATGACGTCAGGACGGAATCAACGTTGCTGTTGCTTGACTGGTTTTGCGTCTAGACGAATGTTGAGTTTGTGAAGTGCAATCTCGGGGTTTAATCCCGGCATATCTTCGTAGCTCCAGGCGAACACGTCGATATATTCTCTGACGAGTTGTAGTAGTGATTCTCGCTCTTCGTCGGTCAGATTCTTACTGACGAAGATTGGCTTTGGAGAGGATTCATTACCGAGATCGACTTGTACAACCTCATCCTCGGTGGTAGGCTCTCTTTGTTCAAACCGCTTCTCCCACTGCACATCTAACTGTTGTGCCCATGGCTCTAGCTCAAGAAGTTTGGAAATATCTTCATCTTCTTCGTAGGCATCGACAAGTGCCATATTGACGGACCAGACTGGCCTGAGCATGTCCCCGATGCTGATATCTGAATCGGAAGTGGATGATCCGGTTGAGTGTGAGTGCCAGTCGCATTCTTCGTCTGAGCTTTCAGGTGTCGTTGCGGGTGTGACATAACCTAGCCCACATCTGGTTTTGTTGTAGTTGTCTCGTATTTTCGCAGCCGAGATTGGCGATTGTAAGGGTAATCGCCGTCCAGTGCCGTAGTTCAAGCATGGTGTAGTTTCCAGATCATACCCTTGTTTTTGCATAAGGTACTTGGATTGGGGGCTATACAGATAAAGGGGTAATCTCCCGGTGTCGGGTTCGAGCTCATCTTCTTCTATCTTGAAGGGTTGTGGATCATTCTTTCGGCCGAAGATGATTGGGTGATCCCCTCCCTCGATTATGCGGCAAGCATCTTCTACTGGAGTAAGTTGGTTTGCAGTATAGACATTTGTCACTTGTGTGTGCAGGTGAACGCCTATACCATGTTCCATAGCATACATTGTATAAACTTATTAATCTCGAGGTAATTCAAAGATAGCCCTTTATTGATGAAATAAGGTATCTTTTCCAGTGAGATTACATCATCTGCGGATGGAACATCAGTGTAAGCAGCCACATACTTGGCCAGCTATGACTCTTCTTTAGCCACCCCCTTTGTAAATGCAGACTGAGAGGATGACTTGGGCAACTTGATTATCAGGGGCTCCATGGGTGGAGCAGAACGTGGAGTTATTGGCATACTAGATACCCCCAGTTTAGTGCTCAGTGCTCGGTGCTCGGCAGGGAGTTGTTGGCTGGCTAGCAGTCCCTGGCTTAGTGCTCAGTTGTCGATTCGCTCTGGGAAGACGAATTGCCATCGGTTTGATAGAGGGGTTGAGCTCCTCTGCTTTGGCCGGCTAGCTTTAGACAGCCTGACTGTCAGTGGTTCTGTCATGGGTCTTGGCGCTTGGTCATACCATGGCAGTCGGATTATCATCTGTTAATCCTGTGCAGATAGGCTAATTGCGTCCTTACGCAGAGTGGCTGTAAGGGGCATAGTTATGCCATGCTTGCGGGCTTGGAGGTAGATCGTTAGAGGTTCTTCTGATCCGGTTGCTGCCTCAGTTTGAGCTTTAATATCTCATTCGGCAAGATGCTTTTTCGACTTCTCGTACAAGCATGAGTCTGAGTAGTAGGATTCGACCCCTTTGAAGGGATCGATGTCGGCAAATTCTGTTCTTACGAAGCCGTGCTTGTCGACGTACTTGAAGCACTGGTGCAGTGTGGAGGGCACGATCATATAATCGTGTATCCATGGACGCCCGAGGAGAATATTGTAGGAGGTGTCCGCATCTATTACATAACATGTCACTTCCGACTAAAGGTCGCCGATTTGGCAATTTAGGCGAATCTTCCTGATCGGGTAGCTCCTGCCCGAATTGAAACCGCTGATGGCGGTGCTTGTCAGCTTTAGGCGATACATCGGGATACGCAGATGGTGTAGTAAGCTTTTTGGGATGATGGTTATGGAGGACCCGGGGTCAATATGCATCCGATCGACCTTGATATCTCCAATGTACCCAGTATAATACAGAGGGCGATCGTGCAGGTTCGTTTTGATAAGCATATCCTGCGGAGTAAAGACAATGTTTGGCATTGACCCTGTGCAAGCGCTATCCTGGAGGTCTGCCGGCGAGTCCTCCACAGTGAGATTGGACTGAGCCAGGTATACGTCGGCATTCTGGAGTGCTTCGCTTAGTACAACGCAGACATCCTTGGAGAGTCTCCGGAGTTCGTATTGTAACGCCCCAGTCCTAAAATACGTAGGACTAGGAACATAAACATGCCAGCTGTATACATACGAAGTACACTCCAATATATGGAAACCTCGTATGAATACATAAGCTGTAAAATGTAGTAGAACCATAACTAATCTCATCCACGCAAAATAAATGAATAAAAGACATCATATAAAAATAATGAATTGTCTTGATACAATATGTTGGGCGGAGACAAATCCACTACCAACAAAATAAGGAAAAGTACATAGATAATGAAATGAATTTGGCGAGCGAAGCGAAGACGATCCAAATGCAATCATCCTAGAAGAAGTAGCGATGAACACGGCTAAAGCTAAAGCACCTGCGAAATATAATAACACACACCTGGCAAGACAACCAGGTCCTCAGAGGGATGTAACAAGACACATAATAGCATGCCATATAAACTGAATAAATATTGCTCAATAAATAAGTAAATCGAATTTATAGCATGGTCCAATACGCACCTACTGAACGAGCGTACCATCCTCCCAACCAAACAAGGACAGGAGATGGTAAACTAATTCACGGCGACGTATCTTTCCATGCTAAGAATCCGATATGGTATCCGGACCCCAACAAGGTTCAATACCTTCTCATCGAAGTAGTAAGTCACACCTACAACCAAACAAGGACAAGATGTGATGAACTAATCCGCGGCAAGTTATTGTTCCAAGCCACGGTCAGGTACAAGTACCTAAACCAAAAGTACTCATACCTAACGGATAGGGTAGCCTACCATTCTAAGTGAAATGTTGTTAAGAACAATCCTTCCTACGCATGGGCCCTGGCTGAATAGGATAGACGTAGACCCCCTTTGGGCACCAGAGGCCCCATCAGGAAGAGCATGAATAATCATGGGTCATCAACCCCATATCTCCAGCGGAGAGTCCGGGTCACAAGGGAAGTGCATCGAAGCCCATACGCTAAGGAATTGTCCTCCCCGCCCAATGCCTACTGTGTTGTATCCACAACACAAACCACTATAACCGCTAAGTCAAACTATCTTGCAATCTCTATTAGCGGTTATTCCTATCGTATGGCTTGTACGTACTGGTGGCCAGCTAATCACGCACTTCCGTGTTCTACATGCGGCACACGACCTCGTGTTACAACGTGTCAAGGCCAATGAATGCAACACACAAGGGGGTCCCTTAAATCTAGGTTTAATGTGAGAAAAATAATGCATAGCAGGAAAATAAATGGACAGTAAGTTCTAACAGTTATGCCATGTATCACAGTTTATTTTGCATAAAGAAAATAATGAACATGCATGAAATATAAGCTAAAATAATTAAACAGCTAATGGCAAGGTATCTTGCCTGGTAGTACGCCTGGTGTGCTGCGATGATCAAGGTGGCACGATCTGCAACTTCGGTGCAGCAACTATACAAGGTGACCACGGATGGTGACACGGTCGGTTCCATTGGGTCCAGAAGGGTCAAATTAGTTAGGGTGGACATAAGGTAGTCTCGAAATTGGTGAGAAAATAGGAGAAAGGAGATTAGTTTTTGACGGAAGGATAATCGAAGGAAATTAGATAATTAAAATATATGCGTTCTTTAGAGAACTATCTATAATCATTAAAAATATTTTTTTATTAGCTCAAAATATATAGGTAATTATATACAACTCAAAATATCCTAAGTTTGTCAAAGATATTTTATTTTGGTAGGAAAACTATTGGTTAAAAATATATTTGATAATAATTTATAAATTTAGAATAACAAAATCAAATGTTGTTACAGTGAATTATTTTGGTAAAGCTATAATTTTTATTATGCCATAAAATAATATAGCAAATACAAATAGCGCTTCATCTCAAGTGTAAATTATTTATTCATACTTACAAATTAACAATATAAATAATAGTAATACTAATAACAATACTTAATAATCTATTAACCAGCAAAACTAACATCCAAAAGAAAACAAGGAAAAATAATAATAATGATAATAATAATAATAAAATAATAGATACTAAGAAGAAGAAAATACACAAAATCAATCAACAGCAAATTATATCAACAAAATAAAACTTAAACATCAACAAATAAATACAATAAATAATAAAAAACAAATAATAAAAACAAATAATAAAAAAAGAAAAGGAATTGAGAGCAGCTGCTCACTTCTGAGAAAGGAAGAGAGAGAAAGAGAAATCGAGAGAGGGAAAAAGGGATCGGAGTCGGCGGAGAGCTGGACTGGGCTTGGTCTGGCGGGCGGCGGCTAGAGATGGAAAGGGGAGGAGAGTAGGGCAGAGGCGAGACGTTCTCGACCACGGTGGTCACGGCGGGGAAGCGCGCTCACCGGCGTCCATTCGTCAGCGCGGCAGCGGTGCTAGACTGGTGGGCCAAGCGGTGGCGGAAGGAGGAAGTGGAGGCGGCGCGGAGAGAAGAAAGGGCTGGGGAAGGAAGCGGAGGAACGGCGTTCGCTGGCCGTGGCGGTCGCGGGAGGAAGAAGGAGGAAGTCGGACAGGGATGTACGGGCGGCGGCGGTTGGTGAGCGCTGCGCTCGCGGAGGATGGCCACGGCTAGGGCAGCGGCAGACGCGGGACGAGCGGAGAGGGGGTTCGTCGCCGGCTCCGTGCTTGTCGGCGGCGCTGCGGAGCTGTGGGCGGTGGATGGCGTGGCTGAGGAAAGAAGGGGGCAGACGCAAAGGGTCTCGCCGGCGGCGTAGAGACTGCGCGCTCCCGCGGCGGAAAAGAAAGAGCGGGGCCTAGGGGTCGGGTCGGCGGCGCTACAGAGGCGGCTAGGGCACGGATCATGGTAAGGGTTTGGTTCTCTTTCTTCTTGGTTTTTCTGTTGATGGTGGTGTTGGGAAGTCGTCGGCCTAGTTGGCCAAGGCAGCGCTCGGCTGGTGGTTCGGGTTCTTTCCCTTTCTTCTGTGGTTTCGGTTGTTTGGGGAAACGGTGATGATGATGGGGCGTCCGAGTTAGGTTGGACTAGTGTGGTAGCGTGATGAGTTGGACGGTGGTGTGAGACGGTGAAGGCAGGGGATTGGGTCGGCCAGTGGTAGTCATGGTGATGCGGATGGGAAGATAGAGTCGGGTGTTGTCGCGGTGGTGCGGGATGATGGCTCGGAGGAGGGGGATAGGGCTGGTCGAGTCTCTCCATGTCCGGGGATAGGCAGCCGTGGTGTGGGCAGGTGGTGAGGGTGTTGGGATTGGCAGTTGGTTAGGGTTAGGATTAGGGTGTTGTGTCGGGTTCGTGTCCTGCGAGACACGTGAAGATGTCGAGTCCGGGGTTGTCGGACTTGGAGAAATAAGTGTATATGTAATGGATGGAATAAGAAATTGGGACGTGGAACACGGACACGGACACGAGGCACTTGATTGGCTATGGAATTTATTTGTGGAGGAATTCATGGAAGATAAATAATGTGGAGGAGTACCTGCCTATATTTATAGGATGTGGGAATTCCCACTTTGGATAGGATTAGGAATAGATTAAACCCAATTTGGATATTCCCATATTTAGTTTAAAAGCAATCAAATCAAATCCAAATCTAATTAATATCAAATTATATACTTTTAGTTTAAAATCAAATCAATTTAAAATATGGATAGTTTACTATTTAAATGTATCCATGGAATCAAATCAAAATTCAAATTATCACAAATATTTCAAAAATATGTTTTCCAAAAATACTATAATAATTAATTTCGAAAATAATAAATCTTTTTGAATAATAAATCTTTTTGGATAATAAAATATTAATATTAAATAATTTCGAAAATACATTATTATTTAAAATAAATAAATATTTATGAAATAAATATTTTTGCACGAAGAATTTTATTATTAATAACTGCTAAAAACAATAGACTTTTCATAGCAAGAATATAATATTTTAAAAGTGTAATAAAATAGAAAAAATTATTTTTCTACAATATGTATGCTCGCACATATTTGCACTCGACGAGCAAGTACGAAAAATAAATTTTCGTACGTGACGTAAAATACGACTACGCGACGTACAATACAAAATTTCAAATCGGTACAAAATAAAACAAAAAAATATAGTAGAATTTTAGGGGTTTTACATCCTACCCAACTTAAAAGAATTTCGTCCTCGAAATTAAGAATTTCGTAGGGGGGTGAGAAGACACAAGGGAGTTTCGATGGGAAACAATCGAATACAAATCATGTCGTAAGAAATCACGATCTAGATCGTAGAAAACAGTATGGTCACGGTTAATGAATGAGGGTCACGATTAAGAGAACGAAAATAGATTTATTTTAAATAAGCGATTAGAGGGTCTTGATAGGGTCGAGTAGTTAAGATTAAGATATAGCAACGTCGAGTGCTAATGGTTATAGGCGATAGGATAGCTAGAGGAATCTTCTAGCACAACGCTTTCGTTCTTCTAAAGTAGGTGAAGGTGAAAGCAGTATAGAGTTCGAAGGAGGCGTTATCGAATACGAATACGTGATTCAAAGACGATCGAATAATTTCAAAGGAATTGTCAAGGCAGTCGTGGATGGGACTCTAGAGGACAAGCTTAACTATGTCCCCATCCACATAGAATAATAGGCAAAAGCGAACCAAAGTGCACTTGGTTGATCAGACCATTATGCACCGGTTCTGATTAGACAACATGTTAATGGGATATCTTCCAATAACATATGTCGTGAACAAGCTCGATAATCAATGAACTTACAAATCTAGGTTGTAGTAGCAACATTTGTCAAGAGAGTGAAATTATAGGCACGAGAGTAAAAATTGGTTCGAACCTCTAAAGGAGCTAAGTCATGTCCTGCGATGGTCTTTATACAGTCGTCCTATAGTCTTCTTGTCCAAGTCCTTGGTTGGCTAGACGGGTTAGGTCCTCTAGTTTCTAGGATCTACATAAGCTTGCTAATATAGGTCACTAGGTCAAAGGGGTTGCTAGTTCATAAGGTATTCTACCCAACTTAATTTAAACTAATGGTGTTTGGGACAGCTAACTAATAGGGTCAACCTCTAGTAAGCACGAAGGAAGGATAATGATAGAAGGAATCAAGCAAGATGCAATCGATGAGTCAAACGGTAGATTGAAGAAAGTGGTCAAGTATGTGGATAAGATCCTAGACTTCTAATCCTATACGCAGGCTTGCTTGGTACGGTAAAGTAACCAAATAATTTATCTTGACCTGCATGGGCCACTACAAAAATATGTAACGCCCCAGTCCCAAAATACGTAGGACTAGGAACATAAACATGCCAGCTGTATACATACGAAGTACACTCCAATATATGGAAACCTCGTATGAATACATAAGCTGTAAAATGTAGTAGAACCATAACTAATCTCATCCACGCAAAATAAATGAATAAAAGACATCATATAAAAATAATGAATTGTCTTGATACAATATTTTGGGCGGAGACAAATCCACTACCAACAAAATAAGGAAAAGTACATAGATAATGAAATAAATTTGGCGAGCGAAGCGAAGACGATCCAAATGCAATCATCCTCGAAGAAGTAGCGATGAACACGGCTAAAGCTAAAGCACCTGCGAAAGACAATAGCACACACCTGGCAAGACAACCAGGTCCTCAGAGGGACGTAACAAGACACATAATAGCATGCCATATAAACTGAATAAATATTGCTCAATAAATAAGTAAATCGAATTTATAGCATGGTCCAATACGCACCTACTGAACGAGCGTACCATCCCCCCAACCAAATAAGGACAGGAGATGGTAAACTAATTCACGGCGACGTATCTTTCCATGCTAAGAATCCGATATGGTATCCGGACCCCAACAAGGTTCAATACCTTCTCATCGAAGTAGTAAGTCACACCTACAACCAAACAAGGACAAGATGTGACGAACTAATCCGCGACAAGTTATTGTTCCAAGCCACGGTCAGGTACAAGTACCCAAACCAAAAGTACTCGTACCTAACGGATAGGGTAGCCTACCATTCTAAGTGAAATGTTGTTAAGAACAATCCTTCCTACGTATGGACCCTGGCTGAATAGTATCGGCGTAGACCCCCTTTGGGCACCAGAGGCCCCATCAGGAAGAGCATGAATAATCATGGGTCATCAACCCCGTATCTCCAGCGGAGAGTCCGGGTCACAAGGGAAGTGCATCGAAGCCCATACGCTAAGGAATTGTCCTCCCCGCCCAATGCCTACTGTGTTGTATCCACAACACAAACCACTATAACCGCTAAGTCAAACTATCATGCAATCTCTGTTAGCGATTATTTCTATCGCACGGCTTGTACGTACTGGTGGCCAGCCAATCATGCACTTCCGTGTTCTATATGCGACACACAACCTCGTGTTACAACGTGTCAAGGCCAATGAATGCAACACACAAGGTGGTCCCTTAAATCTAGGTTTAATGTGAGAAAAATAATACATAGCAGGAAAATAAATGAACAGTCAGTTCTAACAGTTATGCCATGTATCACAGTTTATTTTACATAAAGAAAATAATGAACATGCATGAAATATGAGCTAAAATAATTAAACAGCTAATGGCAAGGTGTCTTGCCTGGTAGTACGCCTGGTGTGCTGCGATGATCAAGGTGGCACGATCTGCAACTTCGGTGCAACAACTATGCAAGGTGACCACGGATGGTGACACGGTCGGTTCCATTGGGTCCAGAAGGGTCAAATTAGTTAGGGTGGACATAAGGTAGTCTCGAAATTGGTGAGAAAATAAGAGAAAGGAGATTAGTTTTTGACGGAAGGATAATCGAAGGAAATTAGATAATTAAAATATATGCGTTCTTTAGAGAACTATCTATAATCATTAAAAATATTTTTTATTAGCTCAAAATATATAGGTAATTATATACAACTCAAAATATCCTAAGTTTGTCAAATATATTTTATTTTGGTAGGAAAACTATTGGTTAAAAATATATTTGATAATAATTTATAAATTTAGACTAACAAAATCAAATGTTGTTACAGTGAATTATTTTGGTAAAGCTATAATTTTTATTATGCCATAAAATAATTTAGCAAATACAAATAGCGCTTCATCTCAAGTGTAAATTATTTATTCATACTTACAAATTAACAATATGAATAATAGTAATACTAATAACAATACTTAATAATCTATTAACCAGCAAAACTAACATCCAAAAGAAAACAAGGAAAAATAATAATAATGATAATAATAATAATTAAATAATAGATACTAAGAAGAAGAAAATACACAAAATCAATCAACAGCAAATTATATCAACAAAATAAAACTTAAACATCAACAAATAAATAAAATAAATAATAAAAAAACAAATGATAAAAACAAATAATAAAAAAAGAAAAGGAATTGAGAGCAGCTGCTCACTTCTGAGAAAGGAAGAGAGAGAAAGAGAAATCGAGAGAGGAAAAAAGGGATCGGAGTCGGCGGAGAGCTCGACTGGGCTTGGTCCGGCGGGCGGCGGCTAGAGAGGGAAAGGGGAGGAGAGTAGGGCGGTGGCGAGATGTTCTCGACCACGGTGGTCGCGACAGGGAAGCGCGCTCACCGGCGTCCATTCGTCAGCGTGGCAACGGCGCTAGACTGGTGGGCCAAGCGGTGGCGGAAGGAGGAAGTGGAGGCGGCACGAAGAGAAGAAAGGGCTGGGGAAGGAAGCAGAGGAACGGCGTTCGCTGGCCGTGGCGGTCGCGGGAGGAAGAAGGAGGAAGTCGGACGGGGATGTGCGGGCGACGGCGGTTTATGAGCGCCGCGCTCACGGAGGATGGCCGCGGCTAGGGCAGCGGCAGACGCAGGACGAGCGGAGAGGGGGTTCGTCGCCGGCTCCGTGCTCGCCGGCGGCGCTGCGGAGCTGTGGGCGGTGGATGGCGTGGCTAAGGAAAGAAGGGGGCAGACGCGAAGGGTCTCGCCGGCGGCGTAGAGACTGCGCGCTCCGGCGACGGAAAAGAAAGAACGGGGCCTAGGGGGTCGGGTCGACGGCGCTACAGAGGCGGCTAGGGCACGGATCATGGTAAGGGTTTGGTTCTCTTTCTTCTTGGTTTTTCTGTTGATGGTGGTGTTGGGAAGTTGCCGGCCGAGTTGGCCAAGGCGGCGCTCGGCTGGTGGTTCGGGTTCTTTTCCTTTCTTCTGTGATTTCGGTTGTTTGGGGAAACGGTGATGATGATGGGGCATCCGAGTTAGGCTGGACTGGTGTGGTAGCGTGATGAGTTGGACGGTGGTGTGAGACGGTGAAGGCAGGGGATTGGGTCGGCCAGTGGTAGTCATGGTGATGCGGATGGGGAGATAGAGTCGGGTGTTGTTGCGATGGTGCAGGATGATGGCTCAGAGGAGGGGGATAGGGCTGGTCGAGTCCCTCCATTGCCGGGGATAGGCAGCCGTGGTGTGGGCAGGTGGTGAGGGTATTGGGATTGGCAGTTGGTTAGGGTTAGGATTAAGGTGTTGTGTCGGGTTCGTGTCCTGCGAGACACGTGAAGATGTCGAGTCCGGGGTTGTCGGACTTGGAGAAATAAGTGTATATGTAATGGATGGAATAAGAAATTGGGACGTGGAACACGGACACGGACACGAGGCACTTGATTGGCTATGGAATTTATTTGAGGAATTCATGGAAGATGAATAATGTGGAGGAGTACCTGCCTATATTTATAGGATATGGGAATTCCCACTTTGGATAGGATTAGGAATAGATTAAACCCAATTTGGATATTCCCATATTTAGTTTAAAAGTAATCAAATCAAATCCAAATCTAATTAATATCAAATTAAATACTTTTAGTTTAAAATCAAATCAATTTAAAATATGGATAGTTTACTATTTAAATGTATCCATGGAATCAAATCAAAATTCAAATTGTCACAAATATTTAAAAATATGTTTTCCAAAAATACTATAATAATTAATTTCGAAAATAATAAATCTTTTTGAATAATAAATCTTTTTGGATAATAAAATATTAATATTAAGTAATTTTGAAAATACATTATTATTTAAAATAAATAAATATTTATGAAATAAATATTTTTGCACGAAGAATTTTATTATTAATAACTGCTAAAAATAATAGACTTTTTATAGCAAGAATATAATATTTTAAAAGTGTAATAAAATAGAAAAAATTATTTTTCTACAATATGTATGCTCGCACATATTTGCACTCGACGAGCAACTACGAAAAATAAATTTTCGTACGCGACATAAAATACGACTACGCGACGTACAATACAAAATTTCAAATCGGTACAAAATAAAACAAAAAAATATAGTAGAATTTTAGGGGTTTTACACGTATAGCGACAATTTGGCCGGTGTGTTGGCCAATTGTGCTAGAATGTCAAAGTTGTATGGCCTATCTAGCCCATGAGGCGTCTCTTTTCGGAGTGGTTTGACGAAGCGAGTCTTCTTCGGCCTAGGCTTGTCGGTCGTCGATGGCTTCGGAGGTCCTGGAACATCAGCAGCTGTCGGCTGCTGATCTTCAGCCGAGTTACCCGGTGGAGGTTAGGTTTGTACGTCGGAGCGGGTAACAACAGTAGTAACTTCTTCGACCTCTGTCGAGTTCGTGCGACATGATTTGACTTTCCTATTCTTTTCTTGCTGGTGGAGGGAGACACGGACTGAGTCACCTCAGGTACTAAGTCCGGATGGACCCACATGATCTCCCCTCGTGATATGGTAAGGGGTACTAGACCAGCAGCTTGGTCTCGGGGAGGTGGAAGGTTACTGACCTCCATACTTGCTCGGGGGACAGGTACTACTCCGTCTTGAGTCCTTATTGGAGGGAAGTTGCCGAATTGTACTGACACCATGTTGGCTGCTACGGTCACCTCTTCGAAATCAATGGCCAGGGCCTTAGAATCGATGAGATATTGGATGTATCGCTTCAGCTGATAGCAATCTTATGTAGCATGGTGAACATAGCGATGGTAATGGCAGTACTTGGGGCTCTCCATATCTGCAAGGCGAGGCTCTCGCCTGGGAGGAGGGAGCTGGATTCATCCTCCTTGGATGAGCATATCTAAGATGGGTTTAATATGGCCATCCTCGAAGGCGTAGATCATCTGAGGCCACTGCTTTTCTGTCGGTGTTGATTTGGGCTTTGGGGCTGTATCGGTCACCATAGCTTGCTTGCCCTTGTTGTCTCGGTTGTTGGAAGAATTACCACCATTATTGTTGTTGACGTTAGGGCGTTTGCCCTTATCTTCCCCTTTCGAGATGTGCAATCCCAGTCGGCGGGCTTTCTTCACCTTGTCTTCTGTGCTAGTGGCGCTGATGATGAACATCTTCCAATCCTTGAATTGACTTTCGCCCATCCAGAGGCTGATCGTGGGAAGCAATCTCTTTTGGCAAATTTCAATCAAGGAGGAATCAAGGTTGCCAGAAGGCAGCTTCATCGCGGTTTGGCGAAACTGCTCGATATAATTTCTTGTTAGCTCCTTTTCTCCCTGAACAACGTCCATGAGAGTGGACATTGTCACGTCTTGTCCTACTTCATAGAACCTTTCTAGAAAATGCGTTTGAAGCCGGTGAAGTAGTGGATGCAATTGTCCGACAAGTTGCGGTACCAGTCGAAGGCGACCCCTTCCAAGGCTCCGATGAACAACCGCGTAAGGATGGCGTCGTCATAAGGCATATGGTCGGTTGTGACTTCGAAGTAGGTGAGGTACCTTCTTGTAGATGTCATCCCATCATTTGGATTGATGTGGAATGGTTTATATTTTGGTGGAAAGGGAACATCTCTCTACGCAGCAGGATACTGTTGTCGTATCCTAAGGTATTGGCAGTTTTCTCGGGCATGGAACATGGCCAGGAGCTCCTGGACCTCTCTTCTTGCCTCCTTGGCCCTGTCTGCAGCGGTAGGAGCAGATATTTCAGGAGGACTATCGCCCGAGTTTGGTGCAGCTGAATTCGAGTCCGCATTGACCGCGGGACCCAAGCTTGTTTTGCCAGGTGTTCTTCCGTGCAGAGTTGGAAGGGCCGCTTTGATCACGTCCACAGACTTGACCAAAGCATGTAGTATGGCCTCCAGAGTGTCGATGTATTGGCGATCACTAGAACCTTCTTGGTTGCTGTCTGTCATAAACACCGTCCTCACATGAGGAGAAATGGACGGAACGGTAGAGGACGTGCCCTCTGAATCATAACCTTGGCGGAGAAGTCGTCCGGGTATGTGGGAATGTTCTCCTCTGGTTCTAACTCAAAAAGAGTGGTACCCCCAGCTTCAGAGCTTGCCTCGTCTTGGGAATTGTGGACGTCCTCGGGGACGTCGGGATTTGCTGCATCTTTTGGGTGAACCATTTCCTCCAGACTATCTTCTTGGAACACCAAGTTGTTGTGGATATTTGTGGACGAATCTCCCAGTGTGGCAGATTTCATTTTTGAGCGGGTACCTTGGTAAACTCCTCCTGCAACGGTGGTAGACAACCATTTAGAAGAAATTTTCTTGGTTACGCTAGTTGAAATTTTTGGGCTACAGACATTTGTTTTCTTTCCTCTTCCGCTGCCAGGAATCTTCAGAGCAGAATTGCAAGAGGCGACGAGAAGTGCCTCGTCTTCTGAGCTTGGGTGTTGCAGCCTTTGGGAGACGGACCGCCGGTCTTTTTGTGTAGCTGTCTTGTTACAGCAACAGTTGACTATGACTTGGGTGCATTGATGTCCTTGACAGGACTCTTTGTACGCCAAGTCTTCGCCTCTTTCCTTGCGCTTGTGAAGAATCACGTTGCACGGGTCACTTGCTTTGTGGGCTGATGAGTGCGTTGGCCTCCTGTCTGCTCCTTGATGTGGGGGTAACGTGAGTACTCACCCCCGATCCTTGTTAAGAGATTCTTGATAACTATCCCGTTCGTTGGCCGTCGGGGGCTGGACACGGGTAGTTCTGTACAACTTCCTATCAAGGGCCCGAGTAATAGTCATCAAGACGCCCTGGTAGTCAGAAGTCGGGACAGCCGACTGAGCTCGTCGAGCCTGCGCTGTCCAAGACTTCTTCCTCCTAGCACCTGAGAGTACATAGTAAGAAGAGTCCAAGCTGGTCACAACAGAGTCTGGCATATGCTCCAGAGAGCCTTCGTGGTCGGGATTGCATGAGAGGCGGTCTAAGACTGACTGCGAGCTGCATGGAATAGATGGTATACGGCTGGGATCGGTTGCCGTGAAGGCTGTCTGCATGCGGCGGATATGCGTGGCTGCATGACCTTTCTGTATGCTGCTAGGAGTCGTGGCCTTACAGGCTGTCGGCATGCGGCTATTCTTTTGTGGCCGCATGAACTTTCTGTATGCGGCTAAATGTCATGGACGTGCAGGCTGTCTGCATGCAGCTGACCCTTATGGCCGCATAAGTTTTCTCCATGCGGTTGATAGTTGCGACCGCATAAGCTTTCCCCATGCGTCTGGCGCCCTTATGCTGCTCGGGTTGCACAGAGTTCCTCTTTGCCCCTACAAGTCCATCACCATAGTATTTTCTTCTGTCGGACTTGGGGACAGCAGAGTCCTCTGTGGTCTGAAGTGGGGCCGTAAGTGATACTTCTCCGCTGTCTCGGGCAACAGAGAGTACTTCTTCGAGAGCTTGGAGAGGAGCAAAATTTTTGGGTCTCCACTCCCTGCGGGCCTTCTTCTTGCGGGTTCGTCGCTGGACCGGGCCAGCGCTCCCGTCGGAGAGCATTTCTTCAAATGCCTGTTGGTCGAACCGGGCGACCAGTATTTGTTGAGTGGAGCCAAGTTTGGCTGTGTCTGATTGCGTCACCAACTCCTCAGCCGTGGAGAAGTTAGTCCCCAGCATAGTCGCCATCGTGTTTGACATTGATTATAAAATAATAGAACAATATATATGGAAGGACTGGACTTTTACTTCACAATACAAACTCACTCGTACAAAGAAAGCCTAGGGACGAAAACCTAGGTACATCAATCTAAGTACGATTGTTTAGTTTTGATTCTGGGGGGTGACGGTAGAGGCTCGGAAAAGCGACGGCCGCTCTGCGTTACTCCTTGGACGATCAGACGTAGCCTTGGCTCCGATGAAGAACTGCTCTCGAGATGGGAAGACTCTTCTGTGCGCACCTTTATCTCTCTGTGTGTTCATCTGGGTGGAGAGGATCTCTTTTGCAAGGGAATGGCACCTTGCTATATTTTGTTTCTCTGGATCCGGTCCCCTTATCCCTCTCTCTCTCTCTCTTATACAAGGGAATAACACCTTGCTATTTATAGGAGTGGGGTGTCATCATTAGGGTTTGCAATGATCACCCTAAAAAAGTCGACGGCTTGGGGATTTAATTGCCATTTTCCTTGATCCTATTTTATGGGCAATTAGTCTGGACCACTAATCTTGATTGCAACGAATCTGGACAATTAATGCTGATTGTGTAAAATCCGTATGGGCAATCAATATTGATTGTCATGAATCTTGGGAAGCTCGGATCTCCTGCCACGTGTTTAATCCGTGTGATTACCATAAATCTGTTTTGATTCAGGTAATTATGATGATTGTACTAAATCAGGTTGTTGGGATTTGTTGATGACTCTTGATTGATTTAGTGCCACGTTGGAAACTGATCTTCTGCCACGTGTCAAAGCCGCATGAGTGTAGCTTCTTAGGTTCTGAACCGCATGAATGTGGCAGCCGCATAGATGTAGCCTCCGACATCTGAGCCGCATGGGGATGGTTTCCAATTGAACCGTATAGGACTTGCCATGTGTCAAGGCTGTATGGGTATGGCCTCTCGATATTTGAGCCGCATGGAGATGATTCCCATGATTCGAGCTGCATGAGAACAACGGTCGCATGGGGTGACTTCTCATAACATGAGCCGCATGACGAGGTTCTTCACGCTCTGAGCCGCATGCGAGCATCCGCCGTATGGTGTCACGACCCGCACCCTAGAGTAAGGGCACGAGAACGTAACAACGCCCAGCCTACGCCGCAGTGTCGGTGGTAGAACGCTGTCCTAGGTCTCAAGCATCTAGCAGTATAAGGATAAATAGTTTTTACTCCCCGAATGGGGGTGACATAGCAGATACAGACTCAAACACATCTAAGGTAGAGCATGATAAGGATAGATAAACATGAAATCCAAAAGAGATACAGCAGAGAGAAATCTAAGTGTCCAAAATACACAAACCCAGAAATACATCTCAAATCTCAAAATAAAGTAATCCATAAAATAATACAACTCCAGACAATGGAAAAAAAACTACCTAAACAACCTCTAATGTGTCTCCTCTAGGCTAGCAGGCAATCCCAGGCTATCTGTAAAATTTATCAACAGGTCCAGTCAGGACAGGAGCGAGCACAATACATCTCAACAAATCATAGCAGGTTAGAAAATATAATCATGCTGTAAAGTAAGATACATGATCTGAAGAAATACAGTATATAAACAGAGAGAGAACTGTAATAGAAATATCTACTATAAATAGAGAACTAACAGTGGTTAGTGATGTAGAGTACACGATAGCACATTTGAACATGACAGATTTGTACATGATCTACACTAAAGTGTTGTACATGATCTACACTACTATGGAATTGTTCACATGACTACTAGCACTCCCCCGTTTCCCCAATCAATACACAAGGATCTAAACAGGTTATGTTATTGTACATGATATCATATTGGGCCCTTGAAAGGGTGCACATAATAGTATACATGAAGGCTCTGTGAAGATGAGAGTACAAGATTCACAAGAGTGTACATGTATGGTGAAAGCACAGGAGTACATGATGAAAGTGAAACGCACATGACACGATGTACCCGATGCTCTCGAGGGGGATAACATCGCATGAAGAGATCCGTATAGTACTAATCCGTGATAATGTCGTGACAGCATCAAGTATAGTAATCTAAAGCATGAATATAATTCTAAGCATGATATAAAATGATCAGAGAATGTACTCGCCTGATAACCTGAACAGCTGATAAGTATAAGGGGTCCAACTGAAGCCACAGAGTCCTATTTAAAGCAACACAGGTTACAAGGTGTTCAAGTTGTAATAATTAAATCTCTACAAGCAATCTATCTTATACTAGGTTCTTCTAAGTCAAAACGACTCTAGGTCAACTCCGGTCAACAATATAGTCAAACTAGGTCAAGTGTTGACTTACAGTTGACTTTGGATCAACTGATCAACTCTGGTCAACAGGGTCAATTCTAGTCTAATTATTAAAGATATAAAGTGTACTTCGTTATTCGTACGTCGAAACTTACGACACGTAATTCGAGATGAGATGATCAACGGTAAAGTTGATAATCTTATTATAATGTTTCACGTATCCATCTTGTCAATTTTAGCGATGTGAGATCACTGGAATTGACTGATCTCAGTTTCGTTGTACTAATCCCGAAATACGAACATTATAAGAATTAATTATTAATAAATTATAAAAAGGTTAAACTCAGAGAAATTATCAACAAACATTGTCGGACAATGAAATAAACATCGCCAACGTGTCCAGAATGGTCAAATTAGCTAGGATAGCCTACCCATCGGTCCAATTTGGACACAAGGGCAAAAAGGTAATTTTGGGTCAAAACGGTATCCGTGTTGGAGCCGTTTTGCACCGAAAAACGTACAAGAAAATAAGTCTATAAAATATAACAAATTATATGTCCACGAAACCAGAATGACGATACGAACCCAACGGTACCTCCAGAATTGGATTCCGTTGACCCGATCTCAATTTGGTCCATTGACCAGAACTTAGATTTCGGTTTGCACGGAAATGCGTGCCGGAGCCATCGTTCTCAAAACTCAGCAAACTACATGTCAACGAGTCCAGAATGACGATACGAAATCAACGGTATATCCGAAATTGGATTCCGATGAGCCGACGTCAAAAAGTCCCGTTGACCCAGAATGTGGGACCCACTTTGCACCGAAAAACGTGCCAGGGCCCACGTTCTCCAAATCTAACAAATTTTATAAGAAAACATGCTAGAACGACGCCACGAGTCTAATGGTGGTGTCAGAAATGAAATCTGGAGTCCCGTGTTCAAAAATAGAATTTTACAAGTTGGAAATTACGAATTCGGACGACCAAATTTGCCGTCGAATTCAACCAATCAAACAAGCTCACAATGAAACGAAACTGGAGGGGTAGTAAGACGGTTATACCAGCGTCGCACAAGAACTGGTGGCACGCCAAAAAGAGTTGCGGTGGAGGAGTTACAAGCTGACGAAGTTGGTCCCGTGAAATTGTCCAAATTTAATACAATTTAAACAGTCAACTTGGTGGCCGATTTTGATGTATCAAACGATAAAATTAACGGACAAAAATTGACAGGGGTGAAGGTGGATATACCGAGATTATGACGGAGAGAAGAAATCGCCGATCCAACGGTCAAATTTCCGAGAAAATGCGTACGAAGTTGCTGCGACGGAATGCAATTTTAGTCTCGTTCCCGAGCTCGTCACGACAGGAAGTCGTGCAAAACGCACGAATCGCCTCGACGGCGCGTCCCGGAGGATGGTGGCCGTCAGGGGACTGCGTCAGAGTTCGTCGGAGGGGGGGGGCGCACGTCCAGGGGGCCACGGCGGCGCGTGGCCGGCCACGGCGGCGCTGCACGTGAGCGCCCTGTGCTCGCTGCCGCAGCTGCTGTGCTGTCTACTGGTGGCGCGGCCGTGCTTGGCCAGGCCGACGACGATGACACACTGCCTCGACGAGGGTCGGGTGGCAAAGCACGACGAACGTAGTGGAGGTGGTTGCGGGCTAAGGTGGCACGGTGGTGGTCGGGTTGGCTAAGGAAGTGGTGATGCATTGGAGGAGGGGGAAGGAAGCAGGAGGAGGAGATGGTTGTGGGTGGAGTGGTCGGCCGACTACGAGGCTGGGGGTGGTGGTCGGAGCCACGGCCAGGAGGATGGGGAGAGGTCGGGCCATGGGGAGTGAGAGTTGTGGAGCTGTGTGTGGTTTTGTTTTGACGTTGTGGAAGAATAAGAGTGGGAGAGAGAGAAGAATAAAACAATTAATGAGAGAGAGAGAAATGTTGTTCTCTCCTAGAATTTAGGGCCGGCCAACCCATAGGGGATTGTTGGCTGCTATGGAGGGAAATCAATGGTTGGGATTTAATTAGGTTATCCAATGGCTAGGATGGAATATTGGGAAAAATAGGTAATTCCAATAGGAATTAAATGAATGGAAATTTCTATTAAATATAGAAAAAATAAATAAAATGAGTACTTGATATTTTTGGGCAAGAAAATATGAGGGTGTTATGATGGAGAGTAACATGGAGCTGGGTTGGACTCGGTGGAGCCGGATTGGGTCAAAATCAGACATTGTGCAAAAATCGAATTAAAATTAGGTGTTCGTGATCATAGGTAAATAAGTAGCACATGGGGATTCCAATAAATGGGACACAAATGTCGGACGGATAGTAGGCTCAATATGGGCCATGTCTATAATCAGGGCTGACAGGTTTTGGTCGACAGGGTACCCACAAATCAAGTTGGAAAATGAATGTGACACCGTGGGGTGAAATATAATCGGGTCACGTGTCAGAAAAGTTATGCGAAGCAAATGGAGCACAAAATGGCGTGTCTGAGTGGGATACGAAGGTCATGGGTGACGAGCATCTCGAGTAGATCATCAATGAGAAGTTAGTTTCAAGAAACTGACTGGTCTTGCACTCCCAAATTAAAAGTCACGGTAACGTGCTAATAATTATCAAGGAAAAGAGTGGGAAAATTAATTAATGATCAAGTGGTCTAATTCTACCTGAAGTTCAGCAGAGCAAAAAGAGTACAAGGAAACAAGTTTGAGTGGGATACTATATACCATCATAAAGGTAATCCTGTCCACTCCAAAACTCGTGAAGAAGATTTCCAGAGTTGAACATCCCTGACACTCCAAATATCAATGGCACGGGAAAGTACACTTAAAGAAAAAAATAACAGAATATATTATTTATCGAAACCAATCAATCAAAAAATAAAATAAAATAAATAAAAATAAATAAAAAATCAACCCGAAATTCAGGGTGCTAACATCCTACCCACCTTATAAAAATTTTGTCCTCGAAATTAAAATTGTTCATACTCCTTCTAAGTCAAACCTCCACAATCAAAGTCCCAGAACTCAAACAAATCATGTGATTAAAAAGGACGACGTACAGGGTCATGGCATACGGTGGTAGAGAAAGTCTCATCTAGGTATACTAGTCGTGCTAAACCAAAACGGTCATAGGGTATCAAAACACACAAGCAATCTAGGGTGCTAAACTAGAAAAGTTACAGAAATAACAAATCATCAAAACTGTAAGGCAGTCTACCATCCTATATGAAAACTGGTACTTATCAAAATAAAATAAAGGCAACTACCAATTATCTATAAAGGATACAGAAAAAATCAAATTCAAAAAAAATTTAAGGAATTGAAAATCACTTGCATTGAAATCCAATCACAATATATATATATATATGAAGAGGGCGTTAGAGAGGGAAAACTGGCATTATGTAATGTTATGTGGTTTGTGTGTGTATGGCGTATGTGAACATGTTCATATGGTTAGATAGTAGGCATGTGTGTATGTAAAATATACACGAAATTGTATATGAGGATTTGGGCTTCAAACAATAGCTATCCAGTTACACTACTCATGGCATATTGGTTAAACAATCTACAACACACAACCTGTTTACTCATAACATGCATGGCTAACCATATATATCTATAAAGAGGTAGAGATTTAGTTATGTATCTATATACATTATAACATGTACGTATAAACTCTCTCTCTCTATATATAGATACATGATCATAACATAGAGAGAAAAGGTTAGGTTACATGACAGTGTATACTAAGTTAGGGTGTGTGTGTATCCTTGTACAGGATTATAGCTTAGTATTGAAAGGTTAAACCCAGTTTTAGTTCAGCATTTACATACAAAATCTGAAAATAAGCTAACATTTAAACCAGTGCAATATTAACATAATGCAATTTCAAAATTTAGGAGTTTGAAACATCACAACTAATCTCAATGCTCCCAATACATCCTAACAAGATAGAAATGAAACCCTAACATGTTATCCATACATTTATCTACGCATATAGTTTAATATTACATGTTGAATCTGAAATTGAACTAAACATGGAAATCAATGTGAAAATGTTAACATGTAATCAGTTTTCAGGATTTTGGATAATTGCACATCAAAACCAACTCAATGTTTATCACAACCTATCATGTAAGAATATGAATCCTAATATTATATCCCTACATACAACAACGTAAACAGCTCCTAATATTACATTTAAAAACAACAATTTGAACTAATATTTTAAAAATCCAGTATTAAGGGTTAATATGCACACAGTCTCAGATTTGACAAATTCAACACGAAATTCAACCAAATTTTTTTTAATCAAAACCCTATGTATAACATACATGTGCAGTGATATAAATAAAACTATTATCATGAAATTTTATATTTAATTTACGATTTAAGCTAGGAAATGCAGAGAATCGGAAATATTGGGGTTTTGAAAATTTAAACATTAACGACATATTAATATGTATTCAGATAGGTGGAAATCAAGTGTAGTATGTATAAGTGTCAGAAAAGTTTCTACTATATATATTCATATATATATTCTCATGTCCCAATATAAAAATTAATTCTACGTTAAAACCAACATTCAGATTCCTACCAAAATTGCAAAGCAGGTGATTGGCGAAATCAAGACAGTTTTATTATCATTATTATTTAATACAAGAATAATGGCAAGAAGGAAATAACGACAAAATCTGTTTTGCTTGTCTGTTTAAGGAAGAACCATTTTGAAACCCAGAGCTAAATTATCAAATCCAAGATAAGGTCTAGCAAAGTTATCGATTCATTGTATTAAGAGAAACTATAGCTAGAAGTTACACAAGGTTTATAAAAACAACTAAACCTACTCCTAAGTTAAATAATAAGAAACTAAACAAAATAAACAAATATTAATTCCTTCTTTTATTTTAAATGACTGAACCAAAAGTAGAGAAAATATGTTCGAAAATATTTAAGGTACAATCTGATAATCATATGCGTCTATCCAAAATCATGGTACTCTAAATCCTCGTCGTACTAGTAAGCAATGCTACGATAATCACAGAGTCCTCGACTTGTGCACATACCTCTAGAATCATGGTATTTAACATTTTCGCGATGCCGCTAGCTTGGCTGCGAAAACCTTAAATTCCCACACACGAGAAATATATCCAAAGTCAGACTATATGTCCTCACCATGCTGGCTAATGTGACTGTTGAAGACTAGATTACATAACTTAGATGACCTAGCCCATATAATTTCATCTTGACAAAAAATAAATTAAATCAACAATAATTACCCAAAAGTCAAATCAAATTTATCAACGAACATTAAAATTCAAAAATGAACAAAAATCCTTCAAATCGTATAAATACAAACTCGGAAGCTACAGCTAACATCAAGATTCAAAATTTAACAATCTTCCATCAAAATCAATAAATACAAACTCAAATTCAACAATAATCCATCAAGATCAAATTCAACAACAGAAAGTAAAGATAAATCAAATCAAGAAAAAAAAGAGTTTTCAAATCGAAGTTAAAATAAGATTCTCAAGGGTCGTCCCAGGAATCTCTCAAGGGATCCTAATTGTGATTGAGTATCTTCAAAAATATATCCTAATCCTACTGCAGGCTGTAGTGGTACTCTAGTTCGAATACCAGTACACAAACTCGACCTGTATGGGCCACCACTAAAAATGTGTCACGACCCGCACCCTAGAGTAAGGGCACGAGAACGTAACAACGCCCAGCCTACGCTGCAGTGTCGGCGGTAGAACGTTGTCCTAGGTCTCATGCATCTAGCAGTATAAGGATAAACAGTTTATACTCCCCGAATGGGGGTGACATAGCAGATACAGACTCAATCACATCTAATGTAGAACATGATAAGGATAGATAAACATGAAATCCAAAAGAGATACAGCAGAGAGAAATCTAAGTGTCTAAAATACACAAACCCAGAAATACATCACAAATCTCAAAATACAGTAATCCATAAAATAATACAACTCCAGACAATGGAAAAAAACTACCTAAACAACCTCTAATGTGTCTCCTCTAGGCTAGCAGGCAATCCCAGGCTATCTGTAAACTTTATCAACAGGTCCAGTCAGGACAGGAGCGAGCACAATACATCTCAACAAATCATAGCAGGTTAGAAAATATAATCATGCAGTAAAGTAAGATACATGATCTGAAGAAATACAGTATGTAAACAGAGAGAGAACTGTAATAGAAATATCTACTATAAATAGAGAACTAACAGTGGCTAGTGATGTAGAGTACAGGATAGCATATATGAACAGGACAGATTTGTACATGATCTACACTAAAGAGTTGTACATGATCTATACTACTATGAAGTTGTTCACATGACTACTAGCACTCCCCCGTTTCCCCAATCAATACACAAGGAACTAAACAGTTTATGTTATTATACATGATATCACATGGGGCCCTTGAAAGGGTGCACATGATAGTATACATGAAGGCTCTGTGAACATGAGAGTACAAGATTCACAAGAGTGTACATGTATGGTAAAAGCATAGGAGTACATGATGAAAGTGAAACGCACATGACACAATGTACCCGATGCTCCCGAGGAGGATAACATCGCATGAAGAGATCCATATAGTACTAATCCGTGATAATGTCGTGACAGCATCAAGTATAGTAATCTAAAGCAGGAATATAATTCTAAGCATGATATGAAATGATCAGAGAATGTACTCGCCTGATAACCTGAACAGCTGAAAAGTATAGGGGGTCCAACTGAAGCCACAGAGTCCTATTTAAAGCAACACAGGTTACAAGGTGTTCAAGTTGTAATAATTAAATCTCTACAAGCAATCTATCTTATACTAGGTTCTTCTAAGTCAAAACGACTCTAGGTCAACTCCGGTCAACAATCTAGTCAAACTAGGTCATGTGTTGACTTACAGTTAACTTTGGGTCAACTGGTCAACTCTGGTCAACAGGGTCAATTCTAGTCTAATTATTAAAGATATAAAGTGTACTTCGTTATTCGTACGTCGAAACTTACGACACTTAATTCGAGATGAGATGATCAACGGTAAAGTTGATAATCTTATTATAATGTTTCACGTGTCGATCTTGTCAATTTCAGCGATGTGAGATCACTGGAATTGACTGATCTCAGTTTCGTTGTACTAATCCCGAAATACGAACATTATAAGAATTAATTATTAATAAATTATAAAAAGGTTAAACTCAGAGAAATTATCAACAAACATTGTCGGACGATAAAATAAACATCGCCAACGTGTCCAGAATGGTCAAATTAGCTAGGATAGCCTACCCATCGGTCCAATTTGGACACAAGGGCAAAAAGGTAATTTCGGGTCAAAACAGTGTCCGTGTCGGAGCCGTTTTGCACGAAAAACGTGCAAGAAAACAAGTCTATAAAATATAACAAATTATATGTCCACGAAACAAGAATGACGATACGAACCCAACGGTACCTCCAGAATTGGATTCCGTTGACACGATCTCAATTGGTCCGTTGACCAGAACTTGGAATTTCGGTTTGCACGAAAATGCATGTCGGAGCCATCGTTCTCAAAACCCAGCAAACTACATGTCAACGAGTCCAAAATGACGATACGAACTCAACGGTATATCCGGAATTGGATTCCGATGAGCCGGCGTCAAAAAGTCCCGTTGATCCAGAATATGGGACCCACTTTGTACCGAAAAATGTGCCAGGGCCCACGTTCTCCAAATCTAACAAATTTTATATGAAAACATGCCAGAATGATGTCACGAGTCTAATGGTGGTGTCAGGAATAAAATTTGGAGTCCCGGGATCAAAACTAGAATTTTATAAGTTAGAAATTACGAATTCGGACGGCCAACTTTGGCGTCGAATTCAACCAATCAAACAAGCTCACAATGAAACAAAACTGGAGGGGTAGTAAGAGGGTTATACCAGCTTCGTACAGGAACTAGTAGCACGCCAAAAGGAGCTGCGGTGGAGGAGTTACAAGCTGACGAAGTTGGCCCCACAAAATTGTCCAAATTTAATACAATTTAAACGGTCAACTTGGTGGCCGATTTTGAAGTATCAAACGATAAAATTAACGGACAAAAATTGACAGGGGTGAAGGTGGATATACCGAGATTGTGATGGAGCGAAGAAATCGCCGATCCAATGGTCGGATTTTTGAGAAAACGCGCACGAAGTTGTTGTGACAGAACACGATTTCAGTCTCGTTCCCGAGCTCGTCATGACGGGACGTCGTGCAAAACGCACGAATCGCCTCGACGGTGCGTCCCTGAGGACGGTGGCCATCAGGGGACTATGTGTCGGAGTTCGTCGGAGAGGGGGCGCACGGCCAGGGGGCCACGGCAGCGCTGCACGCGTGCGCGCTGTGCTCGCTGCCGCAGCTGCTGTGCTCTCTGCTGGTGGCACGGTCGTGCTTGGCCAGGCCGGCGACGGCGATGACTGCCTCGACGAGGGTCGGGCGGCAAAGCACGGCGAACGTGGTGGAGGTGGTGGCGGGCTAAGGTGTCACGGTGGTGGTCGGGTTTGCTAAGGAAGTGGTGATGCATTGGAGGAGGGGAAAGGAAGTAGGAGGAGGAGATGGCTGTGGGTGGAGTGGTCGGCCGACGGCGAGGTTGGGGGTGGTGGTCAGAGCCACGGCCAGGAGGATAGGGAGAGGTCGGGCCATGGAGAGTGAGAGTTGTGGAGCTGTGTGTGGTTTTGTTTTGAAGTTGTAGAAGAATAAGAGTGGGAGAAAGAGAAGAATGAGATAATTAATGAGAGAGAGAAATATTGTTCTCTCCTAGAATTTAGGGCCGGCCTACCCATAGGGGATTGTTGGCTGCTATGGAGGGAAATCAATGGTTGGGATTTAATTAGGTTATCCAATGGCTAGGATGGAATATTGGGAAAAATAGGTAATTCCAATAGGGATTAAATAAATAGAAATTTCTATTAAATATAGAAAAATAGATAAAATAAGTACTTAATATTTTTGGGCAAGAAAATATGAGGGTGTTATGATGGAGAGTAACATGGAGCTGGACTGGACTCGGTGGAGCCGGATTGGGTCAAAATTAGACATTGTACAAAAATCGAATTAAAATTTGGTGTTGATGATCATGGGTAAATAAGTAGCATATGGGGATTCTAATAAATGGGACACAAGTGTCGGACGGATAGTAGGCTCAATGTGGGCCATGTCCATAATTGGGGTTGACAGGTTTTGGTCGACAGGGTACCCACAAATCAAGTTGGAAAATGAATGTGACACCGTAGGGTGAAATAAAATCGGGTCACGTGTCAGGAAAGTTGTGCGAAGCAAATGGAGCACAAAATGGCGTGTCTGAGTGGGACACGAAGGTCATGGGTGATGAGCGTCTCCAGTAGATCATCAATGAGAAGTTGGTTTCAAGAAACTGACAGGTCTTGCGCTCCCAAATTAAAAGTCACGCTAACGTGCTAATAATGATCAAGGAAAAGAGTGGGAAAATTAATCAATGATCAAATGGTCTAATTCGACCCGAAGTTCAGCGAAGCAAAAAGAGTACAAGGGAACAAGTTTGAGTGGAACACTATATACCATTATGAAGGTAATTTTGTCCACTCTAAAACTCGTGAAGAAGATTTCCAGAGTTGAACATCCCTGACACTCCAAATATCAATGGCACGAGAAAGTACACTTAAAGAAAAAAATAACAGAATATATTATTTATCGAAACCAATCAATCAAAAAATAAATAAAAAAAATCAACCCGAAATTCAGGGTGCTCACACATGGGATATTGGCAGCCGCATAGGGGGTTTTGTAGTTGGTTGATCGTGCCAGCTACAGAGGAGATTTTCTCCGTTTCCCGAGGAATACGCCGTCACATCGAAGTTCATCATTTCTGCTTTAATGTCAGAGTTATTACTTTATGATAGCGTATTTAATGGGGGCAGTCACTTTATGGCCAGCTGTAAAGCTGCATAGGGTCACGTGATTCTTGCCTGAGTCGCATGAGGCGATTGAAGGGTTTCTGAGCCGCATGAGGCTCTGATAGATTCCTGAGCCGCATGAGGCTCCTTCTGCTTTAAGCCGCATGGGCTTCTTCTGTTTTGAGCCGCATGGGCTTCTTCTGTTCTTTTCTATGCTTCTATAGTATCCTCGATGGTGGTATTGATGGGGTAGGCGTTGGCTGACTTATGTTGACGACTAGAGCTTCTTTGCCTTTAAGATTGATGGCCAAAGTCTCTTTGCCTTTGCGGTTGTTCTGGTGACCTCTGCTGCTGGTTGTTTGTTGTTCATCTTTGTCGAGATTAGGAATCTGGATGACTAACTGTTTGAATTTGTCAGCACATTCCTAGCTGCTCTGGCACTTATTATGAAGGAAGACCAATCTTGAAATTGAGTGGAACCCGTCCACATGCTAACTATAGGTAACAAGTTTGATTTGCATGTATCTATAGTTAATGCATCCGGAGTTCGCAAAGGCATTTTGAGTGCTTCACGACGGTAACGCTTAATGAAATGATCCACGGTTTCGTTCGGCCTTTGCTTGACCTTGGTCAAAGCCGACATAGTCATGTCGTTTGTTCATTCGTAGAAGCGCTCCAAGAAAATTTGTTTCAAAACTGTAAAAGAAGTAATACACCCGTCTGGCTTGCTGCGATACCAATCGTAGGATACTCCTTTCAAACACCCAACAAAGACTCTTGTGAGGAGAGCATCATTAGGTTGAAGTTGTAGAAGCATGGAAAACAAGATATTACTTTTAGTCCCACATCGGAAAGAAGAAGAAGAAAGGGCTCATTCCATTCTATATATAGAGCCCCCTTTCCTCCTTTAAAAAGGGTACCAAAATAAAAAAAGAAAATAATCACTCAATTGAGTCACTCACTGTCGTGGCGAGGATGAGTTGGGTTCTGAGTTCTATGCGCCTTCCGAGCTTGTATTAAAAAATACAAGGTGGCACGGGCCATGAGCTTCAAACGTGCTATGCCAACAGCAAACCAAAGATGCGCACGCAAAATCATGCGCGCTACCGATGGTAAACTATACTGAATCGACTCGGGTACGTTTGCAAAAGATATAAGCCGACTCTTAAAGTCCTCCACCCACTTGGGTGCAGCTACTGCGCTTGAACCAAGTCGGAGGGGGAATCTCTTGTGGGCCAGACCCCATGCGGCCCATTGAGAATGTCAAAGCTTCCAACTTGGACTCTTCCTACTACGCACCTTCGGGTGCTAAGTCGAAGAAGTCTAGGACAGTACGGGCCTAATAAGCCCAGTCAACTGTCCAAGATGCTGACCGTCAGCGAGCACCGCTAACTAATTATATGGGCTCTTGATGGAAAGTTGTACAGAACCACCCGCGTCCAGTCCCCCAGGGCTAACGGACAGGGTGGGTCTCAAAAGTCTTCCTACAACAATCGAGTACAGTGCTTTACTAGCAGTTGATCAGGGAGCGAGCAAATATAATGGTCCCAAAAGTCTCCCTACAACGATCGAGCGCAGTACTTTACTAGCCGGTAATCAGGGAGCAAATATGATGGTCCCAAAAGTCTTCCTACAACGATCGAGAGCAAGTACTTTTACTAGCCTCAGATCAGGGAGCAAATATGATACCTACGAACCCGGGCGCTCGGGATAACCAGGCCCACAAAATGGATACGAAGGTATCTGCTAGCAACTTGCGGTAGGTGATTACTCACAAACGCAAGAAGAGAGAAGCAACCTTGGCGTGCGAGGAGCCCTTTCCAGGACATCACTGCACCCAAGCCATCATCAATTATCGCAGCCATAAGACAGTGGCTCCACTATTAAGACAGTCTGTGTTCTAGCGACTGCGACCTACTACGCCTTTCCAACATCATCTCGAAAACATGATGCCAATTGAAGACATTGTAACGGTCTGCTCTCAACTAGATGCATTACTCAGATGTCTTAGTGAGGCGCATCGTCTCAGTCAAGCACATCACAATCTTCTGAAGGAGTCCACCGTCAAATCTTCTTCGAACAAGAAGATCCATAATCCGCAGTGCCAACATTCGCCAAGGAGGAGGGTCGGTCAAATTCATTTTTTCGAGAAGTCAAGAGGAAGACAAACGAAACTCTCTCAAATTGTGACATTTGGCACAACACCTTCTCCTAGGCCCCCCATACCCATTCAGCCAGAAGATATCCTTCATGCGGCTTAGTCATGAAATATTCCTCATAAGGCTCGGTCATGAGATGGCCTCGTGCAGCTCGGTCAGAAGGCATTCCTCATGTAGCTCGGTTATGAGACGTTCCTCATGCGGCTCGGTCATGAGACGTCTTTCATGCGGCTCGGTCATAAGATATTCCTCATGCGGCTCGATCATGAGACGTCCTTCATGCGGCTCGATCATGAGATATTCCTTCATACGGCTCGGTCATGAGACATTCCTTCATGCGGCTCGGTCATGAGATATCCTTCATACGGCTCATGCGGCTTGATCATGAGACATTCTTTCATGCGACTCAGCCATTAGATCTTTCTCATGCGGCTCGGCTAGGAGACATCCTTCATGCGGCTCGCCACAGAAGATTAGTTGATACACGTAACAAGTTGACCAGTTCTCAACTGCTCAGATTTGCTACAACAATAAATCACAACAAATCCTAATAAATCTCCAGCTGTCAGTCACAGACCGAGTCTCGAGGCATGATTACGGCCATGTGCCCCGGGGATTTGACACGTAGCCATCTATGCAGCTCAAAATATCCTTCATCTTAAAATTACTATAAGTAGCAGGGCACCACACCCATGCAAATGGTTGGCAATTCAAGGCTGGCAACCTTCGAAAAGCAATTTCTTCAAGAGCTAAGGACTGCGTCAGATAGTCCAAAGAGTAAGGCAGAGTTGATAACACTTTCTCGAGCCTCTACTGTCACCCTCCAGAATCAAAAACTAAACAATTGTACTTAGATTATTTCCTAGGATTTCTTTCTAGGTTTTTCTTTGTATAAGCGAGTTTGCAATCAATTTTAGTTTTTATGTAATACTTGTCTTTGATTTTTAATGGCAAACACGATGGCGACTCTGTTGGGGACGTCCTTCTCCTCTGATGAGAAGCTAATGACGCAATCTGACGCGTCCAAGCTCGGCTCTATGCAGTAAATACTTGTGGTTCATTTTGACCAACAAGCCTTCGAAGAAATGCTCTCTGAAGGGAGCGCCAGCCCGTCTCAGAAGCAAGCCAACCCAAGGAAAACTCGCAGGACGTCTGTGCACAGAATTGTTGCCCCCGACCAAGTTCTTGAAGAAGCTCCTTCTGTAACCCAAGACAGTGACCAAAGCTCTCCTGTGGCTTTGCTTTCGACCGCAGAGGACCCCACTATCCCCAAATCCAGCAGAGGAAAACACTATAATGCTGAGTTTTTGGGGGCACAAGAGAAATCCATACGGACAAAGAAGAAGCCGCATAAGAGACATGTGCTGTCTGTCCATGCGACAGCCAACTCTGGCCGTAGGCAGACAACTCATACGGCAGCCAACTCTGACCGCAGGAAGATGGCCCATGCTGCAGCCAACTATGTCCGCAGGAAGATGGCCTATGCGGCAGCCAGCTCTAGCCACAAGAATTTAGCCTATGCGGCCGCCAATTCTGGCCTCAAACAGGATGTCTCATGCGGCCGTGTCAGAAGCTATGTGTTCAACCGTCTCTCATGCGGGCCCGACGCCATACGGCCCATTGAGAATGTTGGATGTATCAATCTGGATACTTTTTACTATGCACCTTTGGGTGCTAAGTTAAAGAAGTTTAGGTAGTGCGGGCCCAACAATTCCAGTCAACTGTCCAAGTTGCTGATTGTCGGCGGGCCCCGTTGACTGTTACACAGGCTCCTGATGGAAAGTTATACAGAACCACCCGCATCCAATCTTCCAGGGCTAACGGACAAGGTGGGTCTTTAAAGTCTTCCTCCAATGATCCAGAGCAAGTGATTTTACTAGCCACGGATCAGGGAGCAAATATGATACCTAAGTACCCATGTGCTCGGGATACCCGAGTCCATAAGTTTAGTGCAATGGTAGATCAGCTGGCTACCAACTTGCGTGAGGTGATTACTCACAAATACAAGGTGGCAGCATTGGCATATAATGAGTCCCTTTCGGGACGTCGTTGCACCCAAGTCATCATCAACTGCTGCTACGACAAATTAGCAGCACCTGAAGGTCGGTAGTCAATTTTCCAACGACTACAGCAGCCAGCACCTGTCCGACAACGACACAAGAAACAGGTGAAAATTATGGAAGACGAGGAGTTTCCTTTTGCCTTCTGTAATTCAACTCAAAAGGTTCCTCCTGGCAAGGGAGGAAAGAAGACATGCTCTTCTTGCCCGGCAATCTAGGCCAGTATTGCAAGGAGACCCTCATCTGGATGGTTGCCACCGACCACCACATGGGGTGTCTATTTAGGCACTCGATCCAAAAAGAAGTGTCACTACCACATTTCTAGTTTGAAGGTATTTTTATCATTTTTGGGGTTATTTGAATTTATTAGAATTTATTTGAATTTATGGAAAATTTTAGAAATTATTTTGGAATTGTTTGAATGAGGGTTGATTAGGTTGACTTTGACTAGCTTTGACTTTGTGACCTAACCCTAGTTGAGTTGGACTTGGCTAGATATGAGACCCTAGGTTAAGTTAATTTAACCATACTCTAGTTAGTGAAATCAATTAGGAATATTGAGATTAGAATATAAAGATTTTGATCACAAGTCATGACTTGTGATTTTGGAGACATTGTTTTATGACTAAGCCCAAAGCCCATTAGCCTAGTGCCCAACCCAAACCCTAACATTAATTGTCCAGCCACTTAACCCATCCTTGGGATTCCCACTCTATAAATATTCTCTTTGAAATTAGGGCTAGCCTCTAAGGAAGAACAAGCTTTAGAAAGAGGTAATTTCTCAACTTCTAAAATCCCTAGAAATTCCATTTTAGCTCCTTTTTTCGTCAAACAAATTGCAATAGGTTTTAATTTGAGTGTTCTTGCTGTTGTGATATTTTATTCTCAGATTCAAATCATTTTGGAGAAGTTTGACTCTCAAGAGGAACACCTCTCTTTAGAGCTTCTTGGGGATTTTGATACATAGAGGTAACTTTCTATTTACACCATGAAATTCTAGTTTTATTGCATATCTAGGGAGCCCTAGGCCTAATCTAACTGTAGGAATAGGAAACCCTAGAATTTGAGTCCATTTCGTGTCCTATATGGACACGTATCAGTCCTATATGTAGGTATTTGTGAAAATGCCACAAAAAAACTTTTTGTGTTATTTTCGAAATCCATTTGAATAAGATTATAGATCTAGGGTTTCTCTTGAATTTTTGTGTTGGCACATAGGTGTTTCGAGTCGTGTCGTGTCCACACAAGGGACACGAACACGCTGGAACTGAGTCCAGTTCTGTCCTCTGCTACTCGAGTGCGAGTACTCGCTGGACACGAAGTTTGGACTCGTGCCACTTGGCATAGACCAAGGGGAAATGACTGACACTCTCCCCCTTGAGTCTCGAGTCCAATAGTTTCGTGTCGGACACGCACGAGGCCTTGCTTTGGGATTTCACTGACACTGTGAACTGTATTTTCCCTCACTGACACGGCGACACGAGGACATGATTCAGAGTGTATCAGACCTAGGTCTACCCTAGGTGCACCCACTGACATGAGCACGTGTCCTAATTCGTACTGTGTCGTGTGCACGACACGCGTGCACACGTACACGATGCAGTACACTGAACAGTGCTAGTTTTGTACTGTTTTGGGTTCCAATTCGATTGGACACGTTCGTGTCCTTTTGTTTGGACACAAACACCTTGTATGACACGTATATAATGTATATTTTAATTACCAACCTTTTTATTTGTATTTTAATATGTTTTCATTAGGTATTTATCAACTTCCCAAAATTCTGAACTGTGTATTAATATCCTGATTTTTCTAGTTTTAAACATCAACTTTGTCATCTACTTTAACCTAGTTTAATGCTGTTAATTATTGGGTTTAGTCCCTAAATGGGTTCTCCTATATGTTATCTTGCTGTGTGTCAAATTTTGTATTGATTGGTGAATTATTGATTTCGAATTGGGGCTGGGCATGTGTAGACTGAACTGAATTCAGTTTTCTGAATTTTATGAATTGATTTCCTTCCTTTCCTATGCAGTTTAATAACTGAACTGTCCTTTCCAAATGATGAATGTTTTGAGTACTCACTAATTTCCTATGTTTAATTGATTCACTATTTAGGATTAAAACATGGAAAATAAATTGCTATGAACTGTTTATACATGATCACTGTTTGGATATCCTGAGAACATTGCCCTGTTGACACTTTCATGTAAACCCTTAACACACCCACACATATCCCTCATTGTGACACCCTACCCAAATTAATCTATGTACACCCTAGCACCAACAGCACATTGTTTACCTGTGACACTCTCACTGTCATTCTTCACTCACCCTCATTGCCTCTCTTTACACACACACACACATATACTCTATCTCTATTATATCATGAAGCCTAGTTATATATGTAATATGTATTATGTAGATATGTGGATACATATATGTAGGTATCTTATATATAATAATATGTGGATGTATTATTATATATGTATTATGTACATGCATGTGTGATATACATATAGGTAGCCTATGTATATATATATTCACTATGTGAATTCATATGTAGGCCTAGATGTAAAGTAGGTTGTGTGATGTTGGTTTGACTTGTGTGGTATGGGTTGTATGGACTTAGTATACTGGCATAAGCCAGTTTAGCCTAGTATAGACTAGTTTGACCTAGTTTAGACTTATTAGACCTAGTTTGACCATAGTTGACCAAGTTTGACTTCTAGGGTTGACCAGAGTTGACCAAGAGTTGACTTTGGCCTTGATTGACCTAGATTCATCTAGAATGCATTGAATTACATCTTGTTATCATTTTAGACTTGTTGTGACTTGTGCTATTATGATTAGGAGCCAGACACCTCTCCTCGGACAGTACTCTCATATTGGACACTCAGATACCAGGCGAGTATATTCTCTGATTATTTCATATCCTACTTAGAATTATTTACTGCATTAAATTACTTTACTTGTTACTGTCACGTTGGTCACACGGATTGGTACTATATGGATCCCTTCTTGAGATGTTATCCTTAGGGAGCATCGGGTACTACAAGTTCTGTACGTTTCACATACATGGCATATCACTATGCTTTATTGGTTCTTTGATCACTTGTGACATATACTCTTATGATCACACAGTCTCCTCGAATCCTTATCCAATTTACTGGGTATCCTAGAATCTCCTAGAATCCCCATTTATGGGACATCCATGTATCACCCTTCGGGGGCCTTTGCATGGAATCATAACATAACCTGGTTGGATCCTTGTGTATTGATTGGGGGTACGGGAGAGTAGAAATAGACATGTGAATACTATCCAAGTAGTGTAGCATCAGAATCTTTCCATAGTGTAGCATCAGAATCTCCTATGCCATTTATATGTCTATATTGTACTCTGACTCACTAGCCACTGTTAGTCTCTATTTATAGTAGATATTTTTATTACAGTTCTCTCTCTGTTTACATACTGCACTTCTTTCAGTACCTGTATCTTACTTTACTGCATGATTATATTTTCTAACCTGCTATAAACTTTTGAGATGTATTTTGCTCGCTCTTGTCCTGACTGGACCTGTTCAAAATATTACAAGGTTGGAGGAGGAGACCTGTGTGGAACTTCTACGGGGCAGCCCTAGACGACACTTGCGAGCTGGTCTCTCAGGAGGACCCAGCTCTAGCTGAGGACATCACCCCCATTGCCTAGACTAGCTTAGTTAGGCCTTATCTTATTTTATGTTGTCTTTGAGACTGTTTAGCTAGATTCTATTTCTGTTCAGAGATTTTGAGTTGTATATATTCTTTCATACTCAGTAGCTGAGTTTTGTACTCTGGATATTTGCTGTGATATTATCTTAGACTACTTTATCATCTGTATTTCCTTGAGTTCTATATCATATCGTGCTATCTCTTCCTTAGTTGTGATTGAGTTTATTTACTGCAATGTTACCCCCACTCGAGGAGTATAAACTGTTTAGAGTTATATTGTTAGATGTTGTGACTTACGACAGCGTTCTACCGCTGATACTGCGGCGTAGGCTGGACGTACCCGTGTCTCATGCCCTTACTCTAGGGTGCGGGTCGTGACACATTTTTAGTGGTGGCCCATGCAGGTCTAGACTAGAAGTTTAGTGGTATTTGAATTAGAGTAACACTACAGCCTGCAGTAGGATATAGGACATTAATTTTTAAGGTACTCAATCACATTAGGAAAAATTCTTTTATTGCCATCTAAATCCTTATTGACAGTTGATCCTTTTGAATTTTAATTGTCCGTCTTTGTTATTTCGCTTCTTTTTCAGGAATTAATAATCTTGTTTGTCTATCTTCAGGATGGTAGAGACACGATCGCAGCGTACCATTCATGGGGATGATATAGAGGGGACTGCTACCTCTCAGCCAGTACAGCAGGGCCAGGGGACTGCAGCTCCTGCCACCTCTGCTCGTATTGAGACCTCGACAGCAGCAGCAGGGGGTATGCTTCTACCGACTCGGAGGCAGGATCCAGTCATCACAGAGGAGCCCTTCTAGCAGTCGTCGCCTACAGGATACGTAGATGCGGCACAGATGTTCGCATACTTCCAGTACTTCATGGACCGGCAGCAGGCTCGATAGGACAGGGGCATGGAGTTGGCCCTCACGACAGGTGCAGCTCGACTAGTGGTTCAGTAGCCGAGGACACCGGGGATAGAGAAGTTTCAGAAGATGAGCTCCAAAGACTTTCTGGGGACAGAGGGGATAATATATGCTGATGAGTGGATCGTGCATATAGAGGAGATCTTCCGCCTGGCCCGAATACCAGCAGATCTCCATATTGAGGCCACAACTAGCCGGATACGAGATCTTGCTCACACCTGGTATCAGTCAGACCCCAGGGTGGGGGTACCTGGGCAGACTTGGAAGGAGTTCAAGGGCTTCTTCAAGAAGAAGTTCTTTCCAGATTCAGCGCTCAGAGCCTTGGAGTCGCAGTTTGAGAGCCTAGTCCAGGGGAGCCTTTCAGTGGAGGAGTACGTCGGGGAGTTCGGCCGCCTCGGCAGGTTTGTAGAGGGCTTGAGCGAGACGACAAAGGCCCAGAGGTTCCGGAAGGGTCTGGTAAAGGAGGTCAAGTCCCTGACCAAGGGCAACAGGGATGCCACATTCGAGGAGATCTTGACGGAAGCCTTGTTGGCAGAGGATGATCTTAAGCTTAGGCTCAAGAAGGGGCGAGACCCAGTTGGGGGCAGCAGCAGCAGAGGCCAGGCCAAAAGGCCCCACTTTCAGCACTAGCAGCTGAGGCAGTTCCAGCCGCAGCCAATCCACCAGAGGCCAGTTCACCAGCAACAGCAGCCGAGACAGCACTAGCAGGGTCAGAGACAGGGTGTTACTTGTACCTACTGCAAGAAGCCTGGGCATGTCTTCAATGAGTACCGAAAGAGGCTGGGCCAGTGTCTAGTGTGTGGCTCAGCAGTCTACCAGATGAGGGAGTGTCGTATGGGATGAGCAGCTCAGGGGGCAGCAGTCAGAGCTCCAGCAGGCCAGCAGAGGGGACCAGCCCTGTCGACACAGCAGCAGAGGTTCGTCCAGCACCAGCAGCTGGCCAGAAAAAGCTAGCAGGGGCGAGCTTTCGCCATGTCAGCTGGAGATACAGAGGTAATAGGAGAGCTGATCGCAGGTTCGATTCTTCTCGACTCCAGTCCAGCTTTTGTATTATTCGATTCCGGTACTTCGTATAGCTTCATATCAGTATCTTTTGCGATTAAACACGGTATCGTAGCTGAATCGTTGCCTAGGACTTACAAGATCACGACCGGGGGTGGCATTATCCCCGTGAGTGACGTTTGTAAGGGTCGGAGAGTAGTTTTGGGAGGCCATGAGTTGGAGGTGAGCTTGCTCGTAATGCCATTGCCGAACTACGATATAGTACAAAGCATAGATTTGTTGAGCAGGCACCATGCCAACATTGATTGCAGAGGGGGTAGAGTTCTCTTCAGAGCACCGGAGGAGCCAGAGTTTGAGTACTCCAGACGTCAGGCAGAGTAGAGCAGCGGAGTCTTTTGTGGAGTCTCGGTTGAGGAGCAGGCGATTCCATACCCCTTGATAGCAGAGTATATGGATGTTTTCCCAGAGGAGTTGCCGGGATTGCCACCAAACAGAGACATAGAGTTCTCGATACACTTGGTTCCAGGAGCGGAACCCGTCTCTCAGCATGTCTATCGGGTGAACAACAGTGAGCTGGTGGAGTTGAAGAAGCAGGTGGATGAGCTACATGACAAGGGCTTCATCCGCTCGAGTTCATCACCATAGGGTGCAATAGTATTGTTTGTGTCGAAGAAGGATGGGTCAGTACGGATGTGTATTGACTATAGGGCACTCAACAACCTCACGATCAAGAACAAATACCCACTGCCGCGGATCGACGATCTTTTTGACCAGTTGAGCGGAGCTCGGGTATTTTCCAAGATTGATCTGAGGTCGGGATATCACCAGGTGAAGGTCAAGGGGGAGGATATTCCCAAGACCGCTTTCAGGATGCGGTACGGACAGTTTGAGTTTTTTGTTATGCCGTTTGGGCTAACCAATGAACCAGCAGTGCTTATTAACCTTATGAACAAGGTGTTCCACCAGTATATGGATCAGTTTGTGGTGCTGTTCATTAACGATATCTTGATATATTCCAAGACTGAGGAGGAGCACGAGAAGCATTTGAGGATAGTGCTGGAGATTCTCAGGAATGAGCAGCTTTACGGGAAGCTCTCCAAGCGTGAGTTCTTCTTGGACCGGGTGGACTTCTTGGGGCATGTGGTGACTGGAGATGGTATCTCAGTTGACCCCAAGAAGATTGTAGCAGTTGAGGCATGGGCAGCGCCAACTTCAGTTGCAGAGATCAGGAGTTTTCTGGGGCTGGCAGGATATTATCGGAGATTTATGCAGGATTTCTCCCGGGTTGCAGAGCCGTTGACTCGGTTGACCCGAAATAATGCTGAGCATGTTTGGTCAGAGGAGTGTCAGGAAGCTTTTGATGAGTTGAAGAAGCGGCTTACGACAGCTCCGATTCTGACATTGCCTTCAGGATCAGGTGGTTTTACTATTTATAGTGATGCTTCAGGAAAGGGGCTGGGTTGTGTCTTACAACAACATAGGAAGGTGATTGCCTATGGTACCAGGCAATTACGTCCCCATGAGAAGAACTACCCTACCCACAACCTGGAGCTGGCAGCAGTAATTTTTGCTCTAAAGTTGTAGAAGCATTATCTGTATGGAGAGAGGGTGGAGATCTTCACAGATCACAAGAGCTTAAAGTATGTGTTTACTCAGAAGGAGTTGAACCTGAGACAGCGCAGATGGCTAGAGTTGATGAAGGACTTTGACATCCTACTTCAGTATCACCCAGGAAAGGCCAACGAGGTTGCCGATGCCTTGACTAGGTATCCGACAGCCATGTGTTTGACCATGGATCGACATTTGCTTGCAGACTTAGAGAGCCTTGGGATTGAGGTGATCATGCCCAGAGTGCGGATGCAGATGTGGGGCATGCAGATTGAGTCGAACTTGGTGGAGAGGATCAAGTCGGCACCGTTTGAGGATGTTGCTTTGCGGTGTCTCCGAGAGCAGGTTCGAACAGGATTGCTGGAGGACGAGTTTTCTCTTGCAGAGGATGGTGCCTTGAGGCACGGTTCCAGGTTATGTGTGCCCAGCAGAGATCTCAGGGAGTAGATTATGCAGGAGGCCCACAGATCTTAGTACTCTATACACCCGGGTGCCAACAAGATGTACTGAGATCTAAGGGAGCATGTTTGGTGGTCCGGGATGAAGCGGGAGGTGGCTCGCTTCGTGGCTAGGTGCTTGGTCTGTCAGCAGGTCAAGGCAGAGAGGCAGAGGCCCGGTGGATTATTACAGCCGCTGGTCATTCCCGAGTGGAAGTGGGAGCATATCACTATGGATTTCGTATCAAGATTGCTGCGCACACCAGGAGGAAAAGACGCGATTTGGGTCATCGTTGACAGTTTGACCAAATCGGCCCACTGCTTGCCATTCAAGGTGGGTACGTCTATAGAGAGGCTGGCGGAGATGTATATACGGCAGATAGTCAGGATTTATGGGGTTCCGATCAACATCGTCTCAGATTGGGATAGTCGCTTTACTTCCTATTTCTGGAGAAGTCTACAGACCAGCTTGGGCACTCAGCTCAAGTTTAGTACTGCATATCACCCCCAGACGGACGGACAGTCAGAGAGGACTATTCAGACACTTGAGGATATGCTGCGGACGTGCGTCCTGGACTTTGGAGGTTCCTGGGAGGATCATCTTCATCTGGTAGAGTTTGCTTATAACAAAAGTTTCCAGGCCAGCATCGAGATGTCACCTTTCGAGGTTTTGTACGAGCGTAGGTGCCGTACACCCTTATCTTGGGATGATGTTGGTGAGCAAGCTTTACTGGAGCCAGAGATGGTTGTTGACGCAGCCGAGAAGGTGAAGCTTATCAGGGACAGATTTTGCGTGGCGCAGGATAGACATCAGCACTGGGCCGAAATTCACCGGAGGCCCTTGGAGTTTGAGGTACATATTAGAGTAGGATTAGATTTAGGTTGTTTGTTTGTAATTTTTTATCATATTTGTTTATTATAATTAATTGAGACCTTGCTTGTGATTAGGTCAGAGATCAGGTTTTCTTGAGGATATCTCTGACTCGTGGTACGATACGTTTTGGTGGAGACGGGAAGCTTAGCCCGCGCTTCATCGGCCCTTTCGTTATCAGCGGGAGAGTCGGTGACGTGGCATATAAGCTAGACTTGCCGCCTGTACTAGTGGGTGTCCACAACGTATTCCATGTATCACAGTTGAGATGGTACGTGGCTGACCCTAGCCATGTGCTCGAACATTCAGATTGAGGTTGGGCCTTCTCTAAGCTATCTAGAGCAGCCAGTGGAGATTCTGGATCGACGGGAGAAGGTTCTGAGGAACCAGGTGTAAGCCCTGTTTTTCAAATTTTATTTTTATTAGTTCTAATAAATTTTTAATGTTAATTTATAGCCTTAAATAATTATTAGGATTTTTAGGAATTTTTCTATAATTTTTAAATGAGTTTTTAAATGAGTTTTAATACTAAAAGTATCAATATATAATTTTCTAAATTGTTTAAATATAATTTTGTAATTTATCGAATTGTTTTAATTATAGTTTGTAATAATTAGAATTGATTATATATCAGTTTATAATAAATGGTTTGTTTTTAAATAAGGAATGCAAATTATATTTGCATTTATTATCTGTTGGGGGCCTAGTGCAAAATCCTAAAACCTAAGGACCTAAGTGGAAAACCCTAACCCCCCCCCGACCGAACTCACTCTCTCTCCTCTGACTCTCACCGACCCCCGACGACTGCCCCGACCGCCACGACCGGCTGCCCCAGCCATTTCCGGCTGCCCCGACCGCCTCGAACACCCTATTTAAACCCCCTTCGACCCCCAGACCAAAACCCTAGACCTAAACACCCCCACGACCGACCACCGCCCTATCCTTCCCCGAAAACCCTAGCCGAAGCCCTAGCTCCGGCGACACACCACCACCGCCTTACCACTTGTCGTCGACGATCGCCACCACCGCCATCCGCTTCGCCACGACGAGACGACCGCAGCGCCACTGGAGCACCGCCGTCCCGACGCCTTCTCCGCCGTCGAGCACTCGAAACCCCCCCCCGATCAATCGGACACGTGAATGGTAGTGTTCCCTTGTGTCGTACGTGTCTCGTGTTGGGTCGGAAGTGTTCGCCGTGTCCTGGCGAACACGAATGTAGACAAGGACACGTGAGACTCGTGTCGTACGTATCGTGCTAAGCGAGGACACGTTGGTACCTGTGTCCTTAACTGTCAGGACACAGGACAGTTTTATATTTTTTTTATGTATAAAACCAACCTAAACTAAATAAAATGAACAAAACCCTAACTCTAACAAACCCAGCGGGCTGACCCCCTTGCCAGCCCAAGCCGACCTAAACCCCCCCCCCCCCGCTCTGTTGGCTCGGGTTCGAGCCCCCCTCTTCTTTCTGTTTCCTTTTTCTTTTCTTTTTCTGTTTTCTTTTCTTTTTCTTTTTCTGTTTTGTATTTTTATATATATATATGTATATATATATATTAGTATATATACATATATGTATATACTGTATTTTAATAGTATTTAATATATATGTATATATTTTATAGTTAGTAAATTCTATATACATATGTTTATATATATATATATTTTCATACGTATATATATATTATATATATATACACTATATTATTAAGTGTTTTCTTATATATATATATATTTGTATATATATATATATATATATATATATATATATATATATATACTTTACAAATTAAGTATTTTTCCTTATATATCTATATATACTTTTAGCATAGGTATGTATATATTCTTTTGTACAAATTTGCCTTATTAAAATAATAATATTTATTTTGACTATTACCAAATTGTATTTTTATTGTATTTAAATTACTGCAACCATTTGGTGTCCAAGCCTAGCATGGGTATTTGGGCTCAAATGTGTTTTCACACATTCAAGACCTGTACAAGTCATATTGGACTTGATTCATGGCCTTGGGTCCTGTATTTGAACTTTGGTTCAAATTATATACATGGACAAAATACGCAGATAATTAATTATTGTGTACAATGCTGTTTTTGATTTTCTAAAAATACTTAAAGTACTGCTAAAATTATAGAAAAATAGTTTTTAGATACTATGTTAAGTTAGCTAATTTAGTATAATTTTTGTAGTATTTAAATTACTGTTTTGCCACTAATTTGGCATATGAAACCAAAACTCATTTTCTGTATACTTAGGAAACCCGATTTTTATTAAATACTTGTACTGGTTAATAAATTCCAAAAAAATTATAATAAATTTTTATGATTAACAAGGATCACCTTGGTACTTTTTTAAGAAAAACTAGGCTTTTTGTCTATCTTCAAAATTTGTTAGAACACAATGGTCTTTTGATTTATTTATTGATTAATTACGACTTGTAGCTTTTTGTCTTATTTGGAGTTTTAGCCGTGTTAGACCTCGTCCCTCACTAGTATAAAGACCCTAGAAAGTTAGTTAAAGTAGTGTGTCACCCCACATTGGTCTCCTATGCCAAAATTATCATTTTGGCTAGGTGTCCAATCACAAGTCATGTTTCACCAATTAGTGTCCTAATGTTTTAGCTTAGTGTAAAAACTAAGTTATTGTATTTACTTCTACAGCGACGAGTTACCGAACATCCATAGCACTGTTATCGCAGCTTGTTTTGTTTTGCTTTGCTAGAGGCAAGTACTTTCTACGAACTTTACATATCGTCACATAAATGAACTGCAAACTCCACCATGTTAAATGCTGATCCTTGGGGTAGCAAGTTAGATCTCTACATGTTGTACTTTCAGTTACTACCATGCTTAGAACAGTCTTGATGTATCTCCCACATGATTAGAATATGGGTTATAGGAAAAGTGATAGTATTGTACGTGATCACGACCCCCCTACAGTAGCGAGCGAGGTCGCATTTTATATGCATACCTTGCCGCATGCCATTACCCCGCATGTCTGTACGGATGTACACCTATGCTTGTTAACTTGTACGTATGTACATTTCATTATGTGCCCCAGCACATTGTACATCTATTGACCGATCACGTACCTGCTACAGTTTTAAACATTACATATACATCTGTCTCTATGACATATGTGTCCTTGCCATGATAGACTATGTGATGCCATGCTTTCCAGTTATTCCTCTCATGTTTATTTTTATGTTTCATATGCTAGTTTGCTAGATTCAGTACTTGCTCCCGTCCTGACAGGATAACGTTGTAGGTGTCCTTACTGGGGAGGAGTTACTCTGCGACACCTATTATGGGGTTACTGCCGAGGACCCGGCTCTGCTTTACGAGGATGTTCCTGCGGGGAACCTCGCCTAGTTGTCTTTTGTTTACTTAGACTTTTGAGAGTAGACATGTATTAGACTATATCTTTTTGTAACTGGACATGTATCCAGTTTTACATTTCAGTTCACTTGTACTTGGACGTTTACTATATACGATGACTTTTGTGTTTGGAGCATTTATGATTCTTCTTCACTTATAGAACTGTTAGCACATTTAGTCTTATCCTGTTGTCTTTAGAACAGCTTACTATGTTTTATCTCAACGTAGGCTGGGCATGCCTCGGCCTGGCCCAACAATTTGGGTAGTGGGTCGTGACATGTTTTTAGTGGTGGCCCATGCAGGTCCTGACTAAACTGTTTGGTTACGTTATTGTACCAAGCATGCCTGCAATTAGGAACTTAAGGTAATTAGACAACATTAGAAAAGACGCTTAGAACACTTAGAGGAATGCTAGGATTGCAACATAGGAAATACATCACATGTTTGCTATTATAATTAGATTTTCTTGCATATGATTACTTACTTTAAATAAGTCCTTATAAGTCTTTTTATGTGTAATTTAGATGGTGCTTACTCGTTCATCCCAGTATGTTACCCCCGAGAATGGGGCCCTCCATATCCAGTCAGCTGACCAGTTGACTAATACATCTCCACCTACCACATTCCCCCACTCCACAGATCCACAGACCCAGATACCACCTTCCACATCACAGGCCCGGCAGGACCTGATACCTCCACCACCCCCTATCACTATACCCACCCAGTCTTCCGTCACACTCGACGGGACCCAGCTGCTCACACTGATCCAGGGGTTCCAAACAACCCATCAGGAGCAGACTACCCTACTCCGCCAGAGCATGGAGCGTTCTGAGGGACGTCCCGTGGTCCCACCACATGTAGAGCCACGGCAGAGAGCGGGGACGATCAAGGACTTTATGGGTCTGAATCCCAAGGAGTTCTCAGGGACTGAGGGCATAGTAGTAGCAGATGACTGGCTAGATTCTGTAGAGAGGAAGCTCCTCGGAGTCAGGATGCCGGATGACCTCCAGGTCGAGGCAGCGGGATTTCTGCTGATAGACTTAGCAGGAGTCTGGTTCCGGAATGAGCCGTTGTTCGCGAGAGGTAGAGCCACCTGTGACCAGTTCAAGACCCAGTTCAAGAAGAAATTCTTCTCGACCACTGCTAGAGTAGCCATGGGGCTACGATTCCAGAACATCCAGCAGGGGAACCGTTCTGTTGACGAGTATGCGGCAGAGTTTAGTCGCCTGAGCCGTTTCGCTCCTAGTCTGGTTACTGATCCAGAGGAGATGACCCGTAGATTTTGCCATGGTCTAGTTCCAGACATTGGCATTCTTATAGTGGCGAACGGTACGACTGACTACTACCAGAGCCTAGAGTTAGCCCGGAGCATCGAGGAGCGCCTTTTGTCATGCAAGAGGCCGGCTTCTGTACATCATGAGGGACCGTCCAAGCGTCAGGCTTTCCAGCAGAGAGCACCGACGCCACCCCAGCAGACTTACCGTCCCCCTACACCACATCATCAGACCCCGCCAGTTAGAGCCCCGGGACCCCGACAGCAGCAGAGGGGAGCTATATGTTCTTTCTGCGGAAGACCAGGGCACGACAGCTCCATTTGCAGGAAGAGGTTGAAGCAGTGTTTAGTTTGTGGGTCTGCCACCCATCAGATTCGGGACTGCCCAGCAGCGAAGCCTAGAGGACCGCTCCCGACTCAGCAGCAGAGGTTTGGGCAGCATCTGCAACAGCAGAAGGGACCTCAGGGGAAGGTTTATAGCCTAGCCCTTGAGCCGGAGCCGGAGCAGGTTTCGGAGCCGGATTACTTAGCTGACGTCATTACAGGTCATGTTTATTTGTATACTTTTCTAGCTCTATGCTTGTTTGATTCTGGTGCATCTCATAGCTTCTTATCATTAGAGTTTATGCAAGAACATCATTTAGTATCTACACCTACTGCGGAGATTAGTAGAGTAATGACGGGAGGAGGACCAGTGCCTATTAGAGCTAGCTATAGATGCTCTATTATGATAGCCGGGAGAGAGTTCGAGGGGCGATTCTTTGTGATGTCACTTCCCGGTTATGATATCATATTGGGGATGGACTGGCTTAGCTATGCCCATGCATCTATAGATTGCCATGAGGGTAGTATTTTGTTCAGTCCCCCAGGCACAGCACCATTCAGTGTCAGGAGGACAGGGCCGGAGATCAGCCTAGAGCCGAACTGTTGTGCGACAGTCGGGGACGCAGCACCGCCACACCCTATCATTAGGGAGTTTATGGAGGTATTCCCAGAGGATCTTCCAGGACTTTCGCCTGACAGAGATGTGGAGTTCACTATAGATTTAGTGCCGGGTTCATCACCAGTATCCCGGGCTTGCTATAGAGTGAATCCCAAGGAGGCAGTAAAGATGAAAGAGCAGATTGATGACCTGTTGAAAAAGGGTTTCATTCGATCCAGTGCTTCTCCATGGAGAGCACCAGTGCTCTTTGTGCCTAAGAAGGATGGTACAGTCCGGTTGTGTATTGACTACCGGGCCTTGAATGCCATCACCATCAAGAACAAATATCCTCTGCCCAGGATAGATGATTTGTTCGACCAGTTGAGTAGGGCGAAGGTATTTTCCAGGATAGATTTGAGATTCGGGTACCACCAGGTGAAGGTTAGGCCAGCAGACATCCAGAAGATGGCGTTCAACACGAAGTACGGGCAGTACGAGTTTCTGGTGATGCCATTTGGTCTCACAAATGCGCCAGCTGTCTTTATGAACTTGATGAATAAGACATTTCACCCGTATCTGGATAAGTTCGTCGTAGTGTTTATCGACGACATCCTGATATACTCGAAGATGCCAGAGGAGCATGCAGAGCACTTGCGGATAGTTTTGGAGATTCTAAGGCAGGAGAGATTGTTTGCCAAATTGCCGAAGTGCGAGTTCTTTTTAGACCGAGTGGAGTTTCTCGGCCATGTAGTCACTGGAGATGGAATCTCGGTGGATCCCAGGAAGATTGCTGCAGTTGAGACGTGGAAGGCTCCGACGTCAGTTTCAGAAATCAGGAGTTTTCTGGGTTTAGCATGCTATTATAGAAAGTTCGTCCAGGACTTTGCTAGGATAGCTGAACCCATGACGAAGCTGACGCAGAAGGACGCAGAGTACATCTAGTCAGAGGACTGCCAGACAGCATTTGAGGAGCTGAAGAGGAGGCTGACGACCGCTCCAATTCTGACTTTACCTTCAGGTTCTGGAGGTTTCACCATATACAGCGATGCTTCTGGGAAGGGGCTAGGATGTGTTCTACAGCAGCATAGAAAAGTAATTGCTTATGCATCTAGGCAGTTACGGACTCATGAGAGGAATTATCCTACCCATGACCTAGAGTTAGCTGTGGTGATCTTTGCACTCAAGTTATGGAAACATTACTTATACGGAGAGCGTGTGGAAATCTTTACTGACCACAAAAGCTTGAAGTATGTATTCACGCAGAAAGAGCTGAACATGAGGCAAAGACGATGGTTGGAGTTGATGAAAGACTTCGACATCGATTTACAGTATCACCCCGGGAAGGCAAATGTGGTAGCGGATGCGCTGAGCAGGCATCCGATAGCATGGTACCTGATGATTGATCAGCATTTATGGGAGGATCTGGAGAAGCTCGGTATCGAGCTAGTTCGGCCAGGATCAGTGATACAGATGATGGCGCTTGACATTCAGTCAGGTTTGATGGAGCAAATCCGGGAGGCACAGTCTACAGATGAGAGCCTTCACAGACTTCGACCCCAGGCATTAGCTAGATTGCTGGATGACTTCACTATAGCAGAGGATGGATCCCTGAGGCATGGCAGCCGTTTGTGCGTGCCGAAGGGAGAGCTAGTAGAGGCAGTCTTACAGGAGGCGTACCGATCGAGATATTCTATTCACTCTGGTGCTAACAAGATGTACCGTGACTTGCGGGAACATCTTTGGTGGCACGGGATGAAGAGGGATGTGTCGCATTTTATCTCGAGATGTCTAGTTTGCCAGCAGGTCAAGGCGGAGTGCCAGAGGCCAGCTGGTTTGTTGCAGCCGTTACCCATTCCCGAGTGGAAGTGGGAACATATTACGATGGACTTCGTTTCAGGGCTTCCTCGTTCCCAAGGAGGGAAGGATGGCATCTGGGTCATCGTAGACAGGCTGACGAAGTGTGTGCACTTTATACCCTTCAAGGTGGGGCTTCCACCGAGAAGTTGGCAGAGCTATACATGTAGCAGATAGTTCGCCTATACGGAGTGCCGGTGAGCATCGTGTCAGACAGAGACAGCAGATTCACATCCCACTACTGGAGGAGCTTGCAGGAGGAATTGGGCAGTAGGCTCAAGTTCAGTACGGCGTACCACCCACAGACAGATGGACAGTCCGAGAGGACGATACAGACACTGGAGGATATGCTGAGGACCTGCGTGCTGGACTTCGGAGGATCATGGGAGAGCCATCTGCACTTGGTAGAGTTTTCATACAACAACAGCTACCAGGCCAGTATTGGTATGTCTCCTTTCGAGGCGCTATATGGACGACGATGCCGTACACCGCTCTTTTGGGATGATGTCGGAGACAGAGTTATGCTTGGGCCAGAGATGATCACGGATGTAGCAGAGAAAGTCGGGATGATCAGAGACAGGCTCAGAGTAGCCCAGGATAGGCAGAAATACTGGGCTGATGCTAGTCGCAGACCGATGGAGTTCGCAGACGGTGATATGGTGCTAGTGAAGATATCACCTACTAGAGGGACGATCTGGTTCGGACGAGGAGGGAAGCTGAGCCCCAGATACATCGTGCCATTCGAGATACTTGGCAGGATCGGAGAGGTAGCTTACAGGGTTGCACTTTCACCCAACCAAGCAGGAGTTCACGACGTCTTTCACGTATCTCAGCTGAGGAGATATGTTCCAGACCCCAGTCATGTACTAGATCATTCAGAGTTGGAGGTCGGACCGAGCCTTACAGTTTCTGAGCAGCCAGTGGAGATATTAGACCGGAGAGAGAAGAGGCTGAGGAACAAGGTTATACCCCTAGTGCAAGTAGCTTAGAGCCGTCACTCCCCTGGTGAATCTACTTGGGAGAGAAAGTCGGACATGAGGGAGAGATACCCTTACTTGTTCGATCCAACCGCTGCGAGGGAACCACCCGTTCCCACTTGATACCTTAGAGGTTAGTTTCAATCATAGCCTTAGCCATTTGTTGCATTGCTTGCTATGTTAGAATATTATAGGGTCTTCAATCCTTGCAAATTTCGAGGACGAAATTTTTCAAGAAGGGAAGACTTGTAAGCCCTGTTTTTCAAATTTTATTTTTATTAGTGCTAATAAATTTTTAATGTTAATTTATAGCCTTAAATAATTATTAGGATTTTTTGGAATTTTTCTATAATTTTTAAATAAGTTTTTAAATGAGTTTTAATACTAAAAATATCAATATATAATTTTCTAAATTATTTAAATATAATTTTGTAATTTATCGAATTATTTTAATTATAGTTTGTAATAATTAGAATTGATTGTATATCAGTTTGTAATAAATGGTTTGTTTTTAAATAAGGAATGCAAATTATATTTGCATTTATTATCTGTTGGGGGCCTAGTGCAAAATCCTAAAACCTAAGGACCTAAGTGGAAAACCCTAACCCCTTCCCCGACCGAACTCACTCTCTCTCCTCTGACTCTCACCGACCCCCGACGACTGCCCCGACCGCCACGACCGGCTGCCCCCGCCATTCCCGGCTGCCCCGACCGCCTCAAACACCCTATTTAAACCCCCTTCGACCCCTAGACCAAAACCCTAGACCTAAACACCCCCACGATCGACCACCGCCCTATCCTTTCCCGAAAACCCTAGCCGAAGCCCTAGCTCCGGCGACACACCACCACCGCCTCACCACTCGTCGTCGACGGTCGCCACCACCGCCATCCGCTTCGCCACGACGAGACGACCGCAGCGCCACTGGAGCGCCGCCGTCCCGACGCCTTCTCCGCCGTCGAGCACTCGAAACCCCCCCGATCAACCGGACACATGAGTGGCAGTGTTCCCTTGTGTCGTACGTGTCTCGTGTTGGGTCGGAAGTGTTCGCCGTGTCCTGGCGAACACGAACGTAGACAAGGACACGTGAGATTCGTGTCGTACGTATCGTGCTAAGCGAGGACACGTTGGTACCTGTGTCCTTAACTATCAGGACACAGGACAGTTTTATATTTTTTTTTATGTATAAAACCAACCTAAACTAAATAAAATGAACAAAACCCTAACTCTAACAAACCCAGCGGGCTGACCCCCTGGCCAGCCCAACCCGACCTAAACCCCCCCCCCCCCCCCCCCCCGCTCTGTTGGCTCGGGTTCGAGCCCCCCCTCTTCTTTCTGTTTCCTTTTTCTTTTCTTTTTCTGTTTTCTTTTCTTTTTCTTTTTCTGTTTTATATTTATATATATATATATGTATATATATATTAGTATATATATATGTATATACTGTATTTTAACAGTATTTAATATATATGTATATATTTTATAGTTAGTAAATTCTATATACATATGTTTATATATATATATATTTTTTCATACGTATATATATATTATATATATATACACTATATTATTAAGTGTTTTCTTATATATATATATATATATATATATATATATATATATATATATATATATATTTGTATATATATATATATATATATATATATATATATATATATATATATATACTTTACAAATTAAGTATTTTTCCTTATATATCTATATACTTTTAGCATAGGTATGTATATATTCTTTTGTACAAATTTGCCTTATTAAAATAATAATATTTATTTTGACTATTACCAAATTGTATTTTTATTGTATTTAAATTACTGCAACCATTTGGTTTTCAAGCCTAGCATGGGTATTTGGGCTCAAATGTGTTTTCACACATTCAAGACCTGTACAAGTCATATTGGACTTGATTCATGGCCTTGGGTCCTGTATTTGAACTTTGGTTCAAATTATATACATGGACAAAATACGCAGATAATTAATTATTGTGTGCAATGTTGTTTTTAATTTTCTAAAAATACTTAAAGTACTGCTAAAATTATGGAAAAATAGTTTTTAGATACTATGTTAAGTCAGCTAATTTAGTATAATTTTTGTAGTATTTAAATTACTGTTTTGCCACTAATTTGGCATATGAAACCAAAACTCATTTTCTGTATACTTAGGAAACCCGATTTTTATTAAATACTTGTACTGGTTAATAAATTCCAGAAAAATTATAATAAATTTCTATGATTAACAAGGATCACCTTGGTACTTTACTTTAAGAAAAACTAGGCTTTTTGTCTATCTTAAAAAATTGTTAGAACACAATGGTCTTTTGATTTATTTATTGATTAAATACGACTTGTAGCTTTTTGTGTTATTTGGAGTTTTAGCCGTGTTAAACCTCGTCCCTCACTAGTGTAAACACCCTAGAAAGTTAGTTAAAGTAGTGTGTCACCCCACATTGGTCTCCTATGCCAAAATCATCATTTTGGCTAGGTGCCCAATCACAAGTCGTGTTTCACCAATTAGTGTCCTAATGTTTTAGCTTAGTGTAAAAACTAAGTTATTGTATTTACTTCTACAGCGACGAGTTACCGGACATCCATAGTACTGTTATTGCAGCTTGTTTTGTTTTGCTTTGCTAGAGGCAAGTACTTTCTACGAACTTTACATATCGTCACATAAATGAACTGCAAACTCCACCATGTTAAATGCTGATCCTTGGGATAGCAAGTTAGATCTCTACATGTTGTACTTTCAGTTACTACCATACTTAGAACAGTCTTGATGTATCTCTCACATGATTAGAATATGGGTTATGGGAAAACTGATAGTATTGTACGTGATCACGACCCCCCTACAGTAGCGAGCGAGGTCGCATTTTATATGCATACCTTGCCGCAGGCCATTACCCCGCATGTCTGTACGGATGTACACCTATACTTGTTAACTTGTACGTATGTACATTTCTTTATGTGCCCCAGCACATTGTACATCTATTGACCGATCACGTACCTGCTACAGTTTTAAACATTACATATACATCTGTCTCTATGACATATGTGTCCTTGCCATGATAGACTATGTGATGCCATGCTTTCCAGTTATTCTTCTCATGTTCATTTTCATGTTTCATATGCTAGTTTGCTAGATTCAGTACTTGCTCCCGTCCTGACAGGATAACGTTGTAGGTGTCCTTACAGAGGAGAAGTTACTCTGCGACACCTATTATGGGGTTACTGCCGAGGACCCGGCTCTGCTTTACGAGGATGTTCCTGCGGGAAACCTCGCCTAGTTGTCTTTTGTTTAATTAAACTTTTGAGAGTAGACATGTATTAGACTATATCTTTTTGTAACTGGACATGTATCCAGTTTTACATTTCAGTTCACTTATACTTGGACGTTTACTATATACGATGACTTTTGTGTTTGGAGCATTTATGATTCTTCTTCACTTATAGAACTGTTAGCACATTTAGTCTTATCCTGTTGTCTTTAGAACAGCTTACTACATTTTATCTCAATGTAGGCTGGGCATGCCTCGGCCTGGCCCAACAATTTGGGTAGCGGGTCGTGACACCAGGTGATGCCCTTGGTACGTGTCGCATGGAGGCATCATTCTCCAGGAGAGTCTACCTAGGAGCGGGAGGATGAGATGCGCGAGCGTTACCCATATCTTTTTCGACCGTGAGGTATACTTTCTATCCTTCTCATCAGTTGCATTTCACCTTACAATTTCGAGGTCAAAATTCTTTTAAGGATGATTGATTTGTCACTACCACATTTCTAGTTTGAGGGTATTTTTATCATTTTTGGGGTTATTTGAATTTATTTGAATTTATGAAAAAATTTAGAAATTATTTTGGAATTGTTTGAATGAGGGTTGACTAGGTTGACTTTGTGACCTAACCCTACTTGAGTTGGACTTGGCTAGGTATGAGACCCAATGTTATGTTAAGTTAACCATACTCTAGTTAGTGAAATCAATTAGGAATACTGAGATTAGAATAGAAAGATTTTGATCACAAGTCATGACTTGTGATTTTTGAGACATTGTTTTATGACTAAGCCCAAAGCCCATTAGCCTAGTGCCCAACCCTAACCCTAACATTAATTGTCCAGCCACTTAACTCATCCTTCGGATTCCCACTCTATAAATATTCTCTTAGAAATTAGGGCTAGCCTCTAAGGAAGAACAAGCTTTAGAAAGAGGTAATTTCTTAACTTCTAAAATCCCTAGAAATTCCATTTTAGCTCCTTTTTCCCTCAAACAAATTGTAATAGGTTTTAATTTGAGTGTTCTTGCTGTTGTAATATTTTATTCTCAGATTTAAATCATTTTGGAGAAGTTTGACTCTCAAGAGGAACACCTCTCTTTAGAGCTTTTTGGGGATTTTGATACATAGAGGTAACTTTCTATTTACACCACGAAATTCTGGTTTTATTGCATATCTAGGGAGCCCTAGGACTAATCTAACTGTAGGAATAGGAAACCCTAGAATTTGAGTCCATTTCGTGTCCTATATGGACACGTATCAGTCCTATATATAGGTATTTGTGAAAATGCCACAAAGAAACTTTATGTGTTATTTTCGAAATCCATTTGAATAGGATTGTAGATCTAGGGTTTCTCTTGAATTTTTGTGTTGGCACATAGGTGTTTCGAGTCGTGTCGTGTCCACACGAGGGACACGAATACGCTGGAACTGAGTCCAGTTCTGTCCCCTGCTACTCGAGTGCGAGTGCTCGCTGGACACGAAGTTTGGACTCGTGCCACTTGGCATAGACCAAGGGGCAATGACTGACAGTCTCCCCCTTGAGTCTCGAGTCCAATGGTTTCGTGTCGTACACGCACGAGGCCTTGCTTTAGGATTTCACTGACACTGTGAACTGTATTTTCCATCACTGACACGGCTTGTTCAGTCTGACACGGCGACACGAGGACACGATTCAGGGTGTGTCAGACCTAGGTCTACCCTAGGCGCACCTACTGACATGAGCACGTGTCCTAATTCGTGCTGTGTAGTGTGCACGACACGCGTGCACACATGCACGATGCAGTGCACTGAACTGTGCCAGTTTTGTACTGTTTTGGGTTCCAATTCGATTGGACACGTTTGTGTCCTTTTGTTTGGACACAAACACCTTGTATGACACGTATATAATGTATATTTGAATTACCAACCTTTTTATTTGTATTTTAATATGTTTTTATTAGGTATTTATCAACTTCCCAAAATTCTGAACTATGTATTAATATACTGATTTTTTCAGTTTTAAACATGAACTTTGTCATCTAATTTAACCTAGTTTAATGCTGTTAATTATTGGATTAAGTCCCTAAATGGGTTCTCCTATATGTTATCTTGCTGTGTGTCAAATTTTGTGTTGATTGGTGAATTATTGATTTCGAATTGGGGCTGGGCATGTGTAGACTGAACTGAATTCAGTATTCTGAATTTTGTGAATTGATTTCCTTTCTTTCCTATGCAGTTTAATAACTGAACTGTCCTTTCCAAATGATGAATGTTTTGAGTACTCACTAATCCTATGTTTAATTGATTTACTGTTTTGGATATCCTGAGAATATTGCCCTGTTGACACTTTCCTGTAAACCCTTAACACACCCACACATATCCCTCTATGTGACACCCTACCCAAATTAATCCCTGTACACCCTAGCACCAACAGCACATTGTTTACCTGTGACACTCTCACTGTCATTCTTCATTCACCCTCATTACCTCTCTTTACACACATACACACACATATACTCTCTCTCTCTCTCTCTATTATATCATGAAGCCTAGTTATATATGTAATATATATTATTAGATATGTGGATACATATATGTAGGTATCTTATATATGATAATATGTGGATGTATTATTATATATATATTATATTTTTTTTATATATATATATTATATACATGTATGTGTGATATACATATAGGTAGCCTATGTATATATATATATATATCCACTATGTGAATTCATGTATAGGCCTAGATGTAAACTAGGTTGTGTGATGTTGGTTGGACTTGTGTGGTATGAGTTGTATGGACTTAGTATACTGGCATAAGCCAGTTTAGCCTAGTATAGACGAGTTTGACCTAGTTTAGACTTGTTAGACCTAGCTTGACCATAGTTGACCAAGTTTGACTTCTAGGGTTGACCAGAGTTGTCCAAGAGTTGACTTCGACCTAGATTGACCTAGATTCATCTAGAATGCATTGAATTGCATCTTGTAATCATTTTAGACTTGTTGTGACTTGTGATGTTCTGATTAGGAGCTAGACACCTCTCCTCGGACAGTACTTTCATATTGGACACTCGGATACCAGGCGAGTACATTTTCTGATCATTTCATATCATGCTTAGAATTATTTCCTGCATTAAATTACTTTACTTATTACTGTCATGTTGGTCACACGGATTGGTACTATATGGATCCCTTCTTGAGATGTTATCCTTAGGGAGCATCGGGTACTACATGTTCTGTGCGTTTCACTTACATGGCGTATCACTATGCTTCATTGGTTCTTTGATCACTTGTGACATATACTCTTATGATCACAGAGTCTCCTAGAATCCTTATCCCATTTACTGGGTATCCTAGAATCTCCTATAATCCCCATTTATGGGACATCCATGTATCCCCCTTCGGGGGACTTTGTATGGAATTATAACATAACCTGGTTAGATCCTTGTGTATTGATTGGGGGTACGGGGGAGTAGAAATAGACATGTGAATACTATCCAAGTAGTGTAGCATCAGAATCTTTCCATAGTGTAGCATCAGAATCTCCTATGCCATTTACATATCTATATTGTACTCTGACTCACTAGCCACTGTTAGTCTCTATTTATAGTAGATATTTCTATTACAGTTCTCTCTCTGTTTATATACTGCACTTCTTTCAGTACCTGTATCTTACTTTACTCTATGATTATATTTTCTAACCTGCTATGAACTGTTGAAATGTATTGTGCTCTCTCCTATCCTGACTGGACCTGTTGAAAATATTACAGAGGACGAGGAGGAGGCCTGTATGGATACCTTCTACGGGGTAGCCCTAGACGACACTTGCGAGCTGGACTCTCAGGAGGACCCAGCTCTAGCTGAGGACATTACCTCCATTGCCTAGACTAGCTTAGTTAGGCCTTATCTTATTTTATGTTGTCTTGAGACTGTTTAGCTAGACTCTATTTCTGTTCAGAGATTTTGAGTTGTATATATTCTTTCATACTTAGTAGCTGAGTTTTGTACTCTGGATATTTGCTGGGATATTATCTTAGACTACTTTATTATCTGTATTTCCTTTAGTTCTATATCATATCGTGCTATCTCTTCCTTAGTCGTGATTGAGTTTATTTACTGCTATGTCACCCCCACTCGGGGAGTATAAACTGTTTAGAGTTATATTGCTAGATGTTGTGACTTAGGACAGCGTTCTACCGTTGACACTGCGGCGTAGGCTGGACGTACCCACGTCTCGTGCCCTTACTCTAGCGTACGGGTCGTAACAAGAAGCTTCCAACACCCAGGGGTGCACCTTCGGCCTCCTTGTGTGTAGATGAAGCTGGGGGTAGCAGTCCCCTCAATATATGCGACAACCCGGTGTACCAAGAGCACATACAGGGGGTAGAGATCCGACAGAACTGCGCAATAGACATGGACTTACCTAAGGGCCACCACCCTCACCAAGATGATGCGGCTTCCTGCACAGGGAGTAGCACCCCTTTCGAGTCCGAGGATGATGATATTCCGACATTCCTAGATGATTTCTCTATACAAGGGTACAGCACAGAGAGCACCTCTGCTACGATACCTTCCACCTCTATCCACATAAGGACAGACTTTATAGATGATGATGATCATGAATCGCCTTCTGACCGACAACGTTCAGAAGTACTTAAAGCCATGCTCCTGTCCTTGGTCAAGTCCGTGGACGAAATCAAAGCCGCTTTGCCAACCCAACGGCAAGGACGCCCGGACAAACAAGCATGGGACCCGCAGTCAATGCGGACTCCAACACGACTGCCCCTCCTTTGGGTGATGATCCCTTAGGAGCATCCATTCCTTCAGCTCAGATGAAGCCAAGGTGACAAGGAGGGAAGTCCAGGAGCTTTGAGCAATGTTCTATGACCGAGACTCCTCTCGGAACCTCAGAAGACGGTAGCCATATCCCATTGCAGGGAGAGATGTGCCTTTTCTACCATGGTACAAGCCATTCCATATCGATTCATATGACGGAAAGACCACAGCAAGTCGGTACATACTTACTTTGAAGTCACAATCGACCACTTGCTGCATAGTGACACCATCCTCATGCGATTATTCATCAGAGCATTGGAGGGGATCACGTTCGACTGGTACCACAATCTTCCCGACAACTGCATCCATTCTTTTGACGACTTTAAGCATATATTCCTGGAAAGATTCTACAAAGTGGGGCATGATGTAACGATGTCATCTATCATGGACGTCGTTCAGGAAGAGAGGGAGCTAACAAGGAACTATATCGAGCGGTTCTGCCAAACTGCAATGAGATTGCCCCAAGGCAATCCCGAGAGCTCCTTGATTGAAATCTGCCAAAAGAAGTTGCTCCCCACAATTAGCCTCTGGATGGGTGACGATCAGTTCAGGGATTGGACGACCTTCATCATAAGTGCTACCATACAGAGGCAAAATTGAAGAAGGCTCGCCAGTTAGGATTACACATCCCAAATAGTGAAGATAAGGGCAGACGTCCTAGTTCCACCTCCAGCAACAACAACAGTGGCACCACCTCCAACCGGGACAATAAGGGCAAACAGGCCATGGTCGCTGATGTGACCCAGAAGCCCGAACAAAAACAGGCAGAAGGTTAGTGGCCCAAGGTCAATTACTCATTTGAAGATATTCATGTCAAACCAATCTTCGATATGCTCTTGTAAGGGGGTAGGATCCAGCTCCCTCCACCAAGGCGCGAGCCCCGAGCTGCAGAAATGGAGGACCCAAAATATTGTCACTTCTACCGCTATGTCCATCATTCCACTCATGACTACTTCTAATTAAAGCAGTACATTCAGAGTCTTATCGACTCCAAAGCTCTGTCGATAGACTTTGAAGAGGTTACCGTGGCGGCAAACATAGTGTCGATTCAGTTCGGCGACTTCCTTCCAACAAGCACTCCAAACGGGGTAATACCTGTCCCTCGGGCAATGATGGAGGTTACCAATCTTCCACCCGTCCGAAGCCAGACATCTAGATTGGTACCTCTCACCACATCGCGAGAAGAGATTATGTGGGTGCATCCGGACTTAGTGCCCGAAGTTACCCAGGAGGTGTCATCTTCTACCAACAAGAAAATGAGCAGGAAGTCTAGACCCTGCCATACAATTTCAGCCTAAGATTAGGATGCGGCAGCCGTTGCTACCCGGTCTGGAGCACAAGTCCAGCCCACACGGGACAGTTCAGTCGAAGATCCTTAGCCGACAACGTTGCCTCCCTCTGATGTTCGAAGGCCATCTCAGCCCCACTGGCGGATAGGTCCAAGCCAAAGGAAACCCACTTCGACAGGCCACTCTGTAACAATGCACCTCAGGGACTGGAGAGACCTTATAACTTTGACATATTAGCACAATTGGCTAATACGCCAGCAAAGTTATCATTATACGAGCTCCTAAGGCTCTCCAAGGATCTTCATATCGCATTGAGCGAAGCACTCCAAAATGTTGACGCCTACTTAGCTCAGGTCAAGCCTCTAGAGGAAGACCCGTCAGCAGATTTACAGGGTAGAAATGGCACAGATGCAATGCCTAACATCATATTTACTCCACAGGACATGTTGATCAAGTCTAACTTACATGATCGCCCCTTGTACTATACTGGATACATAGTCGACATCAAGGTGGATCGGGTGCATATCGTCGATGGCTCGTCAATAAGCATCATCCCGAAAATCTTGCTCCAACTTCTTGGCATCCCTATGCACCGGGTAGCAGCGAGCAACACTGCCATTAGCAGTTTCAACTCGGGAAGGAGCTATCCCCGAGGGAAGATCTGATTGAAATGTCAGATTGGTGACCTGAAGTAGGAGGTTACCTGCTACACCATAGATACAGACACCTCCTATAACATCCTCCTGGGACGTCCGTGGATACGCGACTATGTGATCGTGCCATTCACCCTTCACCAGTTTTTCAAATATGTTAGTAAGTACAGCTTCGTGAAGACTGAATTCGCCAACATCGATCCCTTCAAAAGGGTTGAATCTTATTACTCTTCGGAGGCTTGTCTATATGACGAATCCCGGAAACATATAACTGACGAATTGGAGGCCATCACAGGGCCAGAAGAACCCTTGAGAATTCATCTCTAGGCTCGCAAACCGGGCAAGCCCGCACCCTGTTTGCCATAAAATTCAACAACAGGTATTACATAATACTGGAATTGATTGCAAACTCGCTTGTAGAAAGAAGAGCCTAGAAAGAAATCATAGAAAATTATCTATGTACAATTGTTTAGTTTTGATTCTGGGGGTGACGGTGGAGGCTCGAGAAAGTGCTATAAACTCTGCCTTACTTCGTGGACTATCTGATGCAGTCTCTAGCTCATGAAGATATTATTTTTCTCTTGAAGGTTGCCAGCCTTTACAGGGAGTAGCACCCGACTATTTATAATAGGATGGATTTTGAGCCACATGGTCGGCTTGCGGCCACGTGGCTGATTGGCATGCGAAGACTCGCTCTCAGGCTACTATCTGTCGGTTTGTTGGAATTTTGTTACAGTAAATCTAGGTGGTTAAGGAATCAGTTAGATTGCCACGTGTCCCATTGCTTATGGTGTTCTCAGTCTGTGATCTTGTGGGGTTGCATGAGACTCATGCGGCTCGGATCACAGTTACACGGAGTTTGGAAACTCTGGGACCGCATAAGCTGGGTCGCATAAAGTTTATGCGGCTTGGATGATGCTTTTTTGGCCGTATGGAGGCGTACGAACCCTATTTTTCGGCGACGTCTCTACGTCTTATCTTTCTTGTCAAGGTGTCAGAACTGTCATGTTTTTGCCAGTACTTGTCAGCTTTTTTAGTCGAACTACTCCTCCTTGGTCGCATATTTTCCTTCCTCAGCTGTTCGTCGATGGGCCACATACGTCTTTGAATAGTTATGCGGCTATCCTTCATGCAGGCATGTTTGGCCCAAAGTATCTATGCGGAAATTTATAATCCGCATGAACTCCATATTTTTCATGTTTCTACAAGACCCCCTTCAAGTTTTCGAATTGCAAATTTAGAATACTTCGAATAAGAAGCATAAAAAATATGCTAAGCCGTGGGGAGTCTTCCAGTTGCAGGAAGTGATTTTCGAACTTGAGTTGCAGAGAAACACTGAGCCGTAGGAGGATCCTGAGTCGCAGAACAAATCTTGAGTCGCAGGGACGCCTTGCGCCGTAGAGAGTCTGCCAGCTGTCACTATTGTATTTAATTCTCCTGACTTGGTTGTGGATCTATTTTTGAGATAAAGTCGACGGTTACTGGGGATAAAGTTCCCAAACGTCGGCTCTATCTTTAATGATCTCGAAAATCGAAGAGACGCTCGACGGTTACTAGGGCTAAAGTCCCCAAACGTCGCCCCTATCTTAAATGATCTGGAGAATCAAAGAGTCTTTCTTCAGCAACTCTGTAAATAGGAGTCATTCAGAGAGAGTCTCCTCTTTCACCTTCTCCTCATTATGCTTTCTGCTATGGCTCCAAAAGCTTCTAAGTCTGTCAGTACGGCGGCCAAATAGGAGGGACTTGCTTCTCCGCCGAGAGCGGTAGACACTCCTTCCATTCATTCCGATGTGCAACCTCCTTTCAAGGGTAAGGATGGTGAGCAAATGATGACTGAAACTGTCATACACTACCTCTGCTGTAAACTTGGTCGTTGTATGCCCTACCTCGTCTGGACCACATGTGTTCTATACGATAGGGCTGTATAGACTGAGTCGCATAACCGATGCTTTTTCGAACTCGAACTGGCTGAGTACCCCAAGTTAAATATGTATGACCTTTTCACGACCGAGCCGTATTGGTGCCACATGAGCACTTTATGATTGGGTTGCCTGAATACTGTAAGATTGGGCCGCATGAGTTCTTCATGACTGAGCCGTATAAATGCTGCATGAGTACTTCATGACTTTGGAGCTGTATGTTTTGGCTGGGCCACGTAACTGGCTAGGCTGCATAATAGAGTTCTTTGTCATCTGACTACCTCCTCTTCTTTGATTTTTTTTTGTAGCATCCGTGCTAAAGGCTACGACCACTGTGAAGGAGGAGGTGCTGTCACCATTTGTTAAAGAGGAGGTGATACACAAAGAAGAACTGGCGTCCGTCGGAGAGGGGATTGCTCTCAAGGAGGAGCCCAAATCTGAAGGCAGTAGTATCGGAAGTTCTGTCCCTGCTGCCCCTGCCGAAGACTCTGGTCGAATAGATCTTTTCTATGCGAAATAGCTAAGGGAATAGTACATACCTCAGCACGGCTAGGATCCTTGACTGCAGGGATCCATGGGCTACCACATACTTGTCGTTTCCGGAAGTACACGTAACTAGATGTTTGTATCTGCCTCTGAATTTCCAACTGTCTATAGCAGTAGCTTGCATTTTGATACTTTTACAATCCTTTATTGGAGGTATAGTCCTGTGAATGTAACTGATTTGGATAAACAGAGTGTGTTAACTCCATCCTATTTGTGTTATTTTGTGGTGCTTGTACTAGAGGGTCTAATACAGCATTTGTAAAGGACATCCCACTGGGGGATTTTTGTGGACCTATTGCCCTTTTGTGTATCTGAAAATGCGAGCAAATAGATTTGAATGATATTTTGTGGACCTACTACTCTTTGGTACACCAATGGTGTGAGTAATAGATTATGATAATTTTTTGTGGGCTTATCATCATTTTTGTATGATGGCGATGCGAGTACTGATAATGAGTGGAGAGGGAACCAGCGTATTTACTCAAAGGTAATAAGGACATGGTAAATACGGGTAAAAACAAAGCCTTCCTACTCAGAGGTAATGAGGACATGTTAGGGGTAGGCATGATAGGGATACAAAGAACAACTCAGAGGTGCTATCAACGTGGAAGTTCTATGCATTGGTGATTTGTTTATGATGGACGGGAAAACAACTCAGAGGTAATATGGACATGGCAGCTTTTTTTCGTTGGGCAGTTTTATGGACCTATTACCCTTTTCGTGCACTGGCAGTGCGAGTAATAGATTAGGATAAGTTGTATGTACCAATTACCCATCTGCGCACGGGTGGTACGGGCAATAAATTTTGAGGCAAATTCTTGGCGGTATAAAAGCTATGAATGGGGGTACATAGATACGACCAAGAGAATTCATTCGGAGTAATTAGAGAGTAAGTTCAGTTGTACCTGAGGGTACGTGACTCAACAATCTGGGGGATTTGAAGTCAGAGTGTAAGTTCTGTGATACCTGTGGGTATATAACTCACAAAACGAGAGATAGTTGGAAGGTGTCGTTTAGATATAGTATTTCTTGAGGAACTTGCCGTTGATGGACATCATGAGCAAGTCTCTATTTTATTTCGCGAGGCGGTATGCACCGTTGGAGAAAATGGTCTCGATGACGAACGAACCTGTAACACTCACTTTTCTAAAATGAGGATAATTTTGAACTTTTGTAAAAGTTTATTATTTATTAATAGGATTTATGATTTATGGGTATTTTTAATTAATTTAATACTATTTAAAATTAGTGAATTATAATTTTGATGTGTTAGCTAGTGAACCCTGTAACTGTTGAGCCTAGAGACTAACCATGACCATGGGGACCTAACCATGTGATTAGAATGACTATTTATAACTTTTTAGGCTAAGGGTATTTTGGTCATTTTGTGACTTTTGAATTATTTAGAATTTTGATTAATTGGTGAATTTAAGATTATTTTAATAATATTTAAATTGATGTATTATGATTTTGGTCAATTTTCATATTTTAATATTTTGGGAAAATTTTATATTTTTAATATTGTTTTTATTGGATTTGTTTAGTCGGGTTTGAGTTTCGTCTCGTTCCGACTTGCATTGTGACCCGGATAGCTTAAACTCTAGATGGGACCCAATATTAAGTTAAGCATGGCCCACAAAACCTAACATTTAAATTAGTTAGTTAGACTAATTTTTATCATGTTAGAATGGTTAAGTTAGAGAATCAAAATTAGATCCTTTTGACCCCAAACTTGAACCTAGTCTAGACTTAACCGTATGAGATTAGAGAAGGTCAATTAGGACATTTCCTATTAGCCATAATGGACTCTTTATGGCAGCCACCTTTAGGGAAGAATGATTCATTTCATTCATTATAATTTTGCCTCTTTTATTTTCCTTTTGTTCTTCCCTAATTTTAGAGAGCCTTCCCTTTGATTTGATCTCCAAATCAAATCATTCCTTCATTAAATCTTCCCTCAATCATTCCCATTCTCCTAGGGAAGGATGCTACCAAGGATTGGAAGAGAAGTGCAAGGAGGAGTGTCCACTTTGAAGGATCTTCGTATCGGAGCCGTGTCCTAAAGGATTTTATTGGAATTCCATTCCCAATAGGTAAAACCCATCCTCTAAATTGATTTTCTTTGCATATAAATTAGTTTTGAATCCATAGGATCCATCCTCATGCATGTGTCCCCTTTATATTCAAATTTGAGGCCATTTGGAACTCACTTGAGGATTTTAGATATGTGTCTTGTGTCCTACTTGATAGATCCCAAATTAGGACACCCCATGTGTATGTATGTATGATAATAGTTAAATAGATATTTAAATTCGGTTTTAGAATGGTTAGAGAGTGGATTGATCTTAGTTAGGATGGTTAGAATGAGTTTTATTTGGATACCTATGTTGGTATCTAAGTATCCTGGCCTATATGTGTTTCTTTTGTCCAAAACAACTCAAATTCGTCATAATATTCATCCACGTTTTTATTAACCAAAGAAACTTAAAAATGTCATAACTTTTAGCTTAGAACTCCGTTTAATCTCCCATTTTTTTAAAAGAACCGTATCGAAGTTAGCTTTCCAAATATATATTTAAATAAGACAAAATCGTTCTGGAAATTTTTGTAAAATTATTTGAGTGTCAGCTGTCCGAAAGACAAACGTGTTTCGGTATTTTTGCGATTCCGTGAGCTTCCGGACACGAAAATGCGATCCGTTTGAAGTTTCGAAAAACTAACACGAACAGCTACGACATATTTTAATCCTAGAATTTAGTGAAGGACCAATTGGTACAGTATTAGTTTTAGGTAGAAGAGTGACTATACGACATAGGCATTTTGTGTAACCAATAAGCCTATGTAGTATGGATATTAAATAAATGTAGAGTATGTAATGCATATTATGTTAGATGAATGAAATGATATATATATATATATATATATGATATGTATCCTCTTTACATTAATGTATATATATGGTTGAATGCAAGAATGTAGGAATGCAATCAATGTAATGTATGTAAGCAATGCATAAATGCATGAATGAAAGAATGATATACAATGTATGCATGAAAGTATATAATGAATGCTAGATATGAATGCAAGGTATACATGTAATAGTAGATATGAATGCATAATGTATACATAATGTAATGCAATATATAATGATAGCATGTATGGTAATGTAGAATATATGATGCAAGCATGTATATGTCCACTATTTTCCTTTTTCCTTACATTTTTTCTTCCCTTTCCTTTCCATTTTAGTTTTTCTCCCTTTTTTCCCTCTTCTATTTTTCCGTGTTGTATACAATGTATATAATGTATAGATGCATGTAAGTATGTAATATGCATTAATGACATGTATGTAATAAAAATAAGTATATGTATGCAACTTAATGATATGTAAATGGATATAATGCCTGAAGTGAAGTATGCATGTATATGGAATATGAATGAATGATATATATATATGTGTTAAGGTAATGTAATGTATGTATTCACATATATTTTGAATTAAATATATGAGTTTGTATGCATATATTATACGTATGCATGTATGCAGGAATGAATGTAAAATAATGTAGAGTATGCATATATAAATATAATGTATGCATGTATATAATGTATTCAAATATGTATGTATGTATAGGAGCATGAATGAATGCAAGTATGCATATATGATATGTATGTATGCATGTTTACAATGTAAGTATGTATGTATGCATTTCTATAAACTGAGTTAACCTATAACCTTTTACACACATGCATTCATACACCCTTTGACACCATGTATCCCATGTCATATACACCTACCTATCACTAAATCTGAGAACAATAACACATATCCTTTAACACACACACACACACACACACACTCACTTACTCTTTTACCTCACATTCTCTCTCTCTCTCTCTCTCTCTCTCTCTCTCTCTATATATATATATATATATATATATATATATATATTTTTATATATATATATATATATATATATATATATATATAAATGTATGTGCCTATATATATATAGCTTTCCTATATATATCTATATATATGAATATGTGAATGTGAATAATATATATACATTATATGACTAAGTTTGTGTGCCTTGTTAGCTTATGGTTTAGTTTTGTGCTCGGTTTAGCGAGTGAATTAGGCTATGAGTTAGTAGCTATCTTAGATACTTGATTAATTTGCATAGACTTAGTTTGTTTAGACCTAGAATTGACTAACCTAGACCAGTTAACCATTGTTGACCCAGCCCTAGCTAGTTTGACCAAAGGTTGACTTTAGCCTAGATTGACCCAAACATCATGTAGAATGCATTGTAGCAGTCTATTTTACAATTTTGGATATGTTGTGACTTGTACTGTTCTATTAAAAGCCAAAAACCACTCCTCAGGCAGTATTTTATTTCAGATACTCAGGATATCAGGCGAGTACATTCTCTGACCGTTTTATACTCGCTAGGACTATATTCTTGTTCTAGATTATTTTATTTGATGCTGATACGTTGGAAACACGAATTCGTACTATATGAATCTTTTCATACGATGTTATCTCCCTCGGGAGCATCGAATACATCATGTCATATGCGTTTCACTTTTATCATGTATTTTTGTGCTTTTACCATTCATGTGCACTCTCGTGATTCATGTACTCTCTTGTTCACGGAGTCCGCATGTCTATATTCATATGCACCCATTTATGGGCCCCCATGTGGAATCATGTACAATAACATAACTTGAACGGATCCTTGTGTATTGATTGGGGTACGGGGGAGTATAAATAGTCATGTGGACAATTTCCAAAGTAGTATAGCCACGTACAACCTCTCATGTTTATTATCAAGCCGTTTACATGTCTATCTTGTACTCTAAATCACTAGTTCACTGTAGCTCTTTACATATAGTAGATATTTCTTTTGCAGTCTTCTCTTTTACTTCATGTATATTCTCAGCGTTTTATGTATCTTACTCTATTGTATGTATTATATTCCTGTCATGATATGAACTGCATGAGATGTACTGTGCTCGCTCCCGTCCTGACTGGACCTGTTGAAATATTACAGATGTCCTTGAGGAGCTGTGTCCCACTTATTATGGAGCAGGTCTAGATGACACATGTGCGCTGGACTCTCTAGTGGACCCAGCACTTGTAGAGGACATTCCCCAGTAGACTAGGCTAGTTAGCTAGACTAGTATCTATTTATCTTTATGTCTTGATGGATACACTTGTACTTATTTGGAGATTGTTATTCTGGATTTGTGGAGTTGTTTATCTTAGACTTCTAGCTATCTCTCTTTTCTTGTATTTATAATCTGTAGATTTTGTGATTTCATCTATTCTATTTTATCGTACTTTCTTCCTTAGTTGTGATTGAGTTGTACTTTATTATGATACCTCCATTCGGAGTGTATATACTGTACAGGTACCTTATAATTGTTAGATGTATGTGGACTAGGACAGCGTTCTACCGCCGACACTGCGGCGTAGGCTGGACGTAACCACTTTTCGTGCCCCTATAGTGGGTGTAGGTCGTGACACGTTTTTAGTGGTGGCCCATGCAGGTCGAGATTCGTATTTGTGTGAAGTCGTGGTAGTACGACGATTAGTTGTACTGCTGCGCACCTGCGATTAGAGATAAGGAATATATGTTAGAATGAAAGGATACTCAATCACTGTTAAAATTTCTTGAAAGATTCGTGGGACGACCCTTGAGAATCTTATTTTAACTTCGATTTGAAATACCTTTTTCCTTGATGTGATTCACCCTTGCTTTCTGTTACTGAATTTGATTTTTGATGGATTATTGTTGAATTTTGAATTTTGAATCTTGATGTTAGTTGTAGAATTTGAGTTTGTTTTATATATATATATATATATATATATATATATATATATATATATATATTTTAAAAGAAACCCCCTTTTATTAAAAATTAAGGCTCAAAAAGCTGAAGCCTGACACGTATACAAGGCAAAAGTATACCAAAAAGGAAAGACAGGGGAGAAGGCCGGTCGCAACCGCCAAAACTAAGAGATGAATGGTTGCCCGAAAGCCGGAGATTTGTGGGAGCAAAGGGAACTCCTTTTGCGACATTACCTCCCGCATCAGCTGATCGGCAGAGTATTGGTGTCCCTCGTATCTCGCTTTGTAGCGATTTTTCTAAATTGCCCAGGTGGCGGCCGCTGCAACGATCTGGTGGCCGTGGGACGCGGCTCCCCAGTGGGCCAGAAGATCGATAAAGCGCCCATCTTCTGGAGAGGTGTTGTAGTTGTGATTGAGGGTGCTCCAGATTTTGTCAGGGAGGCTTCCCTCGCTAAAGATGTGGTCGATAGTCTCCGTCTGACGCTCGATGCAACAATTACAAGCAGACGCCAGGCTAATACCGATGGAGTTAAGGGTGTCGTCAGTTGGCAGTTTCTTTCTCATGACTCTGCACAGGAGAAATGACCATTTCTTTGGGATGCAAGAGTGTCAATAACGCGCAATGAAAAGGTCTGGGTCGTTATCTTGGATCATGAGTCTTGTCGATCATACAGAGAAAGCACCAGAAGCTGCCAGCGACCACCTCGGCTGGTCAGTGTCGGTCCCGATGGTAAGACCGTGCTGGCGAATGCTGTCAACAGTTTCGTTGCTTGACCATTCTCGGATTCTATCCCAATTCCAATCGTTATTGGTGGGATTCCACAGGTCTTTAATCTTACTATTTCTAAGGAAATCGGTAATGTTCGGGATAAGGCTGTCACCTATCCACCTTTCCAGGAAGGGGTTGGACTCGCCAGTACCCAGATGGAGTCTAATCGCGGGCTCTACCAATTCCCGGCCACGTAAATTACGACGCCAAGCCGCAAAAGATCTGCTGTTAGCTGTGGCCGTCGCTGGGTGGATGTGTCTGAAGTACCTGGCCTTCATAAACTTGGTCCACAGGTTATTGCTTGTACGTAATTTCCACCACAGTTTCATAGAAAAAACTTTGACGATGAGATCGAATTTGGTGAATCCAAGCCCACCGTTCGCGGTCGGGGATGCCATAGTGTCCCAGCTGGCCCAGTAGTGTTTGTCTTGCCCTTTGTTGTGCCCCCAGAAGAAGTTGCAAAAGATCTGCTCAATAGACATGATAACCTTCATTGTCGAAGAGCATGCCGCTAGGGTGTGGATGGGGACGGAGTTGAGCACATGTTTGATGAGGATAATTTTCCCGCCTGGGGATAGGGTTGCGTTATGCCATCCTTTGATCTTGTTTCTGATTTTGGTGATCAAGTTCTCGAAGATGTTGGCGTTAGATTTCCCGTACACCAGGGGGCAGCCGAGATAGTTGAAAGGAGGATGTGTCACCGCAATGGAGGTGAGGTTGGTGAGTCTGGTCGTATTCTCGATTTTGATGCTGTGGTGGGCGTAGATGACACTCTTGGATAGGTTGATCTTCTGGTCGGAGCATCTGGAGTACCGCTCCAGGGTGTTGTGGACCACCTCCATCGATCTGACATCCCCGGATGAGAAGATGAGAAGATTATCGGCAAAAGCCAGGTGGGTGATGGTGGGGCATCCGCTGACGGTGTGGTATTACTGAAAATTGGGGATGTTAACCATGTTGTTGAGGTTTCTTCTCAGGGCGTCGGCTGCAATGATGAAGATCGTGGATGATAGAGGGTCGCCGTGTCTGACTCCTCGGCTAGATTTGAAAAATCCCTCAAATTGGCCGTTGATGACTGTGGAGAACCATGAGTTGCTGATGGATCTCCACACGATGTTGGTCCAATTCTCAGAGAATCCTAATGCTCTGAAGACCCAGATCATGAATTGCCAATCTAGTCTGTCGTATGCTTTTTCCATGTCAATTTTGATGGCGATGTTGCCCCCTCTTGTCAGAAATTTCATGCAGGTGATAAGTTCTTGGGCCAGCATGATGTTGTCTTGGATGTTTCTACCGCGAACGAATCCGTTTTGCTCTTCCGAGATGATTTTGGGGAGGGTTTCTGTCATTCTGGTTGCGATGATCTTGAAGATAATTTTGTTGGTGAATGTACAAAGACTGATGGGTCGGAAATCACGAAAGGAGTTGGGGTTATCTTTTTTCGGGATGAGGATGAGATTGGCACTGGAGATAGCTTTAGGGTAAGGAGCTCCTTCGATGAAGGCTATCGCCGCTGCGGTGATGTCCTGCTTGATAATATCCCAGCAGGTGCGAAAGAAAGTGCCCGAAAAGCCATCCGGTCCGGGGGCGCTATACGCGTTCAAGGCACATTCCGCGTCTTTCACTTCCTGTTAGGACAGAGGGCGCTCCAGCAGAGCATTGTCGGAGTCGCTAATGATGGTGGGGATTTGGTCAAGGAATGAATTGTCTTTGAGGATCATCTCCTTGGAGAATAATTTGGTGTAGAAATCTGCGGCCGTCTCTTGGATCCCCTTGTGGTCTGATCTGATGATGCCTTGTTCGTCGGTGATGTGATGAATCGAAAGTTTGTTTCTTTTGCTGTTGACGCAGGCGTAGAAATATTTAGAGTTTTTATCCACGTCGCTGTCCCATTTCAGTCTGGCTTTCTGCTTCCAGAAGTCGGTCTCAACTTTGAGCCTGAATTTGAGAATAGCCTTGGTTAGGTTCAAGGCTCTCCTAGCCTCAGGGGATCGGTCGGAGAGGAATAAAGCTTCAGCTCGGGTTACATCGTCCTCTGCGACGCATATCGCTTGGAAGATATCCCCGAATGCTTGTTTGCTCCAATTGGAAAGAGCTTTCCTGGTGGCTTTGAGCTTGTTGCTGACCCGAGTAAGAGGATGAGAAAAGTCCTGACTATTCCACGCTTCTGCCACGATGCTCAAGAATTGTGGGTGGTCGATCCAAAAGTCGAAGAATTGGAAGTTCTTTTTAGATGGGTAGGATTTGTTTTTGATTTCCACCAGGATACGGGCGTGGTCGGATTCGGTGGAGTTAAGGTGGGTCAGGGTGGAGCTGATTCTCATACAGTGCCAGCGCGCGTTGGTGAGGGCTCTATCCAGACGGGAGTATTGACGGCGGTCGCCGTCCTGCATGTTACACCAGGTGAATTTACTGCCTTTGAACTGAAGAGGAGTGAGGTGAGCATTGAAGATGAAGTTGTTGAAGTCTTTCATGGCTGACAGGGGCGTAGGGCGACCTCTAATCTTCTTGTCTCTGTAGGTGATGGCGTTGAATTCCCCTATGTAAAGCCAGGGGGTGTTGGTGTTGAGGAGATAGGTGTCGAGAAGGTCGTTCCATAGGTGTTTCCGTTCTGCGATGACACAGCTACCGTAGACCGCTGAAAGGATGGCCCGCTCCGAAAGGGTGGAGTGAGAGACCCAGCAAGAGAGGGCTTGTTGGGTGTCCTAGATGATATCGAGATTAACCTTCTTTGTCCCGAGAATCCAGATGTCGTGCCTGCCGGCAATTGTCGTAGGAGGCACAGAGCCAACTGGGTAGATTTGAGACGTTTGGAAGGAATTTTGGGTTCAATGATGATGAAGATGTCGATCTTATGAATTTTCCGAAGACTGGTAATTCTCCGTAATGTTGGTTTATTAGCCAGACCTTGAACGTTCCAAGATAGGACGTTAAGCATTTAAAGTTTGTGGGGATCTTTTTTTTTTTTGCCTTGCGACGGATCTAGTTTAGATGGTGGCGGTCTTGTCGGAGCCTGATTTGCTCCGTAGGGAGTCAATCGGGTTGACATTCGATGTTGTGGACAGATTGTGGTTGTGGGACTCGTACAGACCGGGGGGAGGTCCTATCAGATTGCCAGCTGTGTCGACTGCTGTTTCCTCCGGGGGAATGGCAAGGAAGTCGTGCGTGCTCTCGGTCAGCAGTTGCTGGAGGGGGGCTCCTGCTGCTAGAACCTGGAGGCCTCTCCTCACTTTGTCGGGTCCAAGGATGGCTAGGACTTCTTCGACTGGGATCGCACTGGGGAATTGATGAGTTTCATTGGAGGGGAGAGGGGCCAGGGGGCGGCCTCCTAACCAGAGAGGAGTTGTCGGAGATCTGTATTGCCTCATTCGGTAGCGTCCTCCACTCGCGAGGAGATGGGGGATGGGGGTGGCAGGTCGGGGGTACTGGAGCCTTCTTGAGAGTAGCTGGGCTCCGGGTCCTCTGAATCGAAATGGCGAATTGGTTGGAGATCTCTATGTGTTGGGGAATGAAGGGGATCATGGCCCTGCTCGGAGCTTCGCTGGAGGCTGGCTCTCCGTTCCTGGAATCGAATCGAATATGGGTTTCGGAAGGGGGAGAATGGGCGACTTGGGGGGCTTCCCCACCGGTAGGTTGTTGACTTTCCTGGATGGCTTCTTTTTAAGCTCCGGATGCAGGCGGTGACAGTTCTTAGGAAGGTGGCCCCTTAGGTGGCAGTGGTTGCAGAACAATACGTGGTTGTTGTAGAGGATTTGTTGGATATGGGTATGATTGCCAAGCTCGATGTTGATGAAGTTGGGTGGTTCTAAAGTGAGGTCTAGTTCAACACAAATTTTGGCGTAGTGGGCTTTGGTGAGGTTACTGGTCTCGGAGCCGAAGCCATGTACGTCCCGAAGGAGTTGGCGATGCACTTTAGCGTCGCGGAAACAAAGCAGATGAGAGGGAGGTTGGAAAGGGTAACCCAAGCTGCAACCGTAGCTGAATCTTCTTTGGCGTTGAATTCTGGTGACCATTTGATAATCTTCATCTGGTGGGTGTCAATCTTGCAGGTTCCCTTGGACCACACGGTCCTGTGATTGCGATCTGAAGATAGGTAAAGGAGAATGTATCTGGGGTCGAGGGGGGCCACTCGGTAGTCGGTCGAGAGATTCCATTTGGCGATCGCTTCCTGCACCCTGGGAAGTTTGGGGCATCCGGTGGAGAATTTAAGGATGAATGTGTGTGGAAAGGCCGTTGATAGCGACGACAGTTCCATGTCGGAAAAAGGAATGACGGGGGTTGAAGTCTCTTACAAATATTCAATGTCTGGCAGTTGGACGTCTGGGAAGATGACGCCCTTCGAAGGAAGAAGGTCCGGACCAAGCATGGCGGCGTAGGAGGGTTGATGCAGTCCGGAGGAGGCAGGACCCAAAGGGACGGAACGGGAGAGTGGGGGATCGCTCAGGGGATGAGTGTGCTCGGGGCCGATAGTGGAGGGGGATGAGGGGGCCGGGGTGGGCCTCCCGGGCGGTGCGACGGGGGTGGGGAAAGCGGAGGCCACTCCGCCGCCGGGGGGAGAGAGGGGGAACTGGGGAGAAACGGCGGACACAGGGGAGGGGAATGACTGGGATCCCGCCGGAGGTGGACGGAGGCCGAGAGGGCGGGGAGCGAGAGAGGGCTCCGGGGGCTCGGAAGCGATGGGCGCCCCCCCAAGGGGTGGAGAGCAAACCACGGCGGACAAGGGGACAAGAGGAACTGTTGGCGCCGGAGACGAGCTATGGAAGGCAGGCTTGCCTGAGGAAGGGGAAGAGGCCTGGGAGGCCGGGGAGACTGAGGATAGGGGGACAGGATAGCGCTGGAGCACACTGGGGGGGTGGGAAGGAAGGGAGAAGGGATGGATGGCGCAAGGAAGAACTGGTGGATTACGCCAGGGGGCGGAGGCCCCCAGAGGAAGAGGTGGAGCGTTGCAAAGGCGCAAGGAAGGAGGGGATCGTCCGGATCTGCGCAGATGGGTCGACAGGAGACCGCTCCTGTTGGGGCCCACGAGGAGCACTGGAGGAATGCACAAGGGGGCGGGGGCCCCAAGCGGAAGAGGCGTTGCCATGTAATTGCTCAAAGAAGGAGGGGGACTCCTGGAATTGCGCAGAAGGGGGGACAGGTGCCCATTCCAGCTGGGACCTGCGATGAGCGCTGGTTGCGCATGGGAGCGTAGGTCCCAGAGGAAGCAGCGGCTTGTATGTGCGCAAGGTCAGAGGGGAGAGCATGGGGCTGCACAGCAAGGATAACAGGTGGCCACTCCTGGTGGGACCCGCGAGGAGACAGGGGGGTAGCTGGGATAGCATGCAGGGACTGCAGCGAGTCCAGAGAGGATCGCCTCGGGACTGACGCCAAGGGTGGCATGCTCGAGTTGCCATAAGGCGAGGGGCCCAAGGCCAGAGCTGCTGGAGAGCACTTCTCCCGAGGGGGGGATTGGAGAATTCGAAAAAAGTGATAGGGCGGGAACGGAGGGCTGCTCCGAGGACAGCCCGGCGGCGGAGGCTCCGCTGGCCGAGAAGAGGGCCGGAGAGGATGGCACTCCCTGAGAGGAGGGCGCAGGACTGACGCTCCAAAGTTGTGGGCTGGAGGGGGCACCTGGCTGCACAAGGGGAGGGGCGGCCGACGATGGGGGGGACTGAGGGGGGGAGGAAGGGGGCGGGAGTAGAGGACGGCGGGGAGGAGTTGACAGATCAATGCGAGCGCCTCGGGAGGCCAGGGGAGCGACATCGGAGAAGACGACCGGAGAGGGCCTGAGAGGACGATCGGGGAGGAGGAGGGGGAAAGGGAGAAGGGCGGAGGAGAAGGGCGGCGGCCGGCCTAAGCCGGCCAAGTGTTGGAGGACGGGAGAACTAGGAGAACGGGAGAGCAGATCATTCTCCAAAATTGGTATATATATTTTATTTTATATATATATATATATGTGTGTGTGTGTGTGTGTGTATATATATACATCTTTTTGGAATTAAGGTATAACCTGATAACATACTTGATAAGGACAGTAAGAAAGGTAAAAGTCTACTTTATTTATCGAGTTTAGAATTTATCACAGTCATATTTGCTAGCATGACAAGGACGTAGAGCCTGATTTAGATATACTTATCCTAGTTATGAAATCTAGATTTTCTTGCAGCCATACCGGGTGGCGTGGTAAGAATTCTAGATAACATGACTATAGGGTGTATACCTTCGTTACGGACTTTATTGTTTATTGCAGCTATGCTTACTGGCGTGGTAAAATCCTGACAACATGATTTTAGGAAGACGTGTAAGGTATCAGATTTTATCTTAAATGGGTTCATTTCTTTTTAACAGTTGATGAAGAACATATTTTATCATTATTTCTTTCTTGCCATTATTTCTTCTATTACCATTTTTTTTTAAAAATAAAATAAAACTATCCTGGTTACATCAATCACCTATCTCATATCTAATTCTGTCAGCTATACTTTGAAACCCTCGAATCTCCATATCTTTTCACCTTCGAAAGGTCGAGGAAGTAACGTAAATCATCTAACTCGGAAAAGACTTGATTTGTTATCTTGTGATAATCATACTAGGGGTATAATATGATGGACCTTAATATAGGTTTGGGATAGAGATGCGACTGAATTTGAGGATAAAATCAAGAGAGTTTTATTGTCAATTTAGGAACAATCATACTTAGATAAATCTTTTGGGTATGAATAATTCATAGATGTATTTCATAACTGATAAGGATATTCGAGGTCAACTTAGTTTCGAGAACTTGGATAAATTTTGGTTATTGATTCTTGAGACGTTACACTTTAAGGCTATGATGTTAAATTTAGGAATTTAGTAATAGAGAAGAGATTTAACTATATGTAATGATGATACGAAATTGAATAAGATATTGTAATAAATGGCTAGAAACAGAAAGAATGCAAGGATTTTGAGTTATAGAAAATATAGAGATTTTGGGAAAATTTCAAATTTCAGGAGAATGATATGGAAGGTGTACGTTGAAGGAAATATGAAGGCTGAATTTATAATGAAGAATAAGTTTTGTAAGGCCTAGTGGGTAGAGATTTAAGTAATACAAGGAGAGTAAATTGAATAAGTTCAAGGATTATATAAAACTTGATTTAGAGGCTTCAGATCCAATTTAGGACAAGGTGGAAGAATTTAGACTTATGATGATTAAGTGGTCAGTTTGATTTCCTAGTAAGAAGGGTATGCTTCATGAATAATGTTTTGGAACTTAGAAGTTTAGCCTATGGTGATCATGGTAAGGTCAAATTTTTATGACGAAAGGATATAATTTTGATGGTAGTCATATAAAAGTTGATTTTTATATTAGCACTTGTGAGATAAAAATATGATTGGCAAATGATAAACATGATAGTATCAGAGAGAGATGATTAACTTGACTTTCCTATGAAATCTTTTCTCTTGTTTTCCTTTTAAAAGAAGAAATTTGACTTATTCCATATTTTTGAATCACACTTTAAAAGTTTTCGATATCATTGAATCCTAGCTCCCTTAATCACGACCAATCGACTTTGATCATATTTTCTTATCATATTAATATCTTGGGTCCTACTCAATTGAATTAAATTTAATTATGACCTGAATCTCCATCCTTGTATGCTCGTGCTCAAACTTCGATGACCTTGTCCTCTATATTGCCCAAATCTTGATTACCCAGAATTGATCAACTTAGATCGTATCGAGACGAAATTTTCTTAATATATATTATGATTGGATTTCAATGATATTGACTTTCGTTCTTCAAACTTTCGATTTTGATTTTTCTTTGAATAGTACCCCTTTATAGATAATTACTAGTTATCTTTATTTTATTTTTGATAATTACCAGTTTTCGTATAGGATGGTAGACTACCTTACAGCCTTGATGATTTATTATTTTTAGTAACTTTTCTAGTTTAACACCCCAGATTGCTTGTATATTTTGATACCCTATGACCATTTTGGTTTAGCATGACTAGTATACCTATATGAGACTTTCAACTGCCACCGTATGTCGCCACTCTTTTAAATTGTATGATTTAGGTAAGTTCTGAGACTTTGATTATTGGGGATGAGACTCCAAAAGAAGTACGGCCATCTTAATTTCGAGGACGAAATTTTCTAAGGAGGGTAGACTTGTAACACCCACTTTTCTAAAATGAGGGTAATTTTGAACTTTTGTAAAAGTTTATTATTTAGTAATAGAATTTATGATTTACTAGAATTTTTAATTAATTTAATACTATTTAAAATTGGTGAATTATAATTTTGATGTGTTAGCTAGTGAACCCTATAACTGTTGAGCCTAGAGACTAATCATGACCATGGGGACCTAACCATGTGATTAGAATGACTATTTACAACTTTTTAGGCTAAGGGTATTTTGGTCATTTTGTGACTTTTGAATTATTTAGGATTTTAATTAATTGGTAAATTTTAGATTATTTTAATAATATTTAAATTGATGTATTATGATTTTGGTCAATTTTCATATTTTAATATTTTGGGAAAATTTTATATTTTTAATATTGTTTTTATTGAATTTGTTTAGTCGGGTTTGAGTTTCGTCTCGTTCCGACTTGTATTGTGACCCGGGTAGCTTAAACTCTAGATGGGACTGAATATTAAGTTAAGCATCGCCCACAAAACCCAACATTTAAGTTAGTTAGTTAGACTAATTTTTATCATGTTAGAATGGTTAAGTTAGAGACTAAAAACTAGATCCTTTTGACCCCAAACTTGAACCTAGTTTAGACTTAACCATATGAGACTAGAGAGGGGCAATTAGGACATTTCCTATTAGCCCTAATGGACTCTTTATGGCAACCATCTTTAGGGGAGAATGATTTATTTCATTCATTACAATCTTTCCTCTTTTATTTTTCTTTTGTTCTTCCCTAATTTTAAAGAGCCTTTCCTTTGATTTGATCTCGAAATCAAATCATTCCTTCACCAAATCTTACCTCAATCATTCCTATTCTCCAAGGGAAGGATACTACCATGGATTGGAAAAGAAGTACAAGGAGGAGTGTCCACTTTGAGGGATCTTCGTATCGGAGCCGTGTCCTAAAGGATTTCATTGCGATTCCACTCCCAATAGGTAAAACCCATCCTCTAAATCGATTTCCTTTGCATATAAATTAGTTTTGAATCCGTAGACTCCATCCTCATGCATGTGTCCCTTTTAGATTCAAATTTGAGGCCATTTGGAGCTCTCTTGAGGATTTTAGATATGTGTCTTGTGTCTTACTTGATAGATCCCAAATTAGGACACCCCATGTGTATGTATGTATGATAATAGTTAAATAGATATTTAAATTCAGTTTTAGAATGGTTAGAGAGTGGATTGATCTTAGTTATGATGGTTAGAATGAGTTTCATTTGGATACCTTTGTTGGTATCCAAGTATCTTAGCCTACATGTGTCTCTTTTGTCCAAAACAACTCAAATTCGTTATGATATTCATCCACATTTTTATTAACCAAAGCAACTTAGAAATGTCATAACTTTTAGCTTAGAACTCCATTTAATCTCCCATTTTTTTAAAAGAACAGTATCGAAGTTAGCTTTCCAAATATATATATTTTAATAAGCCAAAATCGTTCTGGAAATTTTTGTAAAATTATTTAAGTGTCAGCTGTCCGAAAGACAAACGCGTTTCGGTGTTTTCGCGATTCCGGGAGCTTCCGGACACGAAAATGCGATCGTTTGAAGTTTCGGAAAGCTAACACGAAGGACTACGACATATTTTAATCCTAGAATTTAGTGAAGGACCAATTGGTACAGTATTAATTTTAAGTAGAAGAGTGACTATACGACATAGGTATTTTGTGTAACCTATAAGCCTATGTAGTATGGATATTAAATAAATGTAGAGTATGTAATACATAATATGTTAGATGAATGAAATGATATATATATAATATGTATCCTCTTTACATTAATGTATATATATGGTTTAATGCAAGCATGTAGGAATGCAATCAATATAATGTATGTAAGCAATGCATAAATGCATGAATGAAGGAATGATATACAATGTATGCATGAAAGGATATAATGAATGCTAGATCTGAATGCAAGGTATACATGTAATAATAGATATGAATGCATAATGTAATGCAATATATAATGATATCATGTATGGTAATGTAGAATATATGATACAAGCATGTATATGTCCATTGTTTTCCCTTTTTCTAACATTTTTTCTTCCATTCCCTTTCCATTTCAGTTTTTCTCCCCTTTTCCCTCTTCTATTTTTATGTGTTGTATACAATGTATATAATGTATAGATGCATGTAAGTATGTAATATGCATGAATGACATGTATGTAATGAAAATAAGTACATGTATGCAACTTAATGATATGTGAATGGATATAATGCCTGAACTGAAGTATGCATGTATATGGGATATGAATGAATGATATATATATGTGTTAAGGTAATGTAATGTATGTATTCACATATATTTTGAGTTAAATATATGAGTTTGTATGCATATATTATATGTATGCATGTATGCAGGAATGAATGTAACATAATGTAGAGTATGCATATATGAATATAATATATGCAAGTATATAATGTATTCAAATATGTATGTATGTATAGGTGCATGAATGAATTCAAGTATGCATATATGATATGTATGTATGCATGTATGCAATGTAACTATGTATGTATGTATTTCTATAAACTGAGTTAACCTATAACCTTTTACAGACATGCATTCATACACCCTTTGACACCATGTATCCAATGTCATATACACCTACCTATCACTAAATCTGAGAACATTAACACATATCCTTTAACACACACACACACACACACACACACACACACACCACACACACACACACTCTTTTACCTCTCATTCTCTCTCTCTCTCTCTCTCTCTCTCTCTCTCTCTCTCTCGATATATATATATATATATTTTATATATATATATTTTTTTATATATATATATATATATATATATTTTTTTATATATATATTTATATATATATATATATATATATATATATATATATATATGTATGTGCCTATATATATATAGCTTTCCTATATATATCTATGTATATGAATATGTGAATGTGAATAATATATATACATTATATGACTAAGTTTGTGTGCCTTGTTAGCTTATGGTTTAGTTTTGTGCTTGGTTTAGCAAGTGACTTAGGCTATGAGTTAGTAGCTATCTGGATACTTGATTAATTTGCATAGACTTAGTTTGTTTAGACCTAGAATTGACTAACCTAGACTAGTTGACCATTGTTGACCCAACCCTAGCTAGTTTAACCAAAGGTTGACTTTAGCCTAGATTGATCCAAACATCATGTAAAATGCATTGTAGCAGTCGATTTTACCATTTTGGATATGTTGTGACTTGTACTGTTCTATTAGGAGCCAGACACTACTCCTCAGGCAGTATTTTATTTCAGATACTCAGGATATCAGACGAGTACATTCTCTGACCGTTTCATACTTGCTAGGACTATATTCTTGCTCTAGATTATTTTACTTGATGCTGACACGATGGAAACACGGATTAGTACTATATGGATCTTTTTATATGATATTTACCCCCTCGGGAGCATCAGATACATCATGTCATATGCGTTTCACCTTCATCATGTATTCCTTTGCTTTTACCATTCATGTGCACTCTCGTGATTCATGTACTCTCATGTTCACGAAGCCCCAATATTTATATTCATGTGCACCCATTTATGGTCCCCCATGTGAAATCATGTACAATATTGAACAGATCCTTGTGTATTGATTGGGGTATGGGGGAGTATAAATAGTCATGTGGACAATTTCTAAAGTAGTGTAGCCATGTACAACCTCTCATATTTATTATCAAGCCATTCACATGTCTATCTTGTACTCTAAATCACTAGTTCACTATAGTCCTTTACTTATAGTAGATATTTCTTTTACAGGCTTCTCTTTTACTTTATATATGTTCTCAGCGTTTCAGTTATCTTACTCTATTGCCTGTATTACATTCCTGTCATGATATGAACTGCGTGAGATGTACTATGCTCGCTCCCGTCCTGATTGGACCTGTTAAAATATTACAAATGACCTTGAAGGGCTAGGTCCCACTTATTATGGAGCATGCCTAGATGACACATGTGAGCTGGACTCTCAAGAGGACCCAGCACTTGTAGAGGACATTACCCCAGTAGACTAGGTTAGTTAGCTAGACTAGTATCTATTTATCATCATGTCTTGTTGGATACACTTGTACTTATTTGGAGATTGTTATTCTGGATTTGTGGAGTTGTTTGTCTTAGACTTCTAGCTATCTCTCTTATCTTGTATTTATCATCTGTGGATTCTGTGATTTCATCTATTCTATCTTATCGTACTTTCTTTCTTAGTGGTGATTGAGTTGTACTTTATTATGTCAACTCCATTCGGAGTGTATATACTGTACAGGTACCTTATAACTGTTAGATGTATGTGACCTAGGATACCGTTCTACCGCCGACACTGCGGCGTAGGCTGGACGTAACCAATTCTCGTGCCCCTACACTTGGTGCGGGTCATGACAGGACCCTCCCAATTAAGCTGGAATTTACCGGAGGTCATGTGAGTCTTGACCATTGGTCCATGAATGGCCAAGATAAGATCACCCACTTGGAATATCCTCTGCTTGACTTTCTTATCGAAAGCCCGAGAGATGCGCGCTTGGTAGAGCTCTATGCTATGTTGAGCTTGTAAACGCTTCTCATCTAATGCTTCTAATTCCTGTAGCCGTCGGCGGTAGTTATCGTCTGCCGTTAACCGGTAGGTGAGGGCCACTCGAAGTGAGGGGATCTGATTTTCCATGGGGAGGACTACCTCGCTCCCGTAGACCAAGGAGAATGATGTATTTTCTGTAGCCGTCTGAATCGTCATCCGATACGCCCATAGGCACTCAGCAAGCTTCTCATTCCAGTCGCGTTTGTTTGCAGACATGAACTTTTTAAGGAGCTTGATTATGGTTTTGTTGAATGCTTCAGCCAGACAATTGGCCGAGGGGTTATATGTTGTTCAGGCCATGTTCTGGATCTGATTCATATCATAAAATCAATAGAAAGCGTGGCTTGCGAACTGCGGACCATTGTCGTGGATAATCCTCCGGGGTAGTCCAAAACGGTAGATGACGTGATGTTTGATAAAGTTAATCACGTTCGATGTCTTGACCTCTGCCAATGGAACAGCTTCTGCCCATTTAGAGAAGTAATCGATGATTGCAAGTATGAAACGATGTCCAATAGACGACGGCGGGGTGATTTGCCCAATGACGTCCATTCCCCATGCTTCGAATGGCCAAGAGGCTACTGTCGGGTGCAAGAATTCAGATGGCAGATGTATGAAATCTTCATGGATCTGGCAAGTCTTGCACTTCTTTGCATAATCAACTGCATCTGCGACCATTGTGGGCCAGTAATAACCCATCCGGCGAAGGCGATCTTGTAATTTCGGGCCAGGTTGATGAGCCCCACAAGTATCGTCATGAGCTTCACGTAGGGCTTCTTTGGCCTCTACACTTGACATTCATCTTAGTAGTAGCCCATCGTAGAATCCCTGATATAGTATTTTTATCTCCGTATCATAGAAGAATCTGAGGGAGCGTCTTCTGATTGAGATAGCTTCCTTCACATTCTCTGACAGAATTCCATAGACCGCAAAGTCGAGGAGCGGGCGTCTCCAGTCTTGTATGTTGTTGGTTATCTGGGCAGAGCAACTCATACCCAGTTGAAGATTGTTCCTAGGGCAGACCAGTTTATGGCCTATTACGTCGACCAGATGATGAGCATTATTTGGGAGTACCAAAGAAGCGACAAGCCCGGCCAGCGCATCGGCTTCGATGTTTTGAAGCCTAGGAACGTGCTCTATAAAGAACCCCTCCAAAGTTGTAATGATGGCCATTGCTGTCTGATAATAGAGAATCAGGTCCTCATTGCGAACCTCGTATAAACCTCTGATCTGGTTAACAACCAACTGTAAGTCACCATAAGCTTCCAGGTGTCTGATTCCCACTTCTTTTGCGAGTTAGAGTCTAATGACTAGAGAGTTATATTCGGCTACGTTGTTCGAACAGGGTTCTGTAAGAGAATACGCCCGATGGACTAATAGTCCGAAGGAAGAAATTAATACCACCCCGACTCCAGCGATGATATCACCTTGTGGCCCCGTTCTTGAAGCCCCGTCGAAGAACATCCGCCAAATGGCGTCGTACGAAGCTATGTTCGAGGCCACGACTTCATCGGAAATTTTTTCATAAATTTTGGCTATTTCTGAGCCTGGATTGGCTGCTAGGAAGTCAGCCACGGCTTGACCATTGATAGCTTTCTGCGGAACAAAAACCATGACATAAGGGGATAGTAGTATCGCCCAGGTGGCTAGACGAGAGCTGAGTGCGCCTGGCTTGGTCATGAGGACCCTGAGGGGATTGACTCGTGAAATCACATGGATGGTCTGCCCTGTCACATAGTGTCGTATTTTCTGAATGGCGAACACTAGGGCAAGGCACTCCTTCTCTACGGCAGTGTACCTATGTTCAGGTCCTACCATCATCCGGCTGAGATAATAAATGGCTTGTTCTTGTCCTACGTCATTATTTTGGGCTAGCAGAGCGCCGAAGGAATGTTCCATCGCCCGTATATAGAACAGAAAGGGCCTTTAGGCGACCGGGGCTACGAGAACTGGCGGATTCATCAGGTTCTCCGTAATATCGTCAAAGGCACGCTGACATTCCTCGTTCCATACAAAGGAGACAACTTTCCCCATGAGTTGAGTGAAGGGTTGGCATCTCCCAGAGAGGTTACATATAAACCTCCAGATATAGGCTAGTCTTCCCTAAAGGCCGCGGAGTTCGCGGAGGTTCTTTGGTGGGTTCATCTCCAGGATTGCTTTTATTTTGTTGGGATTGTAATGCCCAGTCCCAAAATAGAAGGACTATAACGTAATCATGCCAGCTATATACATACGAGTAAATGAAAGTCTCGTATGTATACATAACCTATAAATGTAGAAAGCCAAGACATTAAATCTCATCCACGAAGATAAATAATAATATAAAAGCAATCTTGAGTTTGTCATGTATACAATAGTTGGGCGGAGACATATCCACTACCAACAAGTTTTAATAAGAAAGAAATATACAAATAAATGATTTGGTCGAGCGAAGTAAATGACGAGCCCAAGAGCAATCATCACGACGGAATAGAGTGTAAGTCATGGTCTTAGCTAGAGCACCTGCAAGAAATCACGAAATACACACCTGGAGAGATCACCAGGTCCTCAGAGGGACGTAGCAAGATACAGGAAGAACATGCCATGTGTAACTGCATAAGTAACTATAAATCTGTAAGACATTGGGGCCCCTAACCATCTATGTGATATGCACTTTGAGGACAACGTTCTACGCAGGGGCTGTAACGGATTCACGCAATCAAGTAATCAAGAGTGGCCGTCAAGTAGCGCTCATCCGAGACACTATCGGCCGGGCAGCAAGTAGCGCTCATCCGAGTCACTATCACCCAAAAATGTGTAAAAAGTAAATGTAGCCCCTACGCTATTAGCTGTCCTCTCCCCCCAATGATACTGTACATGCATCGTAACCACGACACACCAATACGTGTCGCTCCCACAACACGGTTCATATTCAATAACTGTTAAGTCTTCTAACATGCATCTATTGACAGTTATTTCTACGCATGCGCACGGATGATCAGCCAACACGCAAACGACCGCTACATGATTCTCACAGCTCACACACATCTCGTGATACAATCGTGACAAAGTCATTGACATGCATTCTATTAACGGAAGTCTCTTAACTCTAGGTCCACAAGCAAAAAGAAAATAATAAACAAGGAATATAGATACAATAAACGAAATAAAATGCAACTAAATAAAAGCAGTAAAGATGACAAGGTATCTTGCCTGGTGTGTCGCCTAGTGTGGTGCGATGTTCTGAAAAGTCCCAGTTAATCTAAATTAGCCAAGGTTGATTGGTAGCAGTCCAAAGTCACAAGAAAAAATAAGGGGAATGGGATTAGTCATGATTAGTGATGACGATAGGAGGAATTTAGGAGTAACTAAATAATTATACTAGTTTTAGAAATTATTCCTTTGTTGTTTTGAAAACTAATTTTATTAGAAAATTTTTAAGAATCGATTTTTAGGCGTGAAAACTCTTAAGTTTATCAAAATAAATTCCTAGCTGAAAGTATATTTTTATTGGTTAAAATACTTTCTAGAAAATATTTGAAATACTTAGGATTTATTTTATAGGAACTACACCTTAAAATTTCAAAAACATTTTTAGAATATATTTGGAATCTAGCAAATTATTTTTATAATAAAGCCATATTAAAGTACTACAAAAATACCTCTATAGTTAGAAATCTTATTAAAATATAGAATATAATTTGAACATTTATATATAAATATATATATGTATATATATATTTTTTTTGAACATTTATATATATATATATATATATATATATATATATATATATATATATATATATATATATATATATATATATATTTATATATATATATATATATATATATATATATATATATGTATATATATATATATATATATATATATATAAAATATATATATATATATATATATATATATATATATATATATATATATATATATATATATATATATATATTTATTTATTTATTTATTTATTTATTTTATATATATATATATATATATATATAAAAATATATATATATATATATATATATTTATATATTAAAACATATAAATATATATGTATATTAAAAATATATATATATATATGTTTTAAAATCATTTGCCATAATAATAACCATATTAGCTACATATTTTACATAGATATAACTAATGATACCAACACATCTAAAAATTATATAAATAATCCATACATACTACTACCCAAACTGAGCTATACATATATACTGTTTCTGTTTCAAAAATATTTAAATCATGGTGATAAGGACCACAAAACTACAACAGAGAATAATAATAATAATAATAATAATAATAATAATAATAATAATAATAATAATAATAATAAAACTAATATAAACTTCTAAAGAAAACTTCAGTCTCTTTCCTCAATTCAACTCACTAATAATAATAATAATGATAATATCCCTTAGAAGCTATATGCCTACTCCGAAAGCTAAATATTGAACTGATTTGGTCAGAGAGAGATGAAAAGGGTTTTACCGAGAAGTAACGGGCAGAGCTGGGGGCAGATCGGAAGGGAAGAAGCAGCCGTAGCTCGGCGGAGACGGCTCAGGGAGATGCGGGCACTGGAGCGCCGGCGGTAGCAGCGGGCGGCGGCTACCGGTGACACTGGCGGAGGCCAGCTCGTGGCGGAGGGCTGGTGGAGTTCTCGCGGACGCTCGGCGGCGCACCGCAGGTGGGCGGCTGGCGTGGGTCAGATCTAGAGAAGCGGAGGGGCGCTGAGGGCTCTAGCACGGCGGGCGGATGGGCGCCGTCGGCGTGGCGGATCCGCGACGGTCGACTGAGGTGTGGGTTTCCCCTTTCCTTGTTCTTTTCTCTAGATGTGGTTTAGATGATGGGTTTTGGGGCAGTATCGTTGGCGGTGGTGAATTTTGGTGATGATGGTGGTGGAGTTTCTGTCGGGGTGGTCCAGGTTGGTGTAGAAGTAGAGGCGGTGGTTTGTGGCCGGAATTCGGCGGTACAGGGACTCGGGTGAAATCGGAACGGTGGTGGAAGGATTCTTATGGGTGTGACAGGGTATGGCCACGACGGATAGAGCGCGCTGGTCGGGGAGGCGGGGGTTTGGTGATGGTGTTGATGACTGAGATGGTGGTTGGCTGCTGGAAGGTAGTGGAAGTTGCTGACTCGGCCGGGGTGGTCGAGAGGAGAGGTGGTGATGGAGGCACTGGTGTTGGCAGAGGCGAGGCCGAGATGGAGTTTGTAGGTTTAAAAATTTGCTTTTGTACTGCCTGGTTGGGTTGTATCGTATCGGGTGTGTCCGACACGACGGGGACGGAGGTTCAGATCTGTCGGACCCGGGGTTGGGATATTGTATATGTAATATAAGATATAGTGGATGAAGAATGGTGACACCGACACGATGCACAATCTGTGGATGATAGATAATTTATGGAGGAGTACCTCTCCTTATATAGGAGGTGGGAATTCCCAGTTGGATAAGGATTATGAGTATTTAAATTCTCCCATAGATAGTAACATATTAAATTAATTTTGATTTAAACTTTAATTGTTCAAATCCGATTCAAACTTAGATAAAACCTTCATTTAATTCAAATTCTCATGAAATCTTTTCTATTTTAAATTATCAAAAATAATTCAAATATTAAATAAAACAAAATCTTAAATATCTTTTTCATAAATATTAAAATATAACATTAATTAATTTTGAAAATCAAGGTAATTACTTAAATATTAAATCATAAAATAGCTTTTTATAAATAACAAAAATATGTTACTATACAAATTCCAAATTTTGCAAATATTTAGAATATATTTTATATAAACCAAAATTTTCCAAATTACTACTTATTTTTAAACGACGAACAAAATAACTTTTTTTAAAATAAAAATATTATCATATTTATTTGAACATGTACTTTCCTATATAAAATAAATTTATAATAAAAATATTTTTCTAAAATATGTACCTCGACACATATTCGCACTCGTCGAGAAATTACGAAACGCAAATCTCGCACGCTACGTAAATACAACAAGCGAACTCGTATGTGACGTGCAGATACGAAGTAAAAAATAAAAAATATTTTAAAAAAATCGTAGTAGAAATTTACGGTGTTTACATCCTACCAAACTTAAAAGAATTTCGTCCTCAAAATTTAGGAGTAATTAGGGTAGGTAAGGCGAAGGGGATGGAAAGAGTTTATTCGAATAGAATTACGAGATCTTCTTGGGACGAGAATGCAAACAAAAATATTTGACGAGGAGGCGAACGATATTTCAATGGCAATATGTCATATGATCGACTAGAACAGAAAAATTTGATGGTTTCAGTTTAGATTACGATCATGCATATGACAATCAATCAATGACTAAGCTTGATCAACCCTAACATTAACCTTAAAAAAGGGCAACCTCATAAATAGATAATAAACTCCTTAATCCTTTGATATCATCAATATTCATGTAATCTCTCTTATCATAAATCGTTCTTTCCAACAATTACTTTCATTCCACATCCCTTTAACAAAACCAATATGATTATAAATGTACTATAACTTTCTCTATCTCGTCATAGAATTTCAATTATTCTAAAATTTTGAATTCCATAATCTCTGTTATACTAGATCACTTATATATATCTTCTCAAGTTAAAATTTTCTCTAAAATTAAAATTCCAAAACCTTCAACCAATTTGGCCCAAGTAAAAGTTAAAATCTTCTTACCACAAATTTGTATTTATTGGTTAGTGTACAATGCATCAATAGGTAGCAAAATAAAAGTCCATCTTCAATGATAAATCTCGAAAACTAACAGTATACCTTCATAACTCAATCTTCTATCATCATAATTGAAAATTTTCTAAAATATTTATCAGTCTCTTTCGAAAATTTGAATTCAACAATCTCCTCTTTTTGATGGTAGAAATGAAACTCATCTTCACTTTATATTCATGATCATCTTAGAACTTAATTTCTCCATGCATCAAAAATATAAAGGTTTCTTTCTACAACAATTGGTTATCCTGGAAAACTAATATCATCATAACACTATAGGTCATCGAAGGCACATCAACATTGTTTTTATCAAAAATTCGTATCCATAAATTTAATATATAAATTTGGTTCTTAAACCACCAACACTTTAGAAGATTTATCATTCGATATTTAGTAACCTTAAAACAAATTTTTGAAATTCGAGAAGTCTATTTATCCTTGAGTGTTTCATCAAAACATAATATATTATTCCTTACTTCATCTATTCGGATTTATCGCACATTTTTATTTATGTCCCATCTATACCTCATAATCTCGTAATTATCTTAACCAACTACGTTATTTATCCATGCCGTGGGATTCTCCAATCTAACCTCTACTAACCCAAGATTGTCATAATCAAATTTTATTTCTCATAAGGGAATCATACAAGGAACAAGGTTGCATAAACTATGGAGGAATCATAGTGAAATATAAGCGAAGCAATTTAATCGGAGAGGAAAAAGTAAAGGGTTGTTAATATCACACGAAAAGTAAAAGTTGTTATTGGTCGGAGTAAATCAAGATAAGGCACGAAAATAAAAGGACAAGGGTTAAACAATTGAGTTAACACATAAGTTATGCATAATAAGAAATTATATAGATCACAATCATATATTGGGTCAAAATGGAGTCGAGATTGAGTCCATATATGTAGTCAAAAGAATATCGGTACCATGGTAAGGGTTATAGTTTAGTCCTTATTACCTGAAAGTTGTACCATAAAAATAGAGTACAAGGGGACGTGCTTTAGTGGGACCTGATATACCTACATGAAGGTGAGCTTGTCTAGGTCTTGCATGTGAAATTTATTGGAAGGAAAAGTCTAGTGTTGTGCTCCAATTATCAAAGTCACGATAGGAAACGCCAAATGATCAAAAATAGAAAGTTGGTTTTCATAAGGTACTAATTAATGCACAAAAATAAAATGTTAAAGCATGAATAAAGATAATTAGGAAATCTCGTAGATCAAGGTAAAATAAGTTAGAGACACAGTTTCTAGAGAGGAGGTAGTCTCATAGATAAGTATATGGTCAAGGGAATGATTCTAATCATTTCGAAGTTTCAAATAATTAGTGGTCATGATAAAGATCTAGAATTGAGGGAAGGTTGAGTAAGGCAGGATAAAAATATAGTTACACAGTTTGGTCGATGACTAACTATACTTGTGTATATGCAATATTATAATTATAGGTGGTAGGGCAATCTAATGTGGAATACTTCTATATCACTAGGGTGACCTTACTTGCTTCTTGGTCCTCTACCAATATGTGATCTACTCTAAAATTTCAGGTTCCTCGAAAGTTTCTCAATAAAATTCTCAAGATACTCCACCAAAATTTTCAATCAACTTAGGCTGTCAACTTTAATCAAAATTTTAAATCTCTAGTAAATCTTGGAACAACCCTTGTATATCGCAAATCGAATAATAATTTTTTTTCCAATCTTAAACTCAATATTTAAATAAGTTTATCAGCCAAAATTTATACTAAAAATGGAACATGTAAATAACTCTCGAATTTAAATGCTATATCCTTCAAATGTGTATATCTATCTTCTAATAAGTTACAACTACTCTTCAAAAAAAAATTTCCACCAAATTAAAATATCCATAATCAAAACTCGAAATCCAAATAATCTTATAAATTATAGATCATATGACATAATTTAATTCAAAATATTTTACAAAAATTTATCAATCATCCTAAAATTTTGGTTACCCGTAAATCACATTTGAAAATATTATGATCATTTTTAAATAAAATTTATATCCCTCTAAAAGATGTATAGCTATAACTCAATAAATCATAATGTCCAAAGACCTTCAAAAATCAAAACTCAAAATCAAATCAATTTATTTTCTCGATCTAGCTATCCTCTTGTGTATACCACCTTGTAATATCAAAATAAAATTCCAACTATCCCTTGATAGCAGTAATATGCTACTACCCAACTTGGAATTAACTAATCCTTAAGATCATATTTATAGAAAAATGAATGTCTTTATAACTCAAATAATATCTCAATGCATATTAGTTGTCAATGTCACCTTCTAGCCATGTGTTTAACCTATGAGCATATACGAGTGTAGTCATCTTACCAAGCGCGAAACTAAGAATTTACGGTAGATGGAGTCAAGCAAGATGCAAATCAAGAAGGTCGATCGAGAGTTCGTAATTTGAAGTCAAGAAAGGATGTCAAGTAGGTGGATGAGATTCTAGACTCTAATCCTATACTACAGGCCCGTTCGGTACAGTCATGTAACCGAAACAGCAAACTAGACCAACATAGGCCACCAAAAAAATATGTAACGCCCCAGTCCCAAAATAGAAGGACTAGAACGTAATTATCCCAGCTGTATACATACGAGTAAATGAAAGGCTCGCATGTATACATAAGCTGTAAATGTAGAAAGACAAGACATTAAATCTCATCCACGAAGATAAATAATGATATAAAAGCAACCTTGAGTTTGTTATGTATACAATAGTTTGGCGGAGGCATATCCACTACCAACAAGTTTAAATAAGAAAGAAATATACAAATAAATGACTTAGTTGAGCGAAGCAAATGACGAGTCCAAGAGCAATCATCACGATAGAATAGAGCGCAAGTCATGGTCTTAGCTAGAGCACCTGCAAGAAATCATGAAACACACACTTGGAGAGATCACCAGGTCCTCAGAGGGACGTAACAAGATGCAGGATGAACATGCCATGTATAACTGCATAAGTAACTATAAATCTGTAAGACAATGCGGCCCCTAACCATCTATGTGATATGCACTTTGAGGACAACGTTCTAGGCAGGGGCTGTAACGGATTCACGCAAGCAAGTAATAAAGAGTGGCCGTCAAGTAGCGCTCATCCGAGACACTATTGACCGGGCAGCAAGTAGCGCTCATCCGAGTCACTATCACCCAAAAATATATAAAAAGTAAATGTAGCCCCTACGCTAGTAGCTGTACCCTCCCTCCAATGATATTGTACATACATCGTAACCACGACACACCAATACGTGTCGCTTCTACAACACGGCTTATATTTAATAACTGTCAAGTCTTCTAACATGCATCTATTGACAGTTATTTCTACGCATACGCACGGGTGATCAGCCAAGACGCAAGTGACCGCTACATGATTCTCATAGCTCACACACATCTCGTGATACAATCGTGATAAAGTCATTGACATGCATTCTATTAACGAAAGTCTCTTAACTCTAGGTCCACAAGCAAAAAGAAAATAATAAACAAGGAATATAGATACAATAAACGAAATAAAATACAACTAAATATAATCAGTAAAGATGGCAATGTATCTTGCCTGGTGTATCACCTGGTGTGGTACGATGTTATGAAAATTCCCAGTTAATCCAAATTAGACAAGGTTGAATGGTAGCAGTCCAAAGTTGCAAGGAAAAATAAGGGGAATGGGATTAGTTATGATTAGTGATGACGATAGGAGGAATTTAGGAGTAACTGAATAATTATACTAGTTTTAGAAATTATTCCTTTATTGTTTTGAAGACTAATTTTATTAGAAAAATTTTAAGAATCGATTTTTAGGCAAGAAAACTCTTAAGTTTATCAAAATAAATTCCTAGCTAAAAGTATATTTTTATTGGTTAAAATACTTTCTAGAATATATTTGAAATGCTTAGGATTTATTTTATAGGAACTACACCTTAAAATTTCAAAAACATTTTTAGAATATATTTGGAATCTAGCTAATTATTTTTATAATAAAGTCATATTAAAGTACTACAAAAATACCTCTATAGTTAGAAATCTTATTAAAATACAGAATATAATTTGAACATATATATATATATATATAAAATATATATATATATATATATATATATATATATATTTATTTTATTTTATATATATATATATATATATATATATATATATTGGTTTAAAAATATATATATATATATATATATATATATATATATATATATATATATATATATATATTGGTTTTAAAATCATTTGCCATAATAATAACCACATTAGCTACATGTTTTACATATATATAACTAATGATTCCAACACATCTAAAAATTATATAAGTAACCCATACATACTGCAACCCAAACTAAGCTATACATATATACTGTTTCTTTTTCAAAAATATTTAAATCATGGTGATAAGGACCACAAAACTACAACAGAGAATAATAATAATAATAATAATAATAAAACTAATATAAACTTCTAAAGAAAACTTCAATCTCTTTCCTCAATTCAACTCAGTAATATTAATAATAATGATAATATCCCTTAGAAGCTATATGCCTACTCCTAATGCTAAATATTGAACTGATTTGGTCAGAGAGTGATGAAAAGGGTTTTACCAAGAAGTAACGGGCGGAGCTGGGGGCGGATCGGAAGGGAAGAAGTGGCCGGAGGTCGACGAAGACGGCTCGGGGAGATGCGGGCACTAGAGCGCCGGTGGTAGTAGCGGGCGACGGCCACCGGCGACACTGGCGGAGGCCAGCTCGTAGCAGAGGGCTGGTGGAGTTCTCGCGAACGCTCGACAGCGCACTGCAGGTGGACGGCTGGCGTGGGTCAGATCTGGAGAAGCGAAGGTGCGCTGGGGGCTCCGGTACGATTGGCGGATGGGCGTCGTCGGCGTGGCGGATCCGCGGCGGTCGACCGAGGTTAGGGTTTCCCCTTTCCTTGTTCTTTTCTCTAGATGTGGTTTAGATGATGGGTTTTAGGGCGGTATCGTTGGTGGCGGGGGTGAATTTTGGTGATGATGGTGGTGGAGTTTCTATCGGGGTGGTCCAGGATGGTGTGGAAGTAGAGGCGGTGGTTTGTTGCCGAAATTCGGCGGTGGTTTGACTCGGATGAAGTCGGGACGGTGGTGGAAGGATTCTGATGGGTGTGACCGAGTATGGCCGGGTGGATAGAGCGCTGGTCGGGGAGGCGGGGATTCGGTGATGGTGTTGATGACTGAGATGGTGGTTGGCTGGTGGAAGGTGGTGGAAGTTGCTGACTCGGCCGGGGTGGTCGAGAGGAGAGGAGGTGATGGAGGCACTGGTGTGGCAGAGGCGAGGCCGAGATGGAGTTTATAGGGTTAAAATTTTGCATTTGTACTGCCTGGTTGGGTTGTATCGTATCCGGTATGTCCGATACGACTGGGACGGAGGTTCGGATCTATCGTACCCGGGGTTGGGATATTGTATGTGTAATATAAGATATAGTGGATGGAGAATGGTGACACCGACAAGATACACAATTTGTGGATGATAGATAATTTATGGAGGAGTACCTCTCCTTATATAGGAGGTGGAAATTTTCAGTTGGATAAGGATTGGGAGTATTTAAATTCTCCCATAGATAATAACATATTAAATTAATTTTGATTTAAACTTTAATTGTTCAAATCCGAATCAAACTTAGATAAAATCTTCATTTAATTCAAATTCTCATGAAATTTTTTCTAGTTTAAATTATCAAAAATAATTCAAATATTAAATAAAACAAAATCTTAAATATCTTTTTCATAAATATTAAAATATAACATTAATTAATTTCAGAAATCAAGATAATTACTTAAATATTAAATCATAAAATAGCTTTTTATAAATAACAAAAATATGTTACTATACAAATTCTAAATTTTGTAAATATCTAGAATATATTTTATATAAACCAAAATTTTCCAAATCACTACTTATTTTTAAACGTCGAACAAAATAACTTTTTTTAAAAAATAAAATATTTATCACATTTATTTGAACATGTACTTTCCTATATAAAATAAATTTATAATAAAAATATTTTTCTAAAATATGTACCTTGACACATATTCGCACTCCATCGTTGTCCGGGGGACAGGTATTACCCCGTCTGGAGTGCTTGTTGGAGGGAAGTCGCCGAACTGAATAGATACCATGTTGGCTGCCACGGTAACCTCTTCAAAGTCTATCGACAGAGCTTTGGAGTCGATAAGACTCTGAATGTACTGCTTCAATTGGAAGCAATCCTGGGTGGCGTGATTGACATAGCGGTGGAAGTGACAGTACTTTGGGTCCTCCATTTCTACTGCTCGGGGCTCGCGCCTTGGTGGCGGGAGCTGGATCCTACCCCTTGCAAGATCATATCGAAGATAGGTTTGACATGACTATCTTCGAATGAGTAGTTGATCTTGGGCCACTGACCTTCCGCCTATTTTTGTTCAGGCTTCTGAGTCGCATCAGTGACCATGGCCTGCTTGCCCTTGTTGTCCCGGTAGGTGGTGGTGCCACTATTATTGTTACTGGAGGTGGGACCAGGACGTCTGCCTTTATCTTCTCCATCTGGGATGTATAACCCCAGCTGACGAGCCTTCTTCAATTTTGCCTCCGCTTTGGTAGCACTTATGATGAAAGTCATCCAGTCTCTGAACTGATCGTCTTCCATCCAGAGGCTAATTATAGGGAGCAGCTTCTTCTGGCATATTTCAATTAGGGAGCTCTCGGGATTGTCCTGAGGCAATCTCATTGCGGTTTGGCAGAACTGCTCGATATAGTTCCTCGTCAGCTCCCTCTCACCCTGAACGACGTCCATGAGAGATGACATTGTCACGTCATGCCCTACTTCATAGAACCTCTCCAGGAACATGTGCTTGAAGCCGTTGAAATAATGTATACAGTTGTCGGAGAGGTTGCGGTACCAGTCGAATGTAATCCCCTCCAATGCTCTGATGAGTAGTCGTGTGAGGATGGCGTCACTATACGGTAAGTGGTCGGTAGTGACTTCAAAGTAAGTCATATACCGACTAGCAGAGGTCTTCCCATCATAAGAATTAATATGGAATGGCTTGTACTGTGGTAGAAAAGGTACATCCCTCCATGCGACGGGATATGGCTGTCGTATTCTGAGATCCTGAGAGGAGTCTCGGGCATTGAACATCACACAAAGCTCCTGGACTTCCCTCCTAGCCTCCTTTGCTTCATCTGCAGCTGAAGGAACGGATTGTGCTACAGAATCATCACCCAAAGGAGGGGCGGTCGTGTTGGAGTCCGCATTGACTACGGGTCCCAAGCTTATTTGTCCGGGCGTCCTCGCTGGTTGAGCTGGCAAGGCAGCTTTGATCTCGTCCATCGACTTGACTAAGGACAGGAGCATAGCTTCCAGCACTTTTAGTCGTTGCCAGTCGAAAGGTGCTTCATGATCGTCATCAGTCATAAAGACCGTCCTCACGTAGGTAGAGGTAGAAGGGATTGTAGCAGAGGTACTCTCGGTGTCGTACCCTTGTATAGAGAAATTGTCAGGAAATGTCGAAATATCATCTTCGTCAGACTCCGAAGGGGTGCTACCCCCTGTGCAGGAAGCCGTATCATCTTGGCGAGGGTGGTGGCCCTCAGGGAAATCCAATTCTGTTACGGAGGTCTGGGGGATCTCTACCCCCTACGTGTGCTCTTCGTACACCGGGTTGTCACATATATTGAGGGGGGTACTACCCCCAGCTTCTTCAACTCTCAAGGTGGCTGAAGGTGCACCTCCGGGTGCCGAAAGCTTCTTTTTGGATCGAGTGCCTAAATAGACACCCCATGTGGTCGATAGAAACCCCGCAGATGAGGGTCTCCTTGCAATACTGGATGAGATATTCGGGCTGGAAGAGCCTGTCTTCTTTCCTCCCTTGCCAGGATGAACCTTTTGAGTTGAATTACAGGAGGCGAGAGGAAACTCTTCATCCCCTGGAATTTGTACCTGCCGGACAGGTGATGGCTGATATAGTCGCTGGAAAACTGACTACCGATCTTCAGGTGCTGCTGATGTATTGGAACAGCAGATGATGATGACTTGGTTGCAATGACGCCCCAAGAGGGACTCATTGTATGTTGACGCTGCCGTCTTGCGCTTGTGAGTAATCACGTCACGTAAGTCGGTATCTACCTTTGTACCAAACTTGTGAACTCGGGGATCCCGAGCGCACGAGTGCTTAGGCATCATGTTTGCTCCCTGATCCATGGCTAGTAAGAGCACATGCTCTGGATCTTTAGAAGGAGACTTTAAAGACCCACACTGTCTGTTTGCCCTAGGGACTGGACGCGGGTAGTTCTGTACAACTTTCCATCAGGAGCCCGTATAACAGTTAACAGATATAACACCCACTTTTTTAAATTAAGGGTAATTTTGAACATTTGTATTTTATATCATTAAAATAATAGATTTTAGTCATGATATTATTTTTGGTGATTTTTAGTTATTTTAAAACTATTTAAAATGGTGATATGTGAATTTGGTGTTTTTATAGTGTAACCTTAGTCATGCATGACTAAGAAGACTAATCATGATCATGGAGACCTAATCATGTGTTTAGAATCTTATATTTTTACTTTTTAGCCTAAAGGTATTTTGGTCATTTTGACACTTTTGTGAAATTGTAAATTATATGAATTAAATATGTGCTAGTTAATTATTTGAGACTTGACCAAGAAGTTTAGCTTAATCTAGATGTTAGTCATGACCCTAGAGACTATGTTAGAGGGTTTCAACTAAGTAATCAAATTAGATTAATATCTACATATTTTGTTAGTGGGATATTTTAGGCTTGAATTTGTTGGAGAAGCCTTGACCACTCATCCTAAACCCTAACCCTAACCAAATGGCAGCCATCAAACACCCCCCTCTATAAATACAACACATTAACCCTTTAGCATCATTTTAAATCATTTTAATTGCCTCATTTTGTGTCCTTCCCCAATTCCTCCCCAAATACCCAAATCAACTCCAAATTGAGCCTAGTCTTTTGTATTGGACTCTCCTACAGTAGAGGACACCATTGTGGATAACTAGCAAGGATTCGGAGGCTCGGGATCGTCGCAAGTTGAAGAGGAGCCCTCATTCAAAAAGCTCTAAATTAAGGTTTCACCTTTAATAGGTAAAACCCATCAAACCTATTCAAATTCTAGTTTTCTTTCCATGTATGCATTCATCTAGGTATACCCTAGCTGTGGGTCAAGTTTGGTAGGAAACCGCATCCATTTAGTGTCTATATCGGACACGTATCAGTGTCCTTGAATAAGTGTTTGATGAATTGCCTCTTAGGATTAAATGTTGTTTAATTTGAATCTATTTTAAAGAGATTATAGTCCTATATTTGTAGGACACGAAACCCTAACTCTGAGCACACTTCGTGTACCTTTTCGTATCTAAAATTGGATACGAACACGTGCACGAGGCCACGGTTCACTGTCATGCTACCTCGTGTCCAGTTCTCACTGGACACGACACGAGACACCACCATTTTTGGTCAGCACCTAGGGGAAATGTCTGACATGCCACCCATAAAGTTTCAGAGGGACTCGTGTCGTATCGGACAAGCAATCGCATGACCACCCGATTTGTACTGCACTGCACGAGCGTGCAAGTGTTGTCCGATACGGGCTTCGTGTCCTTCGTGGACACGTCGTGGTGGTGTTTCAAGGAAACATTTTGGTTGGCCATCACCTGGCGAACCTAGGGACACGAGCACGAGCTCTCTAGTGTCGTATGTCGTGTCCTGGGACACTTGACACATCAGCACGAGGCAGTGCATGCACTGTTCTCTAATGCTAGGTTTGACACATTATTTGACACTTCGTGTCCATCTTGTGGACACGAAATCTTTTCCCCTGACACGTATCATGTTATCTCACCTCCATACACAAATTAAATTAGATTTTGATGTGGTTTTTATTTGAAATTGAGGTTGTTCATATTCGGATACGGGCTGATACTGTGTTCGAATATGGGGATTTATGGGTTTAAGCTGAAATTAAATTATTTAAATACAATTTGTACATGATATGAATGCATTGACAGGATGTGTAGATAACTAGAAATTCAATTGGGTTGGTGTATATTCGAATTTCACACATGCATGACTGAACAGTAATAAAAACTGAGAATTTTACCCTAATTACAAAACCTGAAAATTTTTCTTTATTATTCAAAACCTGTAAACTGAGTTTAATGGTTTTTTTTGAATATTTGTATATATATGAGATTGTTTTGTTAAAACTGGGATGAAGGATATGCAGTGAACTGAATTGAGAATGGGATTTGAGTTTGTTTTGTAAAAACTGAACTGAAAATTGATATGTAGAACTAAAATGGGATTTAACTTAGAAATTGATTTTGATTTTGATATGCATGTTGTTCACTAGTTTGATTTGCATGTTGTAATAAACTAAAATTGGGAACATGTGTTCCATAGTTTGTAAAAACTGAGATTGTAATGTTAACTAGGATGTTGTTAACTGTTAATAGGAACCCTGAAAACTGAGAGCTTAAATTTTAGTGCATATTAATGCCCATGTTCTAGTGAGATTACTTAACTGTGGTTAGTTAAACCTGGTTCATAGCTGAAATTACATCTGTTTAAATACCTGATATTGAACTGAAACCATGTGAACCAATTTGAATGTTAATAGGGTTAACCGAGTTTTAAGTGAAAACTGAGTGTTCCCAATTTGTATAACCTGAGGAATTCTTCCTATATGATTAACTGAGATTACCCATTATGGAAAAAACTGAGAATGAACTGTTAAATAAACTTGAGATTAAGTCGAATGGAACCTGAGTTTGTATGTGTTATTCCTGAGAGTTTTAGGAAGGTTGAAATGTCATGATTAACTGAGATGGGTTGTTAAGAATGTTAACTGAGATGGCATATGCTTAAATCTTGAGATTCATGAACCCTAACTTAATGTTGAACCTGTGAACTTAACTGAGATACCTTGATTGTTCTTTTAGCTTTTAATTTTTGTTCATAATCCATGAAACACATGTAAGTATGAATGAACACATGTATGCATGAGTGAATACATATAGGTATGAATTTAGAATGTAATATGTGATACATGTAATGTTTGTGTACATATATAGTATAATGCAAGAAGAGGAATGCAATATAGTGTGTATATATTATAATGAGTATTGTATAAGTAGGGTTGTATTGGCAATGGTGTATAGGCCTGGAATTATAGTGTTGACTTAAAGTTGACTAAACCTAGCTAGTTGATTTCAGTTGACCTAAGTTGACTAGAGTGACCTAGAATAGCGGACTTGACCTAGTTAACTTACAGTTGACAAAACCCTAAGGTTGACCCAGTTTGACTAGATGTTGACTTGGTTTAACCTAGTCTTGACAAAAAATTGACTTGACCTAGATTGACCTAGAATATCATGTAGATGTATTGTACACTTCAATTATAACCCCCTTGTATATATCATGACTTGTGTTGCTCTAAATAGGACTCAGATACCTCGTTTCAGACAGTGTATTCTCAAAGACATTCAGATCGCAAGCGCGTACATTCTCTAATCGTTTCATACTTGTCAAGACTTATATTCTTTCTCTAGATTACTTTACTTGATGCTGACACTTGTTATCACGGATTGGTACTATATGGATCTCTTCTTGGGATGTTATCCCCCTTAGCGGGCACATCGGATACTTCATGTCGTGTGTTTCATGTACATCATGTATTCCTTGCTCTTGCGTTATTCAAGTACACTCATGTTCTCTCATGTTCTTTCATGTATGCTCATGTAATTTTATGTGCTCTCGTGTACGTTCATGTTTTCTTATGTGCTTCGTGTGTAACCAAAACATCATGTTCGTAATATAACTTGACTGGATCCTTGTATATTGATTGTGGGTAGGGATGAGTATAAATGGTCATTTGATTTACCCATCATGTTTACTCTATTACTTTTTGTGTGCAACACAGCCATCTTGGCTGGTGTCCCTCATGTTCACTCATGTACATCATATTCAACCCAAGCCAATTACATGCCATCTCGTACTCAAAATTACTAGTCACTTACAGTTCTTACTTATTTTGTATATATTTCCAGTTATCAAATATCTCTCCTATTTTTATGTACATCTTCTTACAGCGTTTCATGTATCTTACTCTATTGCTTGCTTTATATTTCCTGCTAAGATATGAACTACATGAGATGTACTGTGCTAGCTCCCGTCCTGACTGGACCTGTTGAAAATATTATAGATGATACCGAGGACTTCTGTCCAACCTACTATGGAGCCCATCTAGACGATACCTGTAAGTTGGACCCACAGGAGGATCCAGCTCTAGCTGTGGACGTCATTCCTACTGCTTAGACTAGATTAGCTAGGCTTTATCTTATTTCTTATGTCAATTGTATTGACTTCAGAGTTGTATTATTTTCTAGATGTTGTGATGTTGTGTCGTTAGACACTTAGACTTTCCTTCTATTTGTATCTTCCTTTGAGATTTTCATATCTATGATATCGTGCTATTTCTGCCTTAGTTGTGATTGACACTGTATTCTGTATTGTCACCTCCACTCGGAGTGTATATATTGTACTGGTACCTTATATTGTTAAATGTTGTGACCTAGGACAGCGTTCTACCGTCGACACTGCGACGTATGCTGGAAGTACCCACTTCTTGTGCCCTTACTCTAGGGTGCGGGTCGTGACAACGGGGCCCACTGACAGTCAGCAACTTGGACAGATGACTGGGCTGGTTGAGCCCGCACTAGCCTAGACTTTTTAGACTTAGCGCCCAAAGGCGCGTAGTAAAACGAGTCCAGATTGATATATTCCTCATCTTCGGTGGGCCGTATGGCATCGGGACCGCATGAGAGGCGATCAAACACAGAGCTTCTGATAGGGTCGCATGAGACGTCCTGTCTGTGGGCAAGATTGGTGGTTGCATGGCCCATCTTCTTACGGCTAGAGCTGGTTACCGCATGGATCATCTTCTTACGGTGAGAGTTGGCTGCCGTACGAGTTGTTTACCTGCGGCTAGAGTCGGCTGTTGCATGGACAGACTGCCCATCTCCTCTTTGCAGCCTCGTCTTTGTACGTATGGAGTTCCCTTGTGTCCCCAAAAACTCAGTATTGTAGTGTTTTCCTCTACTAGATTTGGGGACAGTGGGGTCCTCTGCGGTTGGGAACAGAGCCACAGGAGAGTTTTGGTTACTGTATTGGGCTACAGAAGGAACTTCTTCGAGGACATGGTCGGGGGCAACAGTTTTGTGCACCGACACTTTGCGAGTCCTCTTCGGGTCGGCTCGCTTCTGAGACGGGCTGGCGCTCCCTTCAGAGAGCAATTCTTCGAAGGATTATTGGTCAAAGCGGACCACAAGCATCTGTTGTGTAGAGCCGAGCATGGACGAGTAAGATTGTGTCACCAACTTCTCACTCGAAGAGAAGGATGTCTCCAGCAGAGTCGCCATCGTGTTTGCCATAAAAATTAACAACAGGTATTACAGAACACTGGAATTGATTGCAAACTCGCTTGTACAAAGAAGAGCCTAAAAATAAAACCTAGGAAATAATCTAAGTACAATTGTTTAGTTTTGATTCTGGGGGTAACGGTGGAGGCTCGGGAAAGTGCTATAAACTCTGCCTAACTCCGTGGAATATTTGATGCAGTCTCTAGCTCGTAAAGATATTGCTTTTCTCTTGAAGGTTGACAGCCTTTGCAGGAGAATAGTACCCTGCTATTTATAATAGGATGGATTTTGAGCCGCATGGTCGGCTTGCGGCCACGTGGCTGATTGGCACGCGAAGACTCGCTCTCAGGCTGCCAGCTGTCAATTTGTTGGGATTTTGTTGCAGCAAATCTGGGTGGTTAAGGAATCGATCAGATTGCCACGTGTCCCGTTGCGTATGGTGTTCTCAGTCTGTGATCTTGTGGGGTTGCATGAGACTCATGCGGCTCGGATCACAGTTACAGGGAGTTTGGAAACTCTAGGGCTGCATAAGCTGGGCCGCAAGAAGTTCATGCCGCTTGGATGATGCTCTTTTGGCCGCATGGAGGCGTACGAACCCTGCTTTTGGGCGACATCTCTACGTCTTATCTTTCTTGTCAAGGTGTCAGAACTGTCATATTTTTGCCAGTACTTGTCAGCTTTATCAGTCAAACTGCTCCTCCTTGGTCGCATATTTTCCTTCCTCAGCTGTTCGTCGATGGGCCGCATACGTCTTTGAACAGTTATGCGGCTATCCATCATGCGGGCCTGTTTGGCCCGAAGTATCTATGGGCAATTTGTAATCTGCATGAACTCCATATTTTTTATGTTTCTACACACCCCTCGTCGCAACTTTGCATAAAGAGGTGTTCGGTTCTCCTACCTCACCTACGCAGTTGGAACCAATGGTCATCCGGCTCCAGAGATCCAGCCAGGAGCCAAAACCTGTCATAGGGCCGATGGTGATCCACTGTCAAAATCCAATCAAAGGCAACAAGAAGATGCGAGGCCCTCTGTAACGTCGATGGTGATCCGATTTCCAAAATCCACTCAAAGGCAACCAGAAGACACAAAGTCCCTTGCCGAGCCAATTGTCATCCATCTTCCCAAGACGAGATGGCAACCAAGTGTCGATCCAACACCCTCAGGCAAGTCAATACCACAAGCTGAATCCTTGGTAGTCAAGTTGCCCAAGACAGCATCCCGAACTCTGAGCTCGCAGGGGGTAGCCAAAAAGGACGTAGAACTTGCCAAATTACTAGTTACACAGGTGTATAGCCCCTCTCCTGATGATGTAATCCATGTGGACAAAATTACTTGTTTCAACAATAAGAGGCTGCCGTTAGACTATTCTGAATATGATAAGCCTAATCTAATGTATGTTGCACGGGACTGTATAGACGTTAACATGTACATGCAGGTGACAACCGTCCATACCCTAAATCAACTTGCTTCCATTAAAGGCGCTTACTTCCTGGTCCTAGACAGAAGAGGATGGGATCATACGATCATCTTTGGACGAAAAGAAGGTCCTCAATCTTTCATGCCACAAGAGTTTGATCTCGAACCCGATGCTGGAAGATTACCGCTCTACCTGTATAGTCCTCAAGCCAAATAATTCATGCAAAAGCATGGGTACGACATGGAGGCTACCTCGAGTCTGAATCATGGCAGCGGTCGACGATTGCCTCTACAGCCGTCGGTACTGGCAGGAAAACCTCAGGACCATTATCACAAATCCAGACACGGCCTCGGGTATATCACACTAAAAATAACGCCCGAAAGTTCCGATGAAGAATGTGAGTGGCACTCTCATTCATCCGAGTCACCCACTTATGACTCCGATAACAGCATTGGAGATATATTCAGACAAACATTATCTGTCAATTTGACATCCGCTGATATTAAAGAGGAAGACGAAGACCTACTCGAACCACTTGAGTTGGAGCCATGGGTCCAACAACTGGATGCACAATGGGAGAAGCACTTCGAACTACGAGACCCTTCCACTGAAAATGAGGTCATGCAAGTTAACCTCGGTGATGAATCCTCTCCAAAGCCAATCTTCGTCAGTAAAATCCTGACAGACGGCGAGCGGGAGTCGTTGTTGCAACTCGTCAGAGAATACATCGACGTCTTTACCTAGATCTATGAAGACATGACAGGGCTAAATCTTGAGATCGCACTTCATAAGCTCAACATTTATCCGGACGCAAAACCAATCAAGCAACAGCAGCAGCGGTTCCGTCCAGACATCATGAACTTCGTCGAAGCGAAAGTAAACAAGCTTATAGCTAGCAGTTTCATCCACAACGTGTAGAGCCTAAAAATCAAGTTGCGCCATATTTTTATTGCTCAGCAATCAAGTTGTGCCCCAAGAATCAAGCTGCACCACTATTATGAAGCTCAAAGATCAAGCTGCGCCACTGTTCAGACTGCGCCAAATATTAGACTGCGCCCCATCATATTGTGCCAAAATCTATATGGTACCTGACAAATAATTGCCACCATTAACTAACAGTACTGACAACTGACAACACGGTGTACGGAGAAATTCTCTTCTAATCCCGCAAAGCGCGACGCTCGAGACGATCTGTTATGATTTGATGACAGCTGTCCCGTGCAGTATGTTAGTTGCGCCTAGGCACAATCTGAACAAATTCTCCTCAGACACTTAAATGCTGACCATGTGCGTATGCACTGAGTTGTGCCTAGGGACAACCCAATCAGGCACAGTTTGACTCGTTGACTGAAGCTCACGCAACCTAATAAAGTTGAGACAACTTATGTTCTGAAGCAGGATGACGTGGCACACATGTCACTAATCTCTCAAAACATGTCCACTACTCAGTACATGACCATGCGCATCTCAATCATATGATGCCACGTGTCTAAATACAGTTAGTACACGTTTGTGTAACTAAATGAAAGTTGGCGCAATTTCAGGTTGGCGCAACCCAAAGTGGCGCAGTTCAACCTCGCGCATATCAGAATAACTGCTAAAACAGTTATTTCCAGAACTCTATAAATAGAGTTTCCAATCATTACCAAAGCATCGGGAAGATCAAGAACTCTTGCAAAATTGCTGCTGCATTCTCCAGAGGCTCTAGTATTCAAGTTCACATAGTCCACGGGATAAAGTAATCGTCTTCTGATCAAATTCCTAAAGTTGTACTTCCCCATAAATTAATTATACTCTTGTACGCTTTTCTAAGTTTGTAATCAAACTTCTATTTTTGTAAACAAAATGACGACTCTACTGGGGACGACTTTCTATTCCGATGAGAAGATGACAACTCAATATGATGCTGTATTGATCGGCAAGACGCAGAAGACTCTGGTGTTCAAGTCAACCAGACAGCCTACGAGGATATGATCAACAAGAAGAGCAACAAACGTACTGTGACTATAACCAAGAACAAAGCTGTGTGGACTCCTAAATCTTCCACAGTTGCTGTTGCTCAGGCGCAACTTGCCTATGTTGCCCAGGCACAATCTGTCTCTGTGGCTCAGGCGCAGCCTACTTCTTTTGCCTGCGCACAACCTACTCCCTCTGCTGCTAAGGCGCAGTCCACCCATGCTGCTGCCAAGGCGCAGTCTATTCACTCTGCTTCTGTTGCCCGCGCACAAACCACTCATCTTGCTGCCAAGGTGAAGTCAATACACCTTGCTGCCAAGGCGTAGTCAACTCATCATGCTGCCAAGGCGCAACCTGCTGCTAAAGTGCAACCAGTAGCTCATTTGGCTGTGGCGCAACCTAAGTACTCTGCTGCTCAGGTGCAATTTGCACACCATGTTGCCTTGGCACAACCTAAGGGAACTAGTCTTTTGGCTATTCCCTCTTCTTCTCCAGTTTTGAACTTTGAAAAGCAATTTTCTAGTGCTAGTACTAGACAGAACAAATGGAACGGTCCTTTGACACTTCCTCAACAGGTGCAACCTGCGCCTAAGGTGGTTCCACAACAAAACAGAGGGAAATACTTTTTAGCTAACCCTTCACAAAATAATGGAAACTACCCTTTGGTCTTTTCTCAATCTTCCCTAGTCTATGACTCAGAAGAAGATATATCAGATTGTATTCCCATAAATAGAGATCTTCAAATCTCTGCCAGGGGAAAGAGTACTGATCAAAGAGCCATTTCGCCCACCCCTATGGCAACTGCTCCAAATCTTTCAACTTTGCATATTTCAAGGTCCAAATAAGAAAAGTTGTCGGTATCTCAAACAGATGCACTCGGAGCAGAATTCTCTGATTTACATGCTTATCTCAACAGACGTCAATCAGTATCAACTTCGGTAAAACGCAAGAATTCTATGCCAAGGACAAATTTACACTAAAAACAAAGGTTTGAAAAGAAGGACCAAATAACTTATGCCAATGAGTTAAGTACGTCTTTATACACTCACGGAACTAAGCATCTTAAGAATCGGAGTCATGTTCATGACATCATTAAGGAATATGTTCCTCCGACTTTTTCTCGTCCCGTGGTAGTAACTGATCTCCAGAAATGTCTTACACAAAGACGGGAGATCACAGAGACGTCTCACTCACCTATGAATCATCCATCAGAATGCCACTGCCTTCATGAAGTAGTCATCAAGTGTTGTTTCCAATCAGCTAAATGATCTGTCTTCGATCGGCTAAACTATACTTCAATTCCCGAACCCATGACAGAAGATGAAGGTGAGCTATTATATGCTTCTGTCAATATGACTTCCCGAGACACTGGGGGTAGAAAATCCTTAAAGCGTGGTATGTCTCGTAATCTGAGTCAGTAGTACTAGGGATAACTCCGTGAATCCAGTGAAGGGGTCTTTCAATATACCAGATCAAAAGATTAGAACTCGGATCAGGATGTCGTCAATCAGGAAGATTTTTCTATTACTGATTTGGGAGAAGATTCTTTGTCTGACTTTAACACAGATAGTGAAAGTTCTGAACAAACTATCTCGTCAATAATGGAATGAGAGGTGACAGCATATTCCATTACAGAAGACCAAGATGCTTATAGTTCAGCCAGTCAAGAGCAACAAATTGCTGCACTAGAAGACAAACTGAAGACCGTGGCTGAAATGGTCGCAAGTATGCACACTATAATCGTGGCTAAATATGCAGTGCCACCGGTTATAAATCCTGCTATAAATCCCAAGCTCATAGCATCTTCTTTACCTGTTACTGTTGGTCTGGGGGTACCTCCTCCCCAGGTTGCTACTGTACCAATTCAAGCTGCTCCAAGTCAGTCTGGTACTAGGGATGGTAATTATCATATTATTCCTCCTCCTAACAACTCAAATCAATCCATCAATTATCAGACATCAGGGGATGCTAATGAGGCTGTAAGAAATATGGTTATATTCTTTTTGGTAATCTAATATAGTCTTAAACTAAAGGACATATTTGACAAAATTTTGAATTTAGAAAAAAAAGGTTTTCTATAATTTCAAAAGTAGTTATCTAAATATTTTGAGTAATACAAATATAGTTTTCTAGAAGTATAATCATTTTCTAAAGTTATATATAATTGTATCTCTTTCGAGTCTCCTCTTAACTGTGACTAGTCATACTCCCTATTTTTTGTGATTCTGACTTCGTCATATCAACCCTAGGCTAATCGGACTATTCTGGACCCAATGGCACGGTTTGTTCAATCATTATAGGTCATCTTGCACACTTATGATATTCGCGACTATTCAGGACCAAATGGTTTTATCTGTTTCACCAGCAAAGGACCACAGGCAAGTACACTCACTGATTGCTTTTCGATTCATAGTAGTCTATACATTTCATGTTTATACATATGTCTTGCTGCTTGTTGACACGCTCGTCATACGGAGTAGTCGGGAGAGGAAATATCTTAGTAGATATGTGGACTATCCAGAACTATCCCAATATGTCTAATCTTGATTGATAGCAGCTGCACACGACACGTGCAGGGTGCCGTATTTAGCCCCTAGCCGTTCACGTGTCGAAAAGGATATTTCAAACCACATAGATAGTTATCTTTTATTTGTTTTCCTTCTATTCTTCAAAACTTGTCATGTCATCTGTACTTTTTAGTTTTTATCTCCCATATGTTATTTTTATGTCTTGTTAATTCTATTGTGTTCTCGCATTGCCGTCGATTTGTGTGCTTGTTCCATTACTGACTAGAAACCAATATTTTTTAGGTTAGCCGTAGATTCACTTAGCCTTGGGAGATACGGGTGTACTTGCAGTCAAAAACCTAAAAATAGATAGCAGTGGTATCATTTTCATTAATTGTGAGAACTTCGTATTTTTTTTAAATATAAATGTTGTAAATGTTGTAATCAAATTTAGAAATGTGAATGAGCAATAAAGATTATTTTTGAGCATTTATTTCTTGCGGGCTTGACAGCGTTCTACATCGACTCTGCGGCATAGGCTGGCTTCGACACGTCTCGTATCCAAAAAGTGGGTGTTGGTCGTGACAAGTTTTTGTGGTGGCCGATACAGGTCCATTTTCCTAAAAGATTTCGAACTCGTGATAGTACTTAAGTTAGTCATACTATTGCGAGCCTGTGACTAAGAAATGCTCATTCACAATTAAGATTGAATTAATTTAGGACAATGACTAGGAATAGGACTCCCTAGTTTAATTTGACAGTTGGGTAGTTAAGGTTGTTACATAGGTCTCATTGAATTTTTTTTATTCCTATTAGATGACTTTCATAAAATGATGTACTATTGTAATTTGATTCGATGGTATTTCTAAGATGAGTGGATTTGCATCCCTCTTTTCGAAATTTTGAAAATATCTTTATTTATTATTTATTTGAATAAAAATATTATTTTTAGAATTTTATAAATATTTAATTTAATAAGTAATATTATAGAATGCCTTAGTCATGGTTAAATTTTGGAGTGCCAAGTGACTAGGAATAATAGCGCGGATAGTGCAGCGGCGTGCTTTAACTAGTGTATTAGCTATGGTAGGGAAGATCGAGCTATAATGGTGTTCGAACTAGGAAAACCTGGCGAAGTTGTGACTTGATCCCTATAGATAATTTAATTTGTTATAATTCGACTTTTAGAAGACCCGGTTGTTCTAAACTAGCCCGAACCCAACCCAAGCCCTGGTAGTCATATAATGAGACCAATGACTTCCATATAGATATATATAGATGTGTATATATTGCTAGTCCATTTTTTAGTTCCGTGTATAATTTCTATAATTTTTATTTTGAAATAATTTATGTATTATGGCTATTGGGATTCATATTGAAAATATGATAATCTTCCATTAGATTGATATTTTGGGATTTTAGGAATTTATTTAGGCTACATGTATATACTCATGTATAAATAAATTCATAGTAAGCAGACATAGAACTTTTTTATATATTTCTCATGATCTTGAATATTAGAGAAATGGAAGTTAAAGTTTACATTTCTACTGTCTTCAATCATTTCCTTTCTAATCTGGATCGTTGTGCATTTTTCCCTCTAATAATTATTATCATCAGAAAATTCATATTGCTTAGTAAAAAAAAAAATTATTCAGTTATTCGTACATGGATCTCAAGCCTTTAGGAGTATATCATTGAGTATCCGCGCAATGAGCATTAGAAAGAGTTATACTTACATTGCTTCGATCATTATTTTCATATTCGCTCGTTTTGTTTTCAAGAACCGATACTTGCAGGACAGATACTTACCTTTTCCTCTTGTTGCTGAATTATTATTTTCTTATTTAGTTTTAAATAATTTCTAGTTAAAAAACTTTATTGCTATATAGATATTTTCGTGTTGGAAAAAAATGCATGTTTTCGGTGGAGAAGATAAAGATATATATTTTTGAAATGGCAAGAAATATATTTACTAGCTTATTTTATATAATATACTTCTAGGATGATTCGGTCTGATATTATCATTGTTTTACAATTTTATATATATATATATATACATATATATATATATATATATATATATATATATATATATATATATATATATATATATATATATAAATATCACTAACACCGAGTATTCTTTCAAAGCATTTACAAAATTATTAAACTCATATCTGGTTAAACATATCTTAAAATATTACTAATAATACCGAGTGTTATGATGGATTGATTTTTCAAGAATATGTTGAATTCAATATGTAATTGATTCAATTTTATTATCGTCTTGATTACGAGAATAAAATTATATTAAATTCCCAGTCGTCTTCTTTAAAGTTTTCGATCGTTTTCAAAACTATTACTTTCCTTCTGGAACAGATACTTATATTTATCTATCATGATCAACTTGTTGAAATTCTATAATCTTCTTTGAAATTTTACGGGTATAGTTGGAATAATTTTGATGACTTACGAGGGCAAGACAGCAGCGTACTGTCGCCATTATTTGAATTACCGAGACTGCGAGTTCACTGCAGCCAGCAGCACAATGGCGTGGCATGATCCCTAGGTTGAAGTAAATCCAAGTATAAGTAAATTATCGAATATTATAAAAACTATGCCTTATTTGTTCAATAGTGGATAGAGTTGATAGAGTATCTGATAACATATTCTTACTTGAGTCATGGAACCAAGAGTTGATTGCAGCCAGATGTATATTGGCGAGGCATGAATTCTCGGTGAAACGACTTCAGATATGCATACGATTTTCGAATACCATAGAAGATACGCCCTTTATTGACCTATGACTTTTGAGCTTCCAATATAATTTGTGCCTTAATCCTAGTTACCATTTTCTCCATAAACTGGTTACTCTTCTTTTCCTCCATATCTCCCTATTTTTGAATCTTCACCTTTTAAATCTAATTTGATTTTTATCCACTAGATTCATAAACATACCTCGATTGTGATTCTTTGATCATATATACACAATCGATCGTGTTAGAACGGTTTCGATTTGGATCATCCTTAACGACCTTTCGATCACGACTAGACTATTCGATTATAATTCAATCATATCAATTCGAATGTTATCCTAGGATTCGATCCTAAAATCGTGCCTAAATAGTTTTTCTTAGCTAGTTGTTCGTACCAAAATGATTTCAATTTTGATAAATCTTAAACAATTTTGACCATGACTAAATCATAAACGTGCCTATATTTCGACTTAATTATAGCTAAGGTTCATATTTTCATTACAGCGATGGCCATGACTATTTTGATCATTATCATGCTCATGCCACTTTCTATTTTTCACTATGCTTGGATGACTTACACGATTAGCCTTGATCATGACTGTATCTTAGATTATCCCTAAGAGACTATAACCATGTTTAGATTTCATCTAGAATTTTGATCATTTCTTAGCAATTTTGGTCATGACTAGACCATGTTGACTATAATTTGGTCGTACCAAACTATTTCAATCTTGATCATTCTTAAAATATTTTGGACGTCACTTAGACCATTTGACCAAAGGTTGATCGTGCCAAATTATATTTTCTTCTGTCTATTATTTTATTATTTAGATCATATCCACGATTTCACATAACCAATTTAATCAAAGTTCATAACATTCACTTGATTATACCCTTGGCCATACCTAATTGGGGCTTTTAAAATTCATAGGGGGAATAAATATTTCTAAGATGGGTAGAGTCTTCGATTGGTGAATTGACTTAAAGTTATTGTTAGCCTTGTGTCGAATTTTAAGAACATTTTAGAGCATTTTAGGATTCAAGACCAAGGTTTCAACACGAAGCCATACATATTTACCCCTTTCATTTTCGCTCTAGCCGACCCATGTTTTATTTAAAGTATTTTTCTTTCTCTTTTTATTTGGTTGATGAATATTCTCTTATCATAAATTTATTATCATCTTTCATCAATCAACCAGGCCCGTCTACCTAGTTTCCTTAAATTCGAGGATGAATTTATTTCTAAGGTGGGTAGATTTGTAACGCCTCTTTCCGGATTTTCAAATTGTTATCGTTCAAATAAAAATTATCAACCAATCTCCCAAATTTTCACGAAATCCCCAATTTCTTAAACCCTAACCCTATTTTTGCCCAAGTCTCCTCAAGATATATTTTAAATTTATGACATAGTTATTATTTAATTAAATATTTGAATTTGTATGCTTTATAATATTAAAATATGGGACTTAAATTATTATGTTGATCGCTTAAGTGATGCAGATCAATAGTCAAGATTACCTAATGTTATCGAATATATATTTAGATATTATCTATATGATTTTTATGAGATTTACTCGTTTAAACTAAGTCGTTTGATGGCAACAAATATTATCTCGTAGTCATTTATTAATTGATTTAAATTATTGGATAATAGAGAATAATATTTCAATATATTTCGTTTACAATATTTGGATTAAATTAATTAGTATTTAAAATGCTTTTGAGTTTCTGTGTAATTATCTAAGTAATTTTATAATATTAGGAATTACTTTAAGATCTTATAAAATATTTGATTGGATTAAATGATTGATTTAAATTGATACTATTATCTACTAACGAATTTTGACTAGATTAGATTAGATTAGATCAATCTCGTTATGTTACTTTATTTTGTTTTAAGAGACTGAGATAGGACTAATCTGAAATCCATCTCCTCAACTGACTATGCATTACCTTTAGATATAGATATGTATGTACACATGGGAATCACCTCTAGCTTCGCGTGATATGTCCATATCCAAAGCCAATGTTGTATTTGAACTAAATTAATTCTGCCACATCCCTACCATATGAATATATAACCATACGTTGGAATACCTAGACCATCATAGCAATAAACGATCTCTCCAACTTTTCGAAGTTCTCTATCTCTCTCCCAAAACCAACGCCACCCCAGACCTGCCGGGGTTAATCCTGTACCCATCGACCGCAATTGCCGCCCATCACACAGAACAGAATAGTACCACCACCACAGAAACCATCGTGTCCAGACCCGTGTGTCCGTGTCAATCAATCTTATTCCATCATTATAATCGAATTATCGTGTCCGTGTCGAGTGGCCGACACAAACGTCCTAACAACCACAACCGACGCACCTCATCGAGCCGCAAGACCCCGAATCGCATCTCCGCGTTACCAGACCGTTCACCACGCCGGGCGTCCCAAGTACCGCCACCCATCTCCACCTCGCCATCGTCAGTCGTGGCCGAGTCCGCGCCTGACCACCATCGTGCCTTCCCTGCCATTACAACTTACAATGTAGCCTCTGTTCATCATCGTCTCCTCGATCGGCGAAGCCAGAGTTCACTGACCTTCCAGTTTTTCCTATCACCGTTTGACCCCAGTCGAAGCTCCGCTTCGTGGAGCAGCACTTCGTCGAGTCGTCCACGGTGAGCACCAGGACAGCCCCATCTTGCCAAGCGGATCCGATGAACATCAGCGACGTTGAGTCTTGGCATCTGCTCGAGCGCCTCCAGCTTACCTCCATCGAGAGTACGTGGCCCGTTGCCGAACCACGATCTCTTTGCACGCGCAGACGACCCTCTCTCCAGTCGGCGCCGCCCACCCGGTGATGGAACTGGGGATTTCTAGGACCCTTTCTTTGGTGTGCGTATTGATCGATAGAAAGTTAAACATATCTAATACGTGTTCTAACCCTTCATAGGCCGAAACTAGGGTTCACGAATTATACCTGCAGCGGAAAGGAGACAAGTAATTCCTGGCAATCTCGAGCGGACAACCCCCAGATCTTCTGTATATATTCCTTCCTCGAGTTGGACGTCGTGTGGGCGACAATCTCCTAACCTTTTCTTCTCCTTGGCAGCCCTCTCTTTCTCTCCTTACGTGAATCACGAATTTAGAGAAAGTTTTAGATTTCTGATCGGTAATATGACGGCCAGAGAATAGAAGATATATATAGGCTACGGCAAGGACCATGAGGAGAAATTAGGGTTAGGCCGCCTAACGGATCTGGATATCACGTGTTCAGCCCGAACACACAATCCAGGCCCGTTAACAATAGCTCGGTCCACTAATGAGCTATTGTTGTACTACCTCCCTAATCCCAAATTATGTTTGTGGGCTCCATTTATTATATGCTCGTTTGGCTCCCCATGTTAAGATATCGTATGTCCGTCGAACAAATTAAGTTACTGACAACTATATTGATTCGACATCTTTTATCCTTAAGTAGTACTGCTTAACTTTTTTTGTCATGTCGGATATAATCCACCTGCAGGGTTTACATGACAATCCTTATGAGCTCCTTAATGGGACATCATCAACCCGATGTATCGGGACATGGATTTCATTTATAATCAACAGCCCATCATACATACAATGTTATTACCCAATTCATAGGGGTTGTTGATCCATAATGAATCTTACTCTTTTATGAGTCAAAATAATGCACACTGCATATACATGCCCGTTATTATATCCAGGTTAAGAGCACAAGCATCCATAATAACAGAGGTGTTTGTTCTCTTATGTAGTCAGTACGAAGGGAACAACCTCAAGTGGTCCTGTTCGATACACACAAAGTGTACTAGTGTAAACCTATAGTCAAGATAGACAAATACCAGATTACACTATAACCTTTCCAATAGATTATCTAAGTCCATCTAGGTTGTGAACTATTTATATACTCCATAGGGAACTGATAATATGATCTTCTGTGTGACACCACACACCATATTATATATAATATAGAATATCAGACATTTGCATTAACACTTACAACAAATACAATATGCAAACATTTGCCCATATGATTTGCATTTAAAATTTAAGGAAATAAGGTTACTAAAAAAGTGATACTTTTAATATATAACCCTAACAATCTCCCACTTATACTCAAACATTGCTTTTCAGTATACTGTTACAAATCTCCCACTTATACTTAAAGCCATGCTGCTACACATCTGACTCTCATTCCCTCAACATGACTATCAAAAGCCTTAGCTGGTAAGCTCTTTGTAAAGGGATCAGCTAGGTTGTCGGCTGATGCTCTTTTGATCACAGCAACTTTTCCTTTCTTTATGAAATCTCGTATCAGGTGGTACTTGTGCTCAATGTATTTGTCAGTCTTATGGGCTCATGGTTCCTTCGAGTTTGCAACTGAACTACTATTATCACAATAAAGTATAATATACTTAGGCAAACTAGGTACCACATCCAAGTCCAACAGAAAGTTTCTGAGCCAAATCGCTTCTTTGGCTGCCTCAGAGGCTGCCACATACTCGACTTCCATTGTGGAATCAACAATACATTTTTGCTTGATACTCCTCTATACAATGGCTCCACCTCCCAAAGTAAACACATAACCTGAGGTAGATTTCCTGGAATCCCTATCTGACTGAAAATCTGAGTCTGTATACCCCAAGGGAACTAAACTATCTGCCTGGTAAACTAGCATATACTCTTTAGTCCTTTCAGGTACTTCAAAATATGCTTTACGGCAGTCCAGTGCTCTTGTACTGGGTTAGACTGATATCTGCTGACCATGCCTACGGCAAAGCAGATGTCTGGTCTCGTATATAGCATTGCATACATTAAGCTTCCTACTGCTGAAGCATAAGGAAATGCCTTCATGTTCTCTATCGCTTTAGGTGTCCTCGGACACTGCTCCTTTGATAGAGCAATTCTATGTCTAAAAGATAAGAAACCTTTCTTAGAATTTTGCATACTAAAATGAGTTAGTACAGTATCGATATAGGAAGCTTGGGATAAGCCCAACATCCTTTTCTTGCGATCTCGTAGAACTTTGATCCCAAGGATGTGACCTACTTCTCCCAAGTCCTTCATATCAAACTGTTTGGATAACCATACCCTTACATCAGATAACACCTTCACATTGTTTCCAATGAGCAAGATGTCATCTACATAAAGTACTAGGAACACCACCACGTTTTCGTCACACTTTCTATATACACACAATTCATCCTGACATTGATCAAATCTATAAGATTTTATCACCTGATCAAAACATATGTTCCAAGATCTGGAAGCTTGCTTAAGTCTATAAATGGACTTCTTGAGCTTACAAACAAGATGCTCCTGGCCCTTTTCAATGAACCTGTCTGGTTGCTTCATATAGATGTCTTCCTCAAGACTTCCATTAAGGAAAGCTGTCTTGACATCCATTTGCCAAATCTCATAATCGAGATGAGCTGCAATAGATAAAAGAATCCGGATAGACTTAAGCATGACTATAGGAGAAAAGGTTTTCTCATAATTGATACCCTCTCTTTGAGTAAAACCTTTTGCTACAAGCCAAGCTTTAAAGGTTTCAATCTTACCGTCTGATCCTCTTTTTCTCTTATAGATCCACTTGCATCCAATGGCTTTTACACCAACGGGTGGTTCTACAATCTTCCAGACCTGATTAGAATCCACAGATTCTATTTCAGATATCATTACTTTTTGCCAAGAATCTGCATCTTTATCTTGGAGTGCTTCATTGTAGGTACAATGATCATAATCTCGTTCCTCAGGGACGCAGTCTGACGACTCTCCCAATAACATATATCTATCAGGTTGTATCACAACCCTCCCCTACGACGAGGTACTATCGGTTGTAGTGTAACATTTGTGACACGTTATGCAGTTATTTGTGGTTCATCCTCTTATACTGTTGGTACTGAAGTACTTGGTGTCTCACGTCTCAGTTCTTCTAGAACAACTCCACTTGCGGGTTTATGGTTCATCACATAGTCTTCCTCTAAGAATCGGGCATTGGTGCTAACAATGACCTTCTGATCCTTAGGACTATAAAATAAACCTCCTTTCGTTCCTCTTGGATAGCCTACAAACAAGCGTACTTCTGTACGAGATTCTAACTTATCTGATTTTCCATTCAGCACATGTGTTGGACTACCCCAAATGCGATCATGTTTCAGACTAGGCTTACGTCCAATCCACAGCTCTGTGGGAGTAAGAGGTACTGACTTAGAAGGAACCAAGTTCAAAATATAAGCTGCAGTCTCTAAGGCATATCCCCAAAATGAATCTGGCAAATCCGAATAAATCATCATTGATCTAACCATCTCCATAAGAGTTCTATTCCTTCTTTCGGCTACACTATTCTGCTGAGGCATTCTAGGTGTAGTCAATTGGTATGCAATCCCAGCCTCTGATAAATAATCCCTAAACTCTCCAAAGAGGTACTCGCCACCACGATCTGATCATAATGACTTGATATATTTTCTATGACGTTTCTCCGTTTCAGCCTTGTACTCTTTAAATTTCTCAAAGCACTCAGACTTACGGCGCATCAAATAAATGTATCCATACCTTGAATAATCGTCAATAAATATGACAAAATATTCAAAGCCAGCTCTAGCTTGGATAGTCATGGGTCCACACAAATCAGAATTAACCAATTCTAACACATCTTTGGCCCTATACCCCTTTGCCGTAAAAGGCCTTTAGGTCATTTTACTTTCCAAGCAGGATTCACAGATTGGTAGTGCCTCCACTTCCAATGAACTCAAAGGTCCATCTTCAACCAGTCTTTGAATCCTTCTTAGGTTAATATACCCCAATCGCAAGTGCCAAAGATATGTTTGGTTCATATAAGAAGGTTCGTTTCTCTTATTTAAGTTAGATGACATATTATTCATTTCCATAAGTTACATTATGGGCGAAATAGGATTAATTACATATAAATTATCAACCAATGCACCAGAGCAGATGAAATGTTTATTCTTTCTAATAACAATATTGTCATTAAAATAAACTGAATATCCATCTTTAACTAACATAGAAACAGAAACTAAATTCCTTCTAAGTGAAGGTACATAAAGACAAACTCTCAATATCAAAGACTTACTTCTACCAAAAGATAAAGTAACATCTCCTAATGCAACGACCGATAGTTTTGTAACATCACCCATGAACAAGCATATCTCTCCATCACGGAGTCGTCTGGTTTCATGGAACCCCTGTAATATATTGCAGACATGATTAATGGCTCATGTATCTACACACCAGGTGTCGGTAGATAACACCGCTAAACATGTTTCAACTACTAGTAAATGAGATATACCTTCTTTGTTCCCTTGTTTGAGAAGTGGACAATCAGTCTTCCAATGTCCTGACCCTTTGCACTTGAAACATTTGCCTTTCGACTTTTTTACCGCGCCTTGAGGTTCCATGCCCTTCTTTGCTGAGTTTGCCTGTTTCTGAATGTTATTCTTCTTCTTACCGCCTTTTGTCTTAGAAGTAGAAGCCTTTTCAGAAACAAAAACATGACCACTCTGTCTAAAGAGAGATTCAACATCCTGTAGCTCTTTTGCAAGTTCTGCCAAACTATACAACCTTTTGTTCATGTTATATTTAAGGCAGAAATTTTCAAAACTTTTAGGCAAAGTCCCGAGAATGATATCGACCTGGGATTCCCAATCGATTTCAGCTCCAAGGATCTCCATCTCATTCAGATGACCCGTCATCTTGAGAACATAATCCCTTACTGGCAGCCATTTTTGTATCCATCAAACATTTCATAGCAAACTGCCTAGCTGCTCTACTCTGATGTCCGAAGATTTCCTTCAGGTTATATATAATGTCATAAGCAGTGGCCATGGCCTGATGCTGATGTTGCAGTATATTTGACATAGATGCCAGAATGTAACACCGCGCCATCTCATCTACCTTTTTCCACTTCTTATAAGCCTCTTTGACCTCTTCATCAGAGTTAGCATCAGGCTTAGGTGGGCATTCCTCAACAAGTACATATTTGTACTCTTCAGCAGTCAGAACAATATCCAAATTACGTTTCCATTCAATATAATTAAGTCCAATAAGTTTGTTTTCTTTAAGAATCACCATAAGTGGACTGAAAGAACCCATTTTTGAAATCCTTAGATTGACATAAATAAAATTATGTAGGGCAAAAAAAACTTTCTGAATTAACTAAATATTGATTCTCTCAAAACAATAATAAGAAATTCACCAACACCTTGAACACCATGAATTTAGCATGCCACGATAGTGTGGACGTATACAAATTCAACTTTGTTCAAGTAGGTTTTTCTTATTAATTTTACTATCATGTCAACATAACTTTATGACAAATAAAATTAATATGTTGGTCTTGCTCTGGTCATACAAATAAAAGCAGTCACTCCGATGGGGAGGATACCATTATTTGTATCTAAGTGTATACCATTACTTAATACTAAGTCCATTACCTTGTAATGAGTTTCTTCAGATGGAGAAGTGAACACATACTAGGTAACTTTCTACAATTATCCCTAAGGAAGTTTGTACTGGTGATCCATAATTATACTCATCCGATATGGAGGAAAACACTATAGCCAATACGCAAGTATAATTACATTACCTAAAAACCAGTAATGGAGACCATAGGATTTAAACTAAATAAATATCCTCTTCCACTTAGTTATTTAACAATGAGGTTTTTCTACTAGTTGATATTATGTCCATGTTGTCCATTATTAATGTAGGCTTGGTTTTTCAAAAAAAAACAACCACACAATAATAAACATACATAATCAGAAAAAGCAAAATAATAAAAATAAGAGAAAATATCCAACTATTATTGTCATCTTTGCTGCTCCGTCCTCAACTAACCGAATCCAAAATCTGGCGCTGTGTAAATCTATTCTCCTGCCCGGTCAGGTCGTGGGGTTCGGGGCAGCGCCCCTTTTTTTAGTTTTTGGCTGTCGATTCCTTCATCGAAAATCATATGTCTGCCTCTGGGCTGCTTAAAACTAGCATCTCGTCCGACGTCAGAAACAGCCACCACTGCCATCACGATTGATCAAAAAAATTAAAATTACATCAATCCTATGCCTCTCGAAGGAGTTCACACATAATCTAGATTACAAAATTAAAATAATAAGCACGATCAACCCTCGTGATTTTAATTATATCCACAGCAACAACAACATCTACGACATGTTTGTGGTTTAAACAACACAATAATAAATATGCATTGGACCATAATAGTTGGATCTAAGATGCCTGCAAAATCGAGTAAGAACATATCTATATCTATCGACTATTGCACAGTACAGGTTTTATTGGACAACATGAACGTATCAATCAATACGTAGATCCAAAGTGGCTCTGATACCAATTGATGGAACTGGGGATTCCTAGGACCCTTCCTTTAGTGTGCGTATTGATCGATAGAAAGTTAAACAGATCTAATACGTGTTCTAACCCTTCATAGGCGGAAACTAGGGTTCACGAATTATACATACGGCGAAAAGGAGACAAGTAATTCCTGGCAATCTCGAGCGGACGACCCCCAGATCTTCTGTACGTATTCCTTCCTCAAGTTGGATTTCGTGTGGGCTACGATCTCCCAACCTTTTCTTCTCCTTGGCAGCCCTCTCTTTCCCTCCTTACGTGAATCACAAATTTAGAGAAAGTTTCAGATTTTTGATCGGTAATATGGCGGCCAGAGAATAGAGGATATATATAGGCTATGGCAGGGACCATGAGGAAAAATTAGGGTTAGGCCTCCTAACGGATCTGGATATCCCGTGTTCAGCCCGAACACACAATCCAGGCCCATTAACAATAGCTCGGTCCACTGATGAGCTATTGTTTCACTACCTCCCTAATCCCAAATTATGTTTGTGGGCTCCTTTTATTATATGCTCGTTTGGCTCCCCATGTTAAGATATCGTATGTCCGTCGATCAAATTAAGTTACTGACAACTATATTGATTCAACATCTTTTATCCTTAAGTAGTACCGCTTAACTTTATTTGTCATGTCGGATATAATCCACCGGCAGGGTTTACATGACAATACTTATGAGCTCCTTAAGGGGACATCATCAACCCGATGTATCGAGACATAGATTCCATTTATAATCAACAGCCCATCATACATACAATGTTATTACCCAATTCATAGAGGTTGTTAATCCATAATGATTCTCACTTTTTATGAGTCAAAATAATGTACACTGCATATACATGTCCTTTATTATATCCGGATTAAGAGCACAAGCATCCATAATAACAGAGGTGTTTGTTCTCTTATGTAGTCAGTACAAAGAGAACAACCTCAAGTGGTCCTGTTCAATACACACAAAGTGTACTAGTGTAAACCTATAGTCAACATAGACTAATACCAGATTACAATATAACCTTTCCAATAGATTGTCCAAGTCCGTCTAGGTTGTGAACTATTTATATACTCCATAGGGAACTGATAATATGATCTTCTGTGTGACACCACAAACCATATTATCTATAATATAGAATATCAGACATTTGCATTAACACTTGCAACAAATACAATATGCAAACATTTGCCCATATCATTCTCATTCAAAATTTAAGGAAATAAGGTTACTAAATAAGTGATACTTTTAGTATATAACCCTGAAACCCGGGTCCCCGGGTCTTCCTGCGGAGCTCGTGCGCCGACATCCTTACCCTGATCTGGCCGCTTCTTGGCTGCCATAGCCCGCCGACCATTTTCGGTAGGACCCACCTCGACCAGCGCCAATAGCTGCGTACCGGTCCGGATCTCGTGCACTGTGCCCGCGTCTTCCTCCATCCGACGAAAACCCCCACTTACCTCCTTGAGCAGAAATATACCTCTACATCGTCGAGCCTCTCCGCTGGTAATGGGCCTCGAACAGTTTAGCGCTCCGGCGTACGAACCTTACTCCGAGTCATGCTCCCTCCGATCGTCGTGGATACGATCTGCCAGTCCACTGGCCGAGACCTCTGCCTCTCGCCTTGAGCTCGCCGCCGACGCCCTTCCTGGTCGGTATTGCCTCGTTGTACGATTCCAGCCATCTAACCAGGCAGTCTACTGCTCTAGCATCCTTCGTCGTCGTGGAGCGCCGACCTCCGACCGCTGTCCTTCGAGCACCGTCCTGAGGTGAGCACTCCCCTTTACTTCAGCCAACTTTTCCACTTCTTGGTTTCTTCCTTCATAGAGAAGGAATTCTCTGTGAGAGAGGAATATGCTCTCTTTTTCTATTTTTGTTCGGTGAGAAGAGAAGTTCTCTAGTGTGAGGTTTGGGGTTTAAAGCCCATTGATTTTACAATTTAGTTTCTTTATTATTTTGGGTTGTGGGCATGAACCCAGTTTAATAGGTTGGGCTTTAAGCCTTTGATTTATATTTTCTTAATAATTAATTATTTAGTTTAATTTTTGGGCTGGGCTTTAGGCCCAATAACTATATTTCTGATTATTTAAAAACCTATGTATTTTGGATTCAGTTATATATATATATATATATATATATATATATATATATATATATATATATATATATATATATATATATATATATATATATACTAGCATTTGTGCACGTGCCTTGCACGTATTTTAATATTCTTTTCCTTAATTTAGGAAAATTCTTTAGGAAGATCAAGGGGTAGTCTTCATAATTATTAAGTTGTCCTTATTAAAATTAATGAACCATTTTTAATTAGTATAGACATGTAAGGGTATTTTTGGAATTCAAAAGTTTCACCATCAAGTTTTCCTATTATATAGTAGAATAGATATATATATATATATATATATATATATATATATATATATATATATATATATATATATATATATATTGATCAACCAGCAATTTTATTGAGAGATAGAGCAAACAGAGTACAAGATAATAAATCTATCCAATACCTAGATGATGCCAAGTAGTCGGTATAGATGGCTTGTGCGTGCAACGCTTCAAAGCTTTACCAATCCGTCGTCTAGTCTCATGCAGTAACTGTACGGCCGAGAATTGATACTCCTCGTAGCGCTACTTGTTTCTAATATATACTTGTTTCTAATATATATATATATATATATATATATATATATATATATATATATATATATATATATATTACTTCTAGCTATGTACAAATAAAGTATTTGGCTTAGAAGCTAAAAAAAATATGGTTACATTCTTTTTGGTAATCTAATATAGTCTTAAAATAAAGGACATATTTGACAAAATTATGAATTTAGATAAAAAAAAGGTTTTCTATATTTTTAAAAGTAGTTATCTAAATATTTTGAGTAATATGAATATAGCTTTCTAGGAGTATAATCATTTTCTAACGTTATATATAATTGTATCTCTTTCGAGTCTCCTCTTAGCTGTGACTAGTCATACTCCCTATTTTCTGTGATTCTGACTTCGTCATATCTACCTAGGCTAATCGGACTATTTTGGACCCAATGGCACGGTCTGTTCAATCATTAGAGGTCGTCTTGCACATTTACGATATCCGCGACTATTCAGGACCCGATGGTTTTATCTGTTTCACCAGCAAAGGACCACATGCAAGTACACTCTCTGATTGCTTTTTGATTCATAGTATATACATTTCATGTTTATACATATGTCTTGCTGCTTGTTGACACGCTCGTCACACAGAGTAGTCGGGAGAAAAAATATCTTAGTAGACATGTGGACTACCCAGAACTATCCCAATATGTCTAATCTTGATTCATAGCAGCTGCACACAATACGTGCAGGATGCCGTATTTACCTCCTAGCCGTTCATATGTCGAAAAGGATATTTCAAACCACATAGATAGTTGTCTTTTATTTGTTTTTCTTGTCTTCTTCACAACTTGTCATGTCGTCAATACTTTCTAGTTTTCATCTCCCATATGTTATTTTCATGTCTTGTTAATTCTATTATGTTCTAGCATTGCCGTCGGTTTGTGTTCTTGTTCCATTCCTAACTGAAAACCAATATTTTTCAGGTTAGCCGTGGATTCACTTAACTTTGGAAGATACAGGTGTACTTGCAGTCAGAAATCTAGAAATAGATAGCAGCGGTATCATTTTCATTAATTGTGAGAACTTTGTATTTTCTTTAAATATAAATGTTGTAAATGTTGTAATCAAATTTAGAAACGTGAATGAGCAATAAAGATTATTTTCGAGCATTTATTTCTTGCGGTCTTGACAACGTTCTACCACCGACTCTACGGTGTAGGCTGGCTTAGATACGTCTCATATCCGAAAAGCGGGTATGGATCGTGACAAATTTCTAAACATTAGGGAATGCTAATAATGCTTTAAACTCTATGTACTCAGTTTGAGGCCTTTAAACAGAAGGATGGTCTACAAAGACTTGGGATAAAACAACCTTATCCTGCTGAATGGAAGGAGGTTCAATTTCCTCCTAAGTACAAGCTTCCCACCATTACGCTGTTTGATGGCAGCACTTCTCTAAGTCAGTAAATTAATCACTTTCAGGTGATGACTGACCAATTGCAGCCAAATGATGCTCTCCTTACCAGGGTGTTCATCGGTTGTTTAGCCGGTGTAGCATATGACTGGTACCGTAGCTTGCCTGATGGCTGCATAACTTTTTTTGCTGGTTTTAAGGAAATGTTCTTGGAATGGTTCTATGAGGGAGTCAACAATATGACGATGTCTGTCCTTATCAAAATTAAACAAAGACACAATGAATCCACAGAGAGTTTTATTGAAAGATTCTGTCGAGCAGCACTTAAAATGCCTCTAGGAACTCCATCTGCACTAACAATAGACAGTTACAAATCAAACTTGTTGCCTATCATCAACATGTGGATGGGATCAACACAATTCCAAGATTGGCCTTCTTGCATTGTGAATGCCATGGCGGCAGAGGTTAGCGCTGAGAAGTTCAAGCAGTTAGGAGTTCAAATGACTCACCCTAACCAAGATGAACATTCCACAACCGATGGTAATAATTTCTAGAACTATCGTAAGGGTAAAGAAACATTGGCTATCAATCTCAAGGGTAGGAGTCGTTGGCTGTTAATGTTGCTCAGACGACACCCACTCCATCAGCACCACCACAGAAAGCACCCCGTCCAAAAGAAGAGTATTCTTTTTGATGAAGATGATATTATGAGCATCTTTGATTTCTTAATCAAAAGCAATAAGCTTCAACTGCCAGAGGCAAAACGGCCAGAAGAAGTAGGTAGACTGACCACCCTAGATATTGTGTTTATCACAGATTTATAGGGCATCCAACCAGAGCATGCTACATGCTCAAAGGCAAAATCTAAGAAATGGTCAACTATGGTGCAGTTACCCTCCAACAGGATGAGAAGACTGTGATGGCCAGTGTCGTCTCTGTTCCGTTTGGTGATTTCCCACCACAACAAGTGCAAGATGGTGTTGTCCCCATTCCAAGGGCTACTCTCGAGATCGTGAATCTTCTACCTCCCCAAAATGAAGGTCTTGTTCTACTGTCCATTGAGAAAGGAGAAATCATGTGGATTCATCCAGATCTAGTAGCATATTTTGAAGCGCCTTTCCCTTCCAATCAAAAGAAGTGCTCCAAAACTAAATCCAAAAGCTGCAACATAGTATCCTTTGAACCGGTAGCAGAAGAAGAAATTCTAATTGGTACTAGATCTGGGAAACCTTATCTTCGAGAATATCCCGAAACTCAAGAGAATCCTGCCCCTACTCTTGACATTCCTCCTGTATCAGATAACCCTGCTGAGAATGTACCATCTACATCCTCGCCGGTAGTGGAACCAACTCCTCCTAAACCAACATCAGCAGACAAGGGAAAACAACATGTCTGTTTTGATAAAGCATTGAAAAATCCACATCTTTCGGACTTGAACAACCATATAATTTTGACATACTGGATCAATTTGCTAATACTCCTGCGAGATTATGAATATTTGAACGTTTACGTCTCTCAAAATAAACTCGAGAAACGTTAAGTGAAGCCTTGATGCAGGCTGATGCTTGTCTTGCACTTCTCACGAAGCCTGAAAAAGAGCCTGTCAGCTGTACACATTGTCATGGTGTATTTGAATTAATACCTAACATTACTTTTACACAAGACGATATGCTGTTAGAAGATAATCGTCATGATCGTCCTCTTTACCTCACGGGATATGTGGACACCATGAAAGTCGATCGCATTCTGATTGACCCTGGGTCTGCTCTTAGTGTCATGCCGAAGTCTTTGTTGGATGCCTTGAAGATCCCAGTGCACAACCTTTCTACAACTATCACTACCATCTTGGGGTTCAATCAAGGAAGAAGTGAACCTTTAGGGAAGATACGCCTAAAACTCCAAACCGGCAATCTTCGTACCAAGGTAACTTTTTATGTGATTGATAATCATGGCACATACAATGCTTTGATGGGAAGACCGTTTCTCCATGAACACAATATTGTACCTTCTACTCTCCACCAATGTTTCAAATATGTAAATGGCAACAGAAAAGTATAGAAAGAAGTTACAAACCTAAATCCTTTCAAGGGGTTGAAGCGTACTGTAACAACTTTAGCATGTACAAAGAGGAATTCATGAAGGTTGTATTAGCAATGGATATTGATGAAGAACAGAAAGGCGTACCGAATGATACTCTGGTGATTCCTGTCAGAGGACGTACTTCTTATCCTCAGTCTTCCAAACCACTGACTATCTACCTTCTTTCTCACAAGAAGCAGCCTCCTGGTGTTAGTCAGGAACAAAGGGAGCTCATCTCTTCTGAGCCACTTGTATTCAACATTCATCATAAAAAGCTCCCTCCTCCTTCTCGTTCTTCTTCTCCCCCTCTGGTTATCAATCTGACTAAGCCTGTTAAAGCTAAAGGTCCCATTGTAAATGATAATTTAAAAATCAATAAAGCATCTCCTTTGTAGTATACTGATGTCTCTTATTATACTCAATATTATTTGGATATGCTAGATAGCTTTAAACCTCTTACAGTAAGAGTCGTATCATCTCTCCAAAATATGGTATCACTGGATTCAATACAAGAATCGTACTTCTTAGTACCGTCTCGAAAGAAAGGCAAAATGCCTATACTTTTTAGTAAACGAGAAGAACAAAAAATCATGTCTAACAACGATAATAAGGATGATACAGGAAGGCTACAATTACGTCGCTATAGTCCGCAATCCAAGGCAATCTTTCGTAAAATGGGCTATGATTTCAGAACTGGTCTCAATAGCGGTAAAAGAAGGCGAACTCCTATTCATATTTCTGTTCCAAAAGGAAAATCACAACAATACTACAGCAAAATGAAGCGGGGATTACGTTATACTTCACCACTTTCGACTCCAGAAGCTTCCAAATCCGATAAAGATGAATGATCTAACTCTTCTGATACTATTTCATGGGATTCTGATACCGGTATTGGTCATTTTCATCGGGTAACAGTATCTTCTAACATGGTGTCAGCCGAGTTCTCAAACAATGACGAAGATGATATTGAGAAAGCTCCTAAAGTAGACCCTTGGGCACAAAGGATGGACAATCAGTGGAAACTCCATTTTGAACAACGAGAACCACCTACCGAAGATCAACTAATCCAGATCGATGTTGGAGAGAAGGATGTACCACGACCAATCTTTATTAGCAAAAATTATTCAGAGGATGATAAACAAGAACTGATTCACCTCATTCGTGAATATATCGATGTCTTCACCTGGAGCTATGAAGATATGCCGGGTTTAGATCCTCAGGTCGCAACTCATAAACTTAACATCTTGCCTAATGCCAAGCCAGTCAAACAACAGCAATGGTAATTCAAGCCTGAAATGATGGATGCGATTGATGATGAAGTCAAAATGCTTATCGTTTGCGGTTTTATCAGAGAATAAGAATATCCTGACTGGGTAGCCAACGTCGTACCAGTTTTGAAGAAGACTGGGAAAGTTTAAGTGTGTATAGATTTTCGAGATCTCAATGATGCTTGTCCTAAAGATGAATTCCCCCTCCCAATTACTGATGTCATGATCGACAATACGTGTGGATTCGAACGAATCTCTTTCATGGATGGGTTTTCTGGATACAATCAAATTCGGATGAATCCTGAAGATTCTAAACACACTTCTTTCCGTACTCCTCGCGGAGTATACTACTATACAGTCATGCCTTTCAGTCTTAAGAACGCAGGTGCAACTTACCAGCGGGCCAGAAGTACTATCTTTCGAGATCATTTGTGAAAAACTAACGAATGCTATGTTGACGATATTGCTGTCAAAAGTCGTCTAAAAGAAGATCACATCCAAGATTTAAGAACTATCTTCAATCTAATGCGCCATCATCAACTCAAAATGAACCCCACTAAGTCTTTCTTGGGAGTCTCTAGTGGCAAATTTCTCGGATTCGTCATTACCTCTAAAGGTATATACGTTGATGTTGAGAAGATCAAAGCCATTCAAGAGATGTGTCCTCCACACAACCTAAAAGAGCCACGAGGATTCCAAGGTCGACTTGCGTACATCAGGAGGTTTATTTCAAATTTATCTAGACGTTGCAGACCATTTACTCAGTTAATGAAGAAAGGTGTATCCTTCATTTGGACAGAAGAATGTCAATGAGCATTTGCTGACATTAAGCAATATTTGATGAGTCCACCGGTCCTTGTACCACCGATCTCAGGAATAACCTTCTTGATGTATGTCCGAGCAATGGACCATTCATTTGGTACATTACTGGCTCAGAAGAATAAAGAAGGTCATGAACAAGCCATCTACTACCTTAGTCGGACGATGATTGGGGCTGAACATCGTTATAATCCTGTAGAGAAGGAATGCTTAGCCTTAATGTCTGCTGTTCAAAAGACAAGACATTACATTATCGACCAAACTATTCATGTTATTTATCGAGTCAATCCTCTTCGGGTCCTAGTGAAGAAGCCCAGCACACTCAATTCTAGGCTTGCTATATGGGCCATATTATTAGCACAATATGACATGGTGTATGTTCCTCAAAAGTCTGTGAAAGGCCAAGCACTTGCTGACTTCTTAGCAGCTCATCCTGTCCCTGAAACATCTAAGCTCTATGACGAAATTCTAGATGAGACATTGGAATCAAATATGATCTCAGAAAAATTGCCTACTTGTCTGTTGTTCTTTGACGGAGCTTCTAGAATTGGACCCGGAGGCACCCTTGTCACTAGAATAGGAATCGTTCTTGTTTAACCAGATGGATTAGCTATTCAGAGGACTTATTCCTTAGATGAGTCGTTCTCCAACAATGTAGCAGAATACAATGCCTTGCTCATTGGACTCCAATTAGCCAAACAACTGGATATTGAATATCTCGAAGTATATGGTGATTCAAAACTGATTGTTAATCAGTTTAGAGGCACATACGAAGTTCGATATTAAGATCTGGTACCATACCACGAAGCGGCAATCAGAATAGCTTCTTCATTCAAAGGGTTCTTTATTGAACATGTACGACGAGCATGTAATACAAAAGCTGATACGTTAGCTAACCTGGCTGTGGTATTGGCAATTACAGTCAAAAGACAACAAATGGTTGTTATCTCCAATAGAGAACTATTTTGTATTGAAAACAACCATAATATTGAATTCAATAATTCAACTGAAGTCAATGTCATTAGCGAAGACTGTAGAGCACCTTTTATTGACTTTGTAATTCATGACATACTACCTGAAGATCCTAAGGAAGCTACAAGTATTCGTCGCTGATCGCTTCGATTCTATTATAATCATACCACCAAAACCCTCTTTCGAATAACTTTTGATGGATTACTCTTGAGATGTCTTGCTGGTGATGAAGCAAAGCAAATATTGTATGAAGCTCATGATAGCATTTGTGGAGCACATCAGCCTGGTCCTAAATTACAGGATCGTATCCGACGTATGGGCTACTACTGGCCCTCTATGGTATCGAATGCCATTGATTATGCAAGGAAGTATCGTGCATGTCAGATTCATGCAAATTTCATTCACCAACCGTCATAATTTCTTCACCCAACTGCTGCCTCATTGCCCTTCGAAGCTTAGGGCATGGATGTAATTGGTTCAATCAATCCTCCTTCGTCTAAAGGACATCGGTTTATCTTAGCTATAACCGATTATTTTTCTAGGACTGAAGCCATACCTTTAGCTCAAGTAAAGACTAGTAGTGTCATTAACTTCATCAAACATCATGTGATATACAGATTTGGCATACCTCGTCGGACCATCCATGATAACGGACCACAATTCGTCTGTCAGAAATTTACTAGGTTCTGTGATGACAACAGAATCAATAATGTTGCTTCTACGGCCTATAATCCTGCGGCTAATGGGCTAGCTGAAGCATTCAACAAGACTATCATCAAACTCCTTAAAAAGTTTGTCTCTATTAACAAACGTAATTGGAATGAGAAACTTGGAGAATGTCTATGGGCTTATCGTACTAGAGTCCGTAATCCCACAGGTTGTACACCTTTTTCTCTAGTATATAGATGCGAGGCTGTCTTACCGCTGAAAATTCAAATTCCATCCTTGAGAATTGCTATTGCTAATAAACTTACCATGGAAAACAATGATCATCTTCGGCTTCAAGAATTGGAGACGCTCGATGAAAAAAGGCTATTGGACCAACAATATATCGAACTTTATCAAGCCCGTATCTCAAAAGCTTTCAATCGCAAAGTCAAAGTGGAAACATTTCAGGAAGACGAGCTAGTTCTTACAGTCAGACGTCCTATGACTATGATCCATATGAGAAAAGGCAAGTTCGAAGCGAAATAGGAAGGTCCGTATGTGGTAAACAAGGTTTTCTTAAATGGAGCCTACTAATTAACAGATATGGATGGCAGAGTTGCTATGATGCCTATCAATGGCAAATTTCTCAAGAAGTATTATGTATAAAAGTAAAATGTTCTTTATTCAGAGAAATAATGTAAATAAAACTCATTTTATTTCAAAAGCAGAAAAGAGTTACATAATATTAAGGACGGGAACGAGGACCCGATCCTTCATTATTAAATACATGATTTGCCAGCAATTCAAAAATCTCGTTGTCTGAACACACTAGCAACTCACAGGCGGCCATTCTTACAACTTCCTCTTCAGCAGTCTTCCCAGGCTCTACCAACTTGGCAATCAGGTCTTGCTCTGGTGCAGGAACGGTCGATCCTTCACCCACTTCTTTCTTAGGAAGAACCGGAGGATCAGCAGGAGGCTTCTCAGTCATATCTTCGATCTTTAGAGTGAGCAAATCTTCGAAAGACATTTTGTATAAAAAGAAAAGAAGGTGACGATATCTACAGAAGTTTTATTCTATTTAAAGACAAAATGACTAGATGATCGATTTCGATAACCGATGCAACTTTTCTTCTTCAAAAGAAGTCCAACTGTTCATTCATTCATTCTCTTCCTCGAGAATCGAGATGACTGTTCATTCATTTTTTTCCTCGAGAATCGAGATGACTGTTCTTTCATTCAGTGTCTCCTCCTAGAAAACCGAAGTGAGTGTTCATTCATTTACTTTCTTTGACTTATCATTTACTCATTCATTAGTCTTGGCATTTATTTTCTTTTATTTACTTTATTGTAAATAAAAAGAATTCACGTTATTCAAACCTCTGAATTTTGATTATCTATATCAGCAACTTGTCACGTCCCTAGTACCTCTGATAAAGTTGTCTATTGAAGTAACAGTATTGCTAAACGTTATATTTTTCCATGTCCACATTACCTCTGAGCAAATATAATAAATATTGTTATTTTCTAAATCAAGAAATATATTATGTCCAGTACCTCTGAATATATTTTTTATTCTATTACTTATATCTATAACAAGATATGCAACAAGTAATGGAACCACATAAAAAGTTTCTCATTTTATTTCTATTTCAAAAAGAAATACATTGTAATGAAAAAGACAACAAGCTTTGCTCATTCTATTCTGAAGGATAAGTAATAAGTTCTACAATTTATTTCTTCAAAACATGAACTCTTTCATTACGAGAATCTAGCACTCGCTGTCTGGCTTCAACCCTTCCTGACTCAAGATCGAATGGGTGCAGAGCAGCAATTTGACGTGCTAGTTCTTCATTCTGGAGCTGTTCAAATTCAGTCTTCTAATGCTTCAAGGCATCCATTTGATTAACAGCAGCTTGATGCAATTGACTTTCTTGTTCTAAGTTCTGCTTGACAGTCTTGAGTTCTGCTTAAAGCTGGGTAATTTTAGCCTCCAGATCGGCAGCCTTCTTCTCTTCATCTGTAGCCTTACTCTTATGACTCTCAGCAATAGAAGCTGCATCAGCGATTTGAATGTCTAGTTCAGAGAATTGTCTAGTGAAAGCCAGCAAGAATGCTTCAGAATTGGCTTTACTAGTCTCTGCTTCTCGAGCCATAGCTTCGTATTCTATGTTTACTAGTTGTTCGATATCTCCTCTTTTTAGCTCCTTGTAAGCTTTAATTGAGCCCTCCAGCTCATCCAAAATATGTTCCAAAAAGGTAGCCTGAGCCTCGTTTCCTTGGCTGCGGATACCTCCGATCAAGAATAAAGAAGGAGTTCTGATTGTACTAAAAGGAACGTCTTCTCTCTCCATCACTCTATGGACTAAGGGCTCCAGAGGCGTGAAAAACTTTCGTGAAAGAAGCCACCACGAACTTATTGGTTGCCACGGCTCCTGGAGTGGCTACTACTTCCGTTAGAGTCTCTATAGTTTTAATAGGTGGAGGCACTTCATCTTGAGCGCTGATGTGAGAAGTGCTTCCTTTCCATGCTACATTCCTTGTGGGATCTTCTGCAATTTACATGTTATTTGTATTAGAAATATACAAAGGAGCTACGACAAATAGATAATGTTTAAAAATTTACCTGAGCTGGGTATAGCATGAGGCGTCTCAAGAGGTTTAACTGTCTCTGGCTGAAGCTTTGACAGGGTCTTTGCAGACATAGTAGCTTGACTACTTCCTGCTCCGAATTCAGTCTGAAGTGGAAGAGTCATTGGAGTTTGATCTGTTAATTCTGCTGCTACTCATGACATCTCAGGTTTCTCAGAGATTATGGGTTCATCGATCTTGGGATTGATATGTTCTTCATCGATAACGACATTTTCCTCCTCTTCAGCAGTGGAGTGATCTTCATCAACCGGGAGCTCATGAGGTGATGGTACATCTACTAAGGTTTGTTTCTCTTTAGTGATGTCATTCCAATCATTATCATATGATTCATCACCAAAGTCGCAACCGGCTAAAGCTTCAATCATCGCCTCTTCAGAATGAGTAGGCTTTTGAGCCTTAGAAGAATCTTGTGGAAGCAGATCCTTCTCTGGAGGGGTTGCTTCCGGAGTCATAGGAGTTGGGGATGGAACCGTTATCTCTGCCACAACAAGTACATTGGCGGGAATACGTACCATCACAGCTTCTGATCGCGGAGGCTCTGCAGTGGTAGTAGACGGCCGAGCATCCTCTGAAATAGCCACTATAAAAAAAATCAATTTACTATACATCTCTGTCAGAATAAATATATATATATATATATATATATATATATATATATATATATATTATTAGGGTATATCACAATCTTGATATTACCTTCTTGAGATGGTACCTCTTCGGTAACTACCAACTTTCTCCTGACCTCTTTATGTGAAGATGCAACCGGCTCTTCAGCAGCTCCGGTGTGATCATCCTCCAGATTAATCAGAGTGGTAGATGTTCCTCCTTTTGTGACTCTTCCCTGCTTCTGAATAGAAGGATTGATTTCCTTCTCTCTAGAGGAGGAACTGAGGAGCATCTATTTTGACTGGGAACGAGTCGTTCTTGTAGTCGTTGGTTCATTTATAGTCAAAGATGTCCTTCTTTTCTTCTCCGAAGCCCTTGGAGAAGCAAGTCTATTATCCAGCTGAGGAGAAGCCATCATCTCCTTCACCTTTCTTTTCTTCAATCCCTTGGTTGGGGATTTCTCTTTCCGTACCTTTAAGGATACGTCTAGAGGATCCTGACCTTTATCGGGATAGTTCTTTTGAATTGAAGCTTCTAATAGTGGATCTGCAGGATCTTTGTCCTCTGCATCTCGAAAAGAGCGAGTAGTGTATTTCCCCTGTTTGGATCTCTTTTCTCTTGCGAAGCTGTGTGCAGGATGGAAGCTTTCAGTGAATGTGTTTGCTGAAGTATAGAAGTTTGCGTATGTATATAACATACGCAAGCCTTGTGGAAGATTGTACGGCATAGAAAACATAGCTTTTGTACCCCGGGCATTGTAATAGCTCCAGGCCCTAGCCCTGTCGATCAGACAACCCTTGGCCTGTAGGTAGGTGGTGGCATTACCCACATGAAGCTGATCATATCCGAACTGTCGTACAAATTGACTTGGCAAGTACGGTTCCAAGTAGCACCCTTTCTCAAATCTGTAGACCAAATGAGAGGAATGGATTGTCTGCAGCCACAAAAAGATGGGTGGACTTAAGCGAAGTGGTTCTACAGTCAAATCCATCAGCTGTGGAGGCATATTCTCATACCCGTGAGGGGGTTGAACACACTGAAAGCTCCATCCCGATCTACGGTTTAAGGCAAGTCTGCACTCTGAAAGAGTAGTGTCTTGCCAATGAGCGCTAGAGTAGCGTCTGATAAAATCTTCGCCGACACTGCCCATATTAGTGTAACGCCCCAGTCCCAAAATACGTAGGACTAGGAACGTAGACATGCCAGCTGTATTCATACGAAGTATACTCCAATATATGGAAGCCTCGTATAAATACATAAGCTGTAAAATGCAGTAGAACCATAACTAATCTCATCCACAAGAATAAAAGATATCATATAATCAAATATGAATTTGTCTTGATACAATATGTTGGGCGGAGACAAATCTACTGCCAACAAGTAGAGGAGAAATACATGAGAAAAGTAATGATTTTTGGCGAGGGAAGCGAAGACGATCCAAATGCAATCATTCTCGAAGAAATAGCGATGAGCACGGCTAGAGCTAGAGCACCTGCGAAAGACAATAACACACACCTGGAGAGATAACCAGGTCCTCAGAGGGACGTAACAAGACACATAATATCATGCCATATAAACTGAATAAATATTGCTCAAATAAATAAGTCAATCGAATTTATAACATGGTCCAATACGCACCTACTGAACGAGCGTACCATCCCTCCAACCAAACAAGGACAGGAGATGGTAAACTAATTCATGGTGACGTATCTTTCCATGCTATTAATCTAATATGGTATCCGGACCCCAACAAGGTTCAATACCTTCTCATCGAAGTAGTAAGTCACACCTACAACCAAACAAGGACAAGATGTGACGAACTAATCCGCGACAAGTTATTGTTCCAAGCCACGGTCAAATACAAGTACCTAAACCAAAAGTACTCAAACTTAACGAATAAGGTAGCCTAACCGTTCTATGTGAAATGTAGTTAAGAATAATCCTTCCTACGCATGGGCCCTGGCTGAATAGGATCGACATAGTCCCCCCTTGGGCACCAGAGGCCCCATAAGTAAGAGCATGACGTTCCGTAGAATCGTCAGTGGCCGTCAGTAATCATGGGTCATCAACCCCGTATCTCCAGCGGAGAGTCCGAGTCACAAGGAAAAGTGCATCGAAGCCCATACGCTAAGGAATAGTCCTCCCCGCACAATGCCTACTGTGTTGTATCTACAACACAAACCACTATAACCGCTAAGTCAAACTAGCATGCAATCTCTATTAGCGGTTATTCCTATCACACGGCTTGTACGTACTGGTGGCCAGCTAATTACGTACTTCCGTGTCCTACATGCGACACACAACTTCGTGTTACAATGTGTCAAGGCCAATGAATGCAACACACAAGGTGGTCCCTTAAATCTAGGTTTAATTTGTAAGAAAAATAATACACAGCAGGAAATATAAATAAACAGTAAGTTCTAATAGTTATGTCCTGTATCACAGTTTATTTTGCATAAAGAAAGTAAATAATTCATGAAATATGAGCTAAAATAATTAAACAGCGAATGGCAAGGTGTCTTGCCTGGTAAGACGCCTGGTGTGCTGCGATGATCAAGGTGGCACGATCTACAACTTTGATGTAACAACTACACAAGGGGACCTCGGATGGTGGCACGGATCGTGTCATTGGTTCCAGAAGGGTTAATTTAGTTAGAGTGGACATAAGGTAGTCTCGAAATGGGCGTAAGAATAGGAACAATAGGACTTGGATACGGACAGGAGAAAATTAAAGAAAATAAATATTTATATATATGAGTTTTAGAAAATATTTATAATTCCTAAAACTAGTTTTCATAAGTCAAAATAAGTATAAGAAAATACTCACAGTCAAGAAAATCATTTTTGGATAAAAAATACAAAGTTCGTCAAAAATTAAATATTAGATATGAGCTATATTTTTATTAGTAAAAATAATATTTGATAAACACACAAAAATTTGGAAAACAGATTTAGGCAAAAAAATTCTATGTTTTTTTTATTCAAAATATTCTACATAAATATCTAAAAGTCATAAAAACTCTTTTCTTATAATTAAGCTATAATTCAACTGGGTAGAAAATATTAGAATCATCAAAAATAATACGCTAATATAGTTCAAAAAATATCTCGATGTATATTAATAATAATTAACAAAACTAATAGAAGTAAGCCAAACAATTATTGTTAACTAATATCAAAATAATATTAATAGTAATATAGCAATTATAACCATACAATAGAATTTGTACTTATAAAGAATAAAATAATAATAATAACAATAATAAAAATAACAATAATAATAATAATAATAATAATAATAATAATATTGAAATGATAATGATAATAATAATAACTATAATAATAACAATAATAATAATACTGATTAAAAAGAAAAGAAAAGAAATAATAAAATAAAATAAGGAAAATAAAAAAAGATTAGAGAGAGAGGGAAAAAAATCGGGGAGACGCGGCGATCCGGCAGGGCTCCGGCCATGGAGTGAAGGGAACGGCGGATGCGGTGGAGAGAGGAAGAGAGGGTGCTTGCGGCTACGGCGGTCGGGAGCTTGGCTCAGCCCGCGGCGGACCCGGTGGGGTGGACGGCTGAAGAGGAGGAAGAAGCGGCGGACGGTGGAGGGAAGGCGGCTGCGCATGGAGAATGGGGAGAAGGAAGGCGGAGAGGGTTCGGTGAGGGGCGGCGAGGCCGTGGCGGTGGCGAATCGCCAGGGCGGCGATGGGTCAGTGGTCCGGCGGAGAGAGGCTGTAAGCGGCGGAGCTTTGGGCGGAGGCGGTGCTGGGTCTCAGCGTACGGAGGGGCGCGCCCGTGGCTCGGGGGCTCGGCGGCGAACCCGCGGCTGATGATCGGGGAGCTCGCCGCGGTCGGCGGGTTCAACGGCTAGGCGGGGGGTTTTCGTCGCTGGGATTCGGGATGGCAGCGGCGGTCGCGGAGGAGCTCAAGGCTGACTGGAGGGGCACGGCAGCTCCGGCCGGCGGAGATCAGGTGAGGTTGTGCGTGTTTCTATTTTGTGGGTTTTTTATTTTCTGATGGTTTTGGGGAACTGTCGGCCTCCGGTCGGTGGCCGCGGTGGCGGTGATGATGATGGTGGTTGGGTGATGGTGGTGGTGGTTGTTCGGGTGGCCAGGGTTTTGACGGCGGTGTAGGGTTCTGTGGCGATGTTCGTGTGTGGTCGAGTGGCGGGCGTGGGCTGCCGCGGCAATGGCCGCGGTGGCGGTTGGGTTGGTTGGTGATGACGGTGAAGGTGGTGGTGTTGGCTGGTTGTCGTGGGGGTCGGGGTGTTAGAGTCGGACAACAATGGCGGAGGCTGGGTTGGATGGTTTACGGTGATACGCGTGGCTGGACGGGACATGGTGGAGGGTGGAGTAGTAACTAGGTTTAGGATTTATGACGTATCGTGTCGGGGCTGTCGGCACGTCGAGGAATATGTATTTGTAATAAAAAAAATAGTGGAAGAAAAAGATGGACAAGGACACGATGCACTCACGGTTGATTTTGTGGAGAATTTGGAGAATAGAAATACATGGATGAGTACCTGCCTATTTATAGGATGTGGGAATTCCCAATTAGATAAAGTTTAGGATTTGTTTAAACCCAAAATAGATAATTCAATATATAATTTAATTTAATTCAATAATCCAAATCCAAATCAAATTCGAATTTAAATCTAATCTAAATTCTTTCGGCTTAAATCAATTGAGAAAATTCAAATTCTAAATATCTAATCTATTTAAATAATTCCAAAAATTTAATCAAGATTTAAATTGCCAAAATATTTTCAAAATATGTTTTCCAAAAATGCTATAATAATAATTTCAAAAATACATTATTATTTAAAAATAAACAAATAAAATATTATGAAATAAATATTTTTACACGAAGAATATTATTTATTATTAATAAGTGCTAAAAACAATAGACTTTTTATAGCAAGAATAATAATTCTATATAATATTTTGAAAGTGTAATAAAATAGAAAAATTGTTTTTTCTAAAATATGTACGCTCGAACATATTTGCACTCGTCGAGCAAATTCAAAAAAGAAATAAAAGGTCGTACGCGACGTATAATACGACTACGCGACGTATATTACAAAAAATTTAAATCAGTACCAAAATCGATAAAAATATAATAGAAATTTAGGGGTTTTACATCCTACCCAACTTAAAAGAATTTCGTCCTCGAAATTAAGAATTAGGAGGGGGTGAGAAGACACAAGGGGTATCGATAAGGAAGCATATTCAAATCAAGACAAGGGAACGACGTTTAATGAAAACATGCATTAGAGTCGTGATTTCAATAAGGCGAAAATAGTCATGGATCAACGCAAGAAGGAAATGTTTAAGATGACGCGCATTAAAGAATAGCATGGGTTCAAGTAAAATAAAATAATTTGGAGACCTTAAAGTTATGGTCTCTTGCGAGTAGGTTGAGGGCACGATTTTAGAGAACGAATTAGATTTTACTTCTATATTAAGTGAATTGGAAGGTCATGATAGGGCCGAGAAAGGACGAGTAGCAACATAGAGTGATAATGGTCATTATCGATAGAAAGGCTAGAGGAGATCCTAGTATAACGCGTTCATCCTTCTAGAATAGGTGAAGGCTAAAGCAATAAGGGGTTCAAAAGACGATCTTATCGAATACGAGTACGTGATTCAAGGATGACTAAAAATTTCAAAGGAATTGTCAAGACAGTCGTGGATGGGACTCTAGAGGACAAGTTTAGCTATGTCCCCATCCACGTAGAATGATAAAATAAAGCGAACCAAAGTGCACTTGGTTGATCTGACCATTATGCACCGGTTCTGGTTTAGACAATAGGCTAGTGAGTGGCCACTCTATAGCATATGTCTTGATCAAGCTCGATAAGAATTAGCTTGCAAATACTAGGCTATATTAGCATCATTAGTCAAAATGGTAAATACATAGGCACGAGAGATTATGATTAAAAAAAGGCAGAATGTTTCTAAGTCATAAAATCGTCCTATAGTCTTCTTGTCCAAGTCCTTGGTTGGCTAGACGGGTTAGGTCCTCTAGATTCTAGGATCTAAATAAGCTTGCTATATAAGTCACTAGGTCAAAGGGGTTGCTAGTTCATAAGGTATTCTACCCAACTTAAAGAATTAAACTAATGGTGTTTTGGGACAACTAACTAGTAGGGTCAATCTCTAGTAAGCACGAAGGGAAGATGAGAATAGAGATGGAAGGAAGCAAGCAAGATGCAATTGATGAGTCAAACGGTAGATAAAATCAAGGAAAGTGGTCAAGTATGTGGATGAGAGCCTAGACTTCGAATCCTATACGCAGGCTTGCTTGGTACCGTAAGGTAACCAAACAATTTATCTTAACCTGCATGGGCCACCACAAAAACATATAACGCCCCAGTCCCAAAATATGTAGGACTAGGAATGTAGACATGCCAGCTGTATTCACACGAAGTATACTCCAATATATGGAAGCCTCGTATAAATACATAAGCTGTAAAATACAGTAGAACCATAACTAATCTCATCCACAAGAATAAAAGATATCATATAATCAACTATGAATTTGCCTTGATACAATATGTTGGGCGGAGACAAAATCCACTGCCAACAAGTAGAGAAAAAAATACATGAGAAGAGTAATGATTTTTGGCGAGCGAAGCGAAGACGATCCAAATGCAATCATCCTCGAAGAAATAACGATGAGCACGGCTAGAGCTAGAGCACCTGCGAAAGACAATAACATACACCTGGAGAGATAACCAGGTCCTCAGAGGGACGTAAAAATATACATAATATCATGCCATATAAACTGAATAAATATTGCTCAAATAAATAAGTCAATCGAATTTATAACATGGTCCAATACGTACATACTGAACGAGCGTACCATCCCCCCAACCAAACAAGGACAGGAGATGGTAAACTAATTCACCATGACGTATCTTTCCATGTTGTTAATCCAATATGGTATCCTGACCCCAACAAGGTTCAATACCTTCTCATCGAAGTAGTAAGTCACACCTACAACCAAACAAGGACAAGATGTGACGAACTAATTCGCGACAAGTTATTGTTCCAAGCCACGGTCAGATACAAGTACCTAAACCAAAAGTAATTGTACCTAATGGATAAGGTAGCCTAACCGTTCTATATGAAATGTAGTTAAGAATAATCCTTCCTACGCATGGGACCTGGCTGAAGTGGATCGGCATAGTCCTCCCTTGGGCACCAGATGCCCCATCAGAAAGAGCATGACGTTCCGCAGAATCGTCAGTGGCCGTCAGTAATCATGGGTCATCAACCCCGTATCTCCAGCAGAGAGTACGGGTCACAAGGAAAAGTGCATCGAATCCCATACGCTAAGGAATAGTCCTTTCCGCCCAATGCCTACTGTGTTGTATCCACAACACAAACCACTATAACCGCTAAGTCAAACTAGCATGCAATCTCTGTTAGCGGTTATTCCTATCGCACGGCTTGTACGTACTGGTGGACAGCCAATCACGTACTTCCGTGTCCTACATGCGACACACAACTTCGTGTTACAATGTGTCAAGGCCAATGAATGCAACACACAAGGTGGTCCCTTAAATCTAGGTTTAATTTGTAAGAAAAATAATACACAGCAGGAAATATAAATGAACAGTAAGTTCTAACAGTTATGCCATGTATCACAGTTTATTTTACATAAAGAAAATAAATAATGCATGAAATATGAGCTAAAATAATTAAACAGCGAATGGCAAGGTGTCTTGCCTGGTAGGACGCCTGGTGTGCTGCGATGATCAAGGTGGCACGATCTGCAAATTTGGTGTAACAACTACACAAGGGGACCTCGGATGGTGGCACGGATCGTGTCATTGGGTCCAGAAGGGTTAATTTAGTTAGAGTGGACATAAGGTAGTCTCGAAATGGGCGAAGAAATAGGAACTATAGGACTTGGATACGGACAGGAGAAAATTAAAGAAAATAAATATTTATATATACGAGTTTTAGAAAATATTTATAATTCCTAAAACTAGTTTTCATAAGTCAAAATAAGTATAAGAAAATACTCACAGTCAAGAAAATCAATTTTGGATAAAAATACAAAGTTCGTCAAAAATTAAATATTAGATAGGAGCTATATTTTTATTAGTAAAAATAATATTTGATAAACACACAAAAATTTGGAAAACCGATTTAGGAAAAAAAATTCTATGTTTTCTTTTATTCAAAATATTCTACATAAATATCTAAAAGTCACAAAAACTCTTTTCTTATACTTAAGCTATAATTCAACTGGGTAAAAAATATTAGAATCATCAAAAATAATACGCTAATATAGTTCAAAAAATATCTCGATGTATATTAATATTAATTAACAACACTAATAGAAGTAAGCCAAACAAATATTCTTAACTAAAATCAAAATAATATTAATAGTAATATAGCAATTATAACCATACAATAGAATTTTTACTTATAAAGAATAAAATAATAATAATAACAATAATGAAAAAAACAATAATAATAATAATAATAATAATAATAATAATAATAATGAAATGATAATGAAAATAATAACTATAATAATAACAATAATAATAATACTGATTAAAAAGAAAAGAAAAGAAATAATTAAATAAAATAATAAAAAGCATCAACACACTGGTTCTTCTCGAACCATGCTTCAGTAAAAAAATAAGGAAAATAAAAAAAGATTAGAGAGAGAGGGGAAAAAATCGAGGAGACGCGGCGATCCGACGGGGCTCCGGCTATGGAGTAAAGGGAACGGCGGATGCGGTGGAGAGAGGAAGAGAGGGTGCTTGCGGCTACGGCGGTCGGGAGCTTGGCTCGGCCCGCGGCGGACGCGGTGGGACGGACGGTGGAAGAGGAGGAAGAAGCGGCGGACGGTGGAGGGAAGGCGGCTGCGAGTGTAGGATGGGGAGAAGGAAGGCGGAGAGGGTTCGGTGAGGGGCGACGAGGCCGCGGCGGTGGCAAATCACCAGGGCGACGATGGGTCAGTGGTCCGGCGGAGAGAGGCTGTGAGCGGCGGAGCTTTGGACAGAGGCGGTGCTGGGTCTCAGCGTGCGGAGGGGCGCGCCCGTGGCTCGGGGGCTCGGCGACGAACCCGTGGCTGATGATCGAGGAGCTCGCCGGCGGTCGGCGGGTTCAACGGCTAGGAGGGGGTTTTCGTCGCTGCGATTCGGGATGGCAGCGGCGGTCGCGGGGAGCTCAAGGCTGACGGGAGGAGCACGACAGCTCCGGCCGGCGGAGATCAGGTGAGGTTGTGCGTGTTTCTATTTTATGGGTTTTTTATTTTCTGGTGGTTTTGGGGAACGGTCGGCCTCCGGCCGGTGGCCGCGGTGGCGGTGATGATGATGGTGGTTGGGTGATGGTGGCGGTGGTTGTTCGGGTGGCCAGGGTTTTGACGGCGGTATAGGGTTCTGTGGCGATGTTCGTGTGTGGCCGACTGGCGGGCGTGGGCTGCCGCGACAATGGCCGCGGTGGCGGTTGGGTTGGTCGGTAATGACGGTGAAGGTTGTGGTGTTGGCTGGTTATCGTAGGGGTCGGGGTGTTGGAGTCGGACAGCAATGGCGGAGGCTGGGTTGGATGGTTTATGGTGATACGCGTGGCTGGACGGGACATGGTGGAGGGTGGAGTGGTAACTAGGTTTAGGATTTGTGACGTATCGTGTCGGGGCTGTCGGCACGTCGAGGAATATGTATTTGTAATAAAAAAAATAGTGGAAAAAAAAGATGGACAAGGACACGATGCACTCACGGTTGATTTTGTCGAGAATTTGGAGAATAGAAATACATGGATGAGTACCTGCCTATTTATAGGATGTGGGAATTCCTAATTAGATAAAGTTTAGGATTTGTTTAAACCCAAAATAGATAATTCAATATATAATTTAATTCAATTCAATAATCCAAATCCAAATCAAATCCGAATTTAAATCTAATTTAAATTATTTTGGCTTAAATCAATTGAGAAAATTCAAATTCCAAATATCTAATCTATTTAAATAATTCCAAAAATTGAATCAAGATTTAAATTGCCAAAATATTTTCAAAATATGTTTTCCAAAAATGCTATTATAATAATTTCGAAAATATATTATTATTTAAAAATAAACTAATAAAATATTATAAAATAAATATTTTTGCACGAAGAATATTATTTATTATTAATAACTGCTAAAAACAATAGACTTTTTATAGCAAGAATAATAATTCTATATAATATTTTGAAAGTGCAATAAAATAGAAAAATTATTTTTCTAAAATATGTACGCTCGCACATATTCGCACTCGTCGAGCAAATTCAAAAATAAAATAAAAGGTCGTGCGCGACGTATAATACGACTACGCGATGTATATTACAAAATTTTTAAATCAGTACCAAAATCGATAAAAATATAGTAGAAATTTAGTGGTTTTACAATTAGGGTTCAGCAGACAAGGATGGTGAAGCAATAGCCATCCGAATAGAAACGTGTACGGTATTTCGGTACGAGGAAAGTCTTGCCTCGCCGCCTTGTCATTTAACTTGGTTTGTACAAAAGAATGCAATCCTGCGTTCAAACGGCAGGTCATAGCCGACAAGAGATCCATCTTGTATCCGAAGACAAGACGTGCTGCAGCAAACATGACACCTCGATGGAATCTGTCGACTGTACTGGCTCCTGGAACTAGGAAGCGCCGCAACCATAAAGAGAGAAAGCCTGCTAGCTGGGCCTATTTGGACATGGATCTGTAACCCTGTCTGAGATAACTCTGAAGGGTGTCACCAGCCTTGAATGGATGCAAGTCCTCATCCAGTTTGACATCTTCGTGATCATGTTGCTCCATCAGATATAGCATGTCGCTCTGACTGAAGGGTTCAAAGAAACGAGGAGCACAGGCTTGATTTTCAAGTGGCTTGTCCTCCCGTGCATGACCCAAAAAGGGATATGGCATCCACTTGGTGGTATAACAAGTACCTGCAGTGGCACTTTTGTAATAGAGCAAGCAGATCTTATAGTGAATAATTCTTGGAAGACGACGATCATCTGAGGGTTCTCCTCTGCCATAGTATCCAATTCGTCATTTGTGGGCACATACTCTTCGTATGGATTATCGTCCATTGGTAGATGAGAGAGATAATCCATCTGATGGAGAGCAAATCCCATTTCTCCATCAGGGGTCATGAAAGTTCCAGTGCTTTTGTTATACCTCTCTACTAAAGCCAGGAACCTATAAGCGTTCAGGCGAATGCTGTAAACTGTAGTCCAGATGGCATTATAGAGACCCAGATCGAGGAGCCTGTCCTTGAATTGATCCAAAATCCAAATAGATAAGCTGCTCCAACGCTTTATATCTGAGTTAACCAGACTTGTCATTCGCATGCCGCGATCTGGATATCTTCCTTCAGCTCTTACAAATGTATTCGCAAAAATGGGTATTCTGACCGGAAGGAGTAGAGAGAAATCCTCAGGAGGAATACAGCTTGGCTTCAAACCTCTCAAGTAGGTACTATATTTTTTGAAAGTACTGTAAAAGAGGTCTCTATACTTCGGACCCATTCTATAACAGATTTTGCAGACTCTAGCCTGCTGAATTAGAGTCATATCCCATGACATTCTTCTGGAATAGCTTGCAAATGCATATTGAGATAATGCCATAGACCTCGATATTTCTATGAGGTATATGCCTTTATCATCATTTTTGAATATTCTTTCCTCTTTTTTGGTCTTGGACTGGAAAGTCTTCTTGATGGCAACCCCGAATAGAAAAGCAGTTTTCTTGTGGACCACAGTATCCAGACTTTCTAAGGGTTCCCCGTTCATTAAGCTCAGCAAGGTTTGGTTCTCTTGGGCCATGAGAAGGGTCTTTCGTGCTTTAGGACCATCGCACTGAGGGAATGTGATATGAGACAAATTCTCTTTGTACTCCGGGACATTGAATGCTGAAGCAAATCTTTCAACATTAGGGTCTTCTCTGAGATCAACTGCAAAGAAATACATGACCAAAAGTTAGAAGCAACAAGAGTGTGTAGCTTTTTTAAGAGCCAATCAATTAAGTTGTGCAAACATCTTAGGTTGCGCAACATTTAAGTTGCGCAAACATCCCGAGTTGCGCCACATCCTGGGTTGCGCAATAATTCAGTTGCACAACATTCTGAGTTGCGTGACAACCTGGGTTGCATAACATATTGTGTTGCATAAAACTTAAGTTGCGCTACATATATGTTGCACCACAAATTGTTTGCGCAATATTTTTGATTGTGCAACACAACTGAGTTGCACAACAACATGCGCAACACAACTAAGTTGCACAACAACATGCGCAACACAACTGAGTTGCACAACAGCATGAGTAACACGGTTCGTAAGAACGAACAGTATTCAAATAAAGCAACCACACCATAAGAAGGGGTGGCGCAGAGTTTGTGCTGCACCAAACACTCTAAGAAGAGGGGTACAAGTCAATTTTATCTCACATAAAGTTCAATTTGTTTGACTTCGATCACCTTCAAGAGTTGGGCTTGCAGTCTCTCGTCGAGAAGAGGGCGGCGCATATTATGACGTACACGTTGGCGGAGCATGAGTCGAAGGGGCGGCGACACCCTTCCCTTTGTCGACGGCGGTCTTCTTGAGGGCCATATCATCGAGGAAGTAGTCGGAGAAGAAGGGTTGCAATAGTTCAAAGTATTCTCTCAAAAGATTAAAAGTAAATGTAAAGTGTTACAATCAGTTAAACGGGGGTTATTTATAGCCTAAAAGACAGAATCTTAACAGTCACCCTGAGTTGCGCATGAAAAATCGTAACTGCTTGTAACTGACTGCACTAAACAGGCGCAACTTGACTCAGTCATTGTCGTAATTCAAAGTATTTCGAAGTTTTGTGACCTTTCAAATTTCAAAAACTTTGAAGGGGGTCTTGTGGAGCCAAAAAATCAAGTTACGCCATATTTTTATTGCTCAGCAATCAAGTTGCGCCCCAATAATCAAGCTGCGCCACTATTATTAAGCTCAGAGATCAAGTTGTGCCACTGTTAAGGCTGTGCCAAATATTAGACTGTGCTCCATCATATTGTGCCAAAATCTATGTGGCGCCTGAAAAATAATTGCCATCATTAACTGACAGCACTGACAACTGACAGTACGGTGTAGGAAGAAAATCTCTTCGAATCCCGCAACGCGTGGCGCTCGAGACAATCTGTTATGATTTGATGACAGCTGTCCCACGCACTCTGTGAGTTGTGCCTAGGTGCAATCTGAACAAAATCTCCTGACACACTTAAATGCTGACCACGTGCCTATGCACTTAGTTGCGCCTAGGCGCAACCCAATCAAGCGCAGTTTGACACGTTGACTGAAGCTTGCGCAACCTGATAAAGTTGAGACAACTTATGTTTTAAAGCAGGATGATGTGGCGTACATGCCAACTTATGATGATACGCGTCTAAATACAGTTAGTACATATTTGTGTAACTGAATGGAAGTTAAAGGTTGGCAGAACCCAAAGTGGCGTAGTTCAACCTCGCGCACATCAGAATAACTGCTAAAACAGTTATTTCTAGAACTCTATAAATAGTGTTTCCAATCATTACCAAAGCATCGGGGAGATCAAGAACTCTTGTAAAATTGCTGCTGCATTCTCTAGAGGCTTCAGTCTTCAAGTTCACATAGTCCAAGGGATAAAGTAATCATTTTCTGATCAAATTCCTAACGTTGTACTTCCCCATAAATCAATTATAATCTTGTACGCTTTTCTACATTTGTAATCAAACTTTAGTTTTTACAAACACAACTGTGTAATAGTACACACCAATCCATTGGAAGCTGTTCCGTTGACAAAAGCTATTCTCGCAATCACCGACTACTTCTCCGAATGGGCGAAAGTTGTTCCGTTGAAAGAAGTAAAGACATCAAACGTGATCATTTTCATAAAACATCACGTCATTTACCGTTTTGAGCTGCCAAGGAGGATAATTCATGACAATGGTCCGCAGTTCACAAGTCATGCCTTCTGTCGATTCTGTGACAAGAACCGAATTCAGAATGTGGCTTCAACGGCCTATAATCCGTCAGCTAATGGTCTGGCCGAAGCCTTTAACAAGACTATAATCAAGCTTTTCAAAAATTTTGTGTCTTCAAACAAGCACGACTGGAATGAAAAGCTTGTCGAGTGCTTATGGGCATACCGTACTACAATTCGGACGGCCACGGGAAATACGCCGTTCTCTCTGGTTTACTGGAGCGAGGCAATCCTCCCACTGGAGACCCAGATCTCCTCGCTCCGCGTAGCCCTCACTTATCGACATACCTCGGATGATAATTACCGTCGACGGCTACAAGTGCTGGAAGCCCTAGACGAGAAACGCTTACAAGCTCAACAACGAATCGAGCTCTATCAAGCATGCATCTCTGGAGCCTTCAACAAGAAGGTCAAACTGAGAATATTCCAAGTAGGCGACCTCGTCTTGACAGTTCACAGACCGATGGTTATGACTCACAAAACTGTCGACAACTTCCAACCCAAGTGGGAGGGCCCATTTGTCATCGAGACCGTATTCTCCAACGGTGCGTACTGTCTCATAAAACAAAATAAAGACTTGCTCATGATGCCCGTCAACGACAAGTTCCTCAAGAAAAATTATGTCTAAATGGTATCTTCCAACTATCTCTCAGATTGTGAGTTATGTACCCTTTGGTGCCGCTGAACTTACAATCTGACCCCAAATCTTCCAGATTGTAGAGTTATGTACCCTCAGGTACCGCTGAATTTACTCTCTGACTGCTCCGAGTGGATTCATATCGCATCTTCGGGGCGACAAGTCATGTATGATCATACCTCTGAACTTCCACACAAAATTCTTTCCCCTCCAGAGTTTGCCTCAAAGTCTATTACTCGCACAACCAGTGCGCAGAAGAGTAATAGGTCTACCAAAGATTATTCTTGGTTATAGTGTATCACGTCCATATTACCTCTGATACTGATAGTCTTCCGACTTGACACCTGTACCCAACCCGGGATAAAGGACACGGTGTTAAGACCACAAAACCTATCACGTCCATATTTTCTCTGTTGGATTTTTGTTTCAAATCTATTACCCGCACCGCTAGTACGCAGAAGGGTAATAGGTCCACGAAAGTTATTCTAATCTATTACTCGCACCATCGGTGTACCAAAGAGTAGTAGGTCCACAAAATATTATTCAAACATATTTGTTCGCATTTCCAGATGCACAAAAGGGCAATAGGTCCACAAAATTCCCCAACGGAAAAAACAACTACGTCCATATTACCACTGAGTTGTTTTTCTATCCATCACAAACAAACCACCCAATACATAGAACTTCCATATTGATAGCACCTCTGAGTTGTTCTGTGTACTCATTAGGCCCACTCCGTCTACGTTCTCATTAACTCTGAGTAGGAAGGATCTACTTTAGACCCATATTTACCACGTCCTCATTACCTCTGAGTAAATATGTTGGTTTTATCTCCACTTATTATCCATACTCGCACCACCAATACACAAAAAGGATAATTGGTCCACAAATGTCCTCTGTTGACCACAAATGCTGTATTAGTTCCTCTAGTACATGTACCCCTTCTTCCCAATCATATGCTTTTGGAACCCAGTTGTCCCGTGGCATTCGTTGCCCGTTATATATAACTTCCATGTCCATATTACTTCTGAGTTGTTCTATGTATCCTCATTTGAGTCCACTCCCACCACGTCCTCATTACCATCAACCCCATATTTACCATGTTCTCATCACCTCTGAGTAAATATGATGGTTCCCTCTCTCAACTTATTATCTATACCTAAAACCAAGGTACGCCAAGGATGATAAGTCCACATAAAATCCCCAGTAGAAGTACCCAAACATATCACTTCCATGCTACCTATGATAGTATTGCCATACCTAAACAGATCTACTTTCCATGCTTCTTAATCTAAGTATTCTAAATTTATAATTTGAAAACATTGAAGGGGGTCTTGTGGAAGCATGGAAAATAAGATATTACTTTTAGTCCCACATCGGAAAGAAGAAGAAGAAAGGGCTCATTCCATTCTATATATAGAGCCCCCTTGCCTCCATTGAAAAGGGCACCAAAATAAAAAAGAAATGAATCACTCAATTGAGTCACTCGCTGTCATAGCGAGGATGAGTTAGGTTCTGAGTACTATGTGCCTTCATGGGCTAGTATAAAGAAATCTAAGGCAGCATGGGCCATGCGCTTCAAACATGCTCTGCCAACAATAAACCAAAGATGCACGCAAAATCATGCGTGCTACCGATAGTAAACTGTATTGAATCGACTCGGGTGCGTTTGCACCAGATATGAGCCGACTCTTAAAGTCCTCCTCCCACTTGGGTGCAGCTATTGCGCTTGAACCAAGTCGGGGGGAATCTCTTGCGGGCCAGACCCCATGCAGCCCATTGAAAATGTCGAAGCTTCCAACTTGGACTCTTCCTACTATGCACCTTCGGGTGCTAAGTCGAAGAAGTCTAGGGCAGTGCGGGCCCAATAAGCCAAGACAACTGTCTAAGATGCGGACCATCAGCGGGTACCGTTAACTGATTATACGGGCTCCTGATGGAAAGTTGTACAGAACCACCTGCATCCAGTCCTCCAGGGCTAACAAACAGGATGGGTCTCAAAAGTCACCCTACAACAATCGAGCGCAGTACTTTACTAGCCGGTGATCAGGAAGCGAGCAAATATGATGGTCCCAAAAGTCTTCCTACAACGATCGAGCGCAGTACTTTACTAGCTAGTGATCAGGGGGCAAATATGATGGTCATAAAAGCCTTTGCACAATGATCGAGAGCAATACTACATCAAAAAGACCTATTAATGACGCTTGATAAGTGTTTTTTATGACGTCTGATGTGGAAGCATCATCAATGTTCAGCAAGACTAGAATCTATGACGGTTTATATTAAAAACGTTATTGATAGTGCTCCAGGGATACGAGCGTTATAAAAGAAGCACGAAAATTTAAGTCGAAACCTCGACTCCCCCGCAATTCTTTCGCACTTAAGAAAAATTCTAAACCTTTTCTCTTTCTCCTTCTCCTTCTCCTCCCGCTCCCCAACTCCCCTCAGCCCACTCTCCGCTCCCCAACTCCCCTCAGCCCGCTCCCCGCTCCCCAACTTCCTTCAGCCCGTTACTCGCTTCCCTCGGTTACAGACTCCACCGCAGAGGGAAGGTTGTCACCGGCGTAGCCTTCACCACCGGTTTATCCTAAAATTTCGATCATTGCTTATTTTATGCCCTAAATTCAAAATATCCTAATTTTTGACAACCATACATGCATCCATCTCTCCAAAATTAGGGTTCTTAATTTTAGGGTTTCCCGACGTCTCCGTCCACATCGGCGATGATCCGAAAAGGGCTGCATCATCGTTGACTTCTCTTGATTAAGTGAGTGATTTTGATTTCAATTTTTTCCCTAAAAAAATATTTTGTTGGGAGTGAAATTTTTTCCCTAAAAATTAGGGTTCTTAATTTTTGATTTGGATTTTTTTCCCTAAAAGGGTTCTTTGATTTTTTTCTGTTTGTTCTTGTTCAAGGGAGTGTAATTACATTTGGGGAGCCGAGTCCGAAGCCTCTCTACAGTCACAGCCGCGACCCGGCAAGTTGTTGTTCGTGCCTACGAGCCGAGTCCGAAGGCTCCCTTCGGATTTTGACACTAAATTATAGGGTATAAATTCTAAACTCTTGATTGATTTCAGTTTCTGGGTTTATTTTATTTGTCGATGATGTTGTTGGATCTCGATCCCTACAAAAAAAGGGTTTCGATCGACTGATACGTGTTGGGTTCATTTTTGGCTTGACGATCCTACGATTGTCTTTGTTTGAGAAGCACGAATGATCTTTAGATCATGTTCGGTTCTTTACTTGTTGTTGGATCATTTTCGGTTTTGAGCTACCTAGCTGCTGTTGGAATTATTTGTGATGCATGTATTATTGGTTTAGGTTTTTTGTATAAATTATTGGTTGGGTTCTCCTTCCTATACTTGCTGTGGGATGTTAGTTTAGGTTTTCCTTATTATACATGTTGGGTTGGGAAAGATTTCTTTGCTGTAGGAGATGTTTTGCTATTTGGACTAAAATTGTTGGTTGGGTATCTATTATGCATGATGGGTTTAACTTGGTACTGTGGGTATTTTTGTTAGAAGCTTTTTGATATAAATCACATGCGGGTATATATTAGTTAGGAGTATTTCTATTTCGGGAATGACATCTCCATTAGCATGTCTGTATCGTTGATTTTGGGACTACGTCCACTATGCCATGCCTAGATGTTTTACTTTATTTATCGGTTTCGGTTTTTATTAGAGTGCTCTGATACTCTTGGTGATGGTCGTTCGACCAAATGAACCAAAGCGTTGCAGATCGTATCGGATACACTAGCTCCGTGTCAGGACGTGTCCTATACGTGTTATGGCATGCTAGTACAACAGATGATGATTGATCATTATCTGAGACATTATATATCTTATTTTGTTTCTTGTCGTTGGTCGTAGTTTGTATGTTGGTACTGTTGGGTTGTTCACTCTGGGTGCAGATACGGTCGTGTTAGTACGAGTCAATACTGGTCACGGATGTGAGAATACCTTCGTGTCGATGATGTAGCCTCTCCACAGTTGCAGCCGCAACCCGACGAGGCACTGTGCGTGCCTGCGAGCCGAGTCCGAAGGCTCCCTTCGGATTCTGATACCAAATTCTTGGGTATAAATTCTAAACACTTGATTGATTTCAGTTTTTAGGTTTATTTTGTTTGTCGATGATGTTGTTGGATCTCGATCCCTACATAAAAAGGGTTTTGATCGACTGATACGTGTTGGGTTCGATTTTGGCTTGACGATCCTATGATTGTCTTCATTTGTGAAGCGGGAATGATCTTTATATCATGTTCGGTTCTTTACTTGCTGTTGGATCATTTTCGGTTTCGGGTTACCTAGCTGCTGTTGAAATTATTTATGAAGCATGTATTGTTGGTTTGGATTTTCTGTATAAATTGTTGCTTGGGTTCTCATTCCTATACTTGCTGTGGGATGTTGGTTTAGGTTTTACTTATTGTACATGTTGGGTTGGGAAAGATTTCTTTGCTGTCGGAGATGTTTTGCTATTTTTATTAAAATTGTTGGTTGGGTATCTATTATGCATGATGGGTTTAACTTGGTATTGTGGGTGTTTTTGTTGGGAGCTTTTCGATATAAATCACATGCGGGTATATATTAGTTGGGAGTATTTCTATTTTGGGATTGTTATTTCCATTAGCATGCATGCATCGTTGATTTTGGGTCTACGTCCACTATGCCATGCCTAGATATTTTACTTTATTTGTCGGTTTCGGTTTTTATTAGAGTACTCTGATACTCTTGGTGATGGTCGTTCGACCAAATGAACCAAAGCGTTGCAGATCGTATCGGATACACTGGCTCCGTGTCGGAACGTGTCCTATACGTGTTATGGCATGCTAGTACAACAAATGATGATTGATCATTATCTTAGACATCTTATATATCTCATTTTGTTTCTTGTCGTTGGTCGTAGTTTGTATGTTGGTACTATCGGGTTGTTCATTCTGGGTGCAGATACGCTCGTATTTGTACGTGTCGATACTGGACACGGATGTGAGGATACCTTCGTGTCGATGATATAGCCTCTCCACAGTTGCAGCCGCGACCCGACGAGGCGCTGTGCGTGCCTGCGAGCCGAGTCCGAAGGCTCCCTTCGGATTTTGACACCAAATTCTGGGGTATAAATTCTAAACACTTGATTGATTTCAGTTTTTAGATTTATTTTGTTTTTCGATGATGTTGTTGGATCTCGATCCCTATATAAAAAGGGTTTCGATCGACTGATACGTGTTGGGTTCGATTTTGGCTTGACGATCCTACGATTGTCTTTATTTATGAAGCAGGAATGATCTTTAGATCATGTTCGGTTCTTTACTTGCTGTTGGATCATTTTCGGTTTCGGGTTACCTAGCTGCTGTTGGAATTATTTGTGATGCATGCATTGTTGGTTTGGATTTCCTGTATAAATTGTTGCTTGGGTTCTCCTTCCTATACTTGCTGTGGAATGTTGGTTTAGGTTTTCCTTATTGTACCTGTTGGGTTGGGAAAGATTTCTTTGCTGTAGGAGATTTTTTGCTATTTGGATTAAAATTATTGGTTGGGTATCCATTATGCATGATGGGTTTAACTTGGTACTGTGGGTGTTTTTGTTGGGAGCTTTTCGATATAAATCACATGCGGGTATATATTAGTTGGGAGTATTTCTATTTCGGGATTGACATCTCCATTACCATGCATGCGTCGTTGATTTTGGGACTACGTCCACTATGCCATGCCTGGATGTTTTACTTTATTTGTCGATTTTGGTTTTTATTAGAGTACTCTGATATTCTTGGTGTTGGTCGTTCGACCAAATGAACCAAAGTGTTGCAGATCGTATCGGATAAACTGGCTCCGTGTCGGGACGTGTCCTATACGTGTTATGGCACGCTAGTACAGCAGATGATTGTTGATCCTTATCTGAGACATCTTATATATCTCATTTCATTTCTTGTCGTTGTTGTAGTTTGTATGTTGGTACTGTTGGGTAGTTCATTTTGTGTGCAGGTACGCTCGTGTTTGTACGAGTCGATACTGGACACGGATGTGAGGATACCTTCGTGTCGATAATGTATCCTCTCCATAGTTGCAGTCGCGACCCGACGAGGCGCTGTGCATGCCTGCGAGCCGAGTCCGAAGGCTCCCTTCGGATTCCGATACCAAATTCTGGAGTATAAATTCTAAACACTTGATTGATTTCAGTTTTTGGGTTTATTTTGTTTGTCGATGATGTTGTTGGATCTCGATCCCTACATAAAAAGGGTTTCGATCGATTGATACGTGTTGGGTTCGATTTTGGCTTGACGATCCTACGATTGTCTTTATTTGTGAAGCGGGAATGATCTTTATATTATGTTCAGTTCTTTACTTGTTGTTGGATCATTTTTGGTTTCGGGTTACCTAGATGTTATTGGAATTATTTTTGATGCATGCATTGTTGGTTTGGATTTTCTGTATAAATTGTTGCTTGGGTTCTCCTTCCTATACTTGCTGTGGGATGTTGGTTTAGGTTTTCCTTATTGTACATGTTGGGTTGGGCAAGATTTCTTTGCTGTAGGAGATATTTTTCTATTTGGATTAAAATTGTTGGTTGGGTATCTATTATGCATGATGGGTTTAACTTGGTACTGTGGGTGTTTATTTTGGGAGCTTTTCGATATAAATCACATGCGGGCATATATTAGTTGGGAGTATTTCTATTTCGGAAATGACATCTCCATTAGCATGCCTGCATCGTTGATTTTGGGACTACGTCCACTATGCCATGCCTAGATGTTTTACTTTATTTGTCGATTTTGGTTTTTATTAGAGTAATCTGATACTCTCGGTTTTTCGATATAAATCACAGACTCTATAATTGATATACTCTAAAAGTGAGGGTTTTGCTTTCTTTTTCAGGGTTTTGCTATACGTACATGTGCTATGGACTGTCTTCATGTGACCAAGTTGAAGCGTTATATGTGTGCTTCTTCGCTACAGTATCTGTGAGATTTTTGATGTCGATAGTTTTGATGTAGCTAAAGTATACTCTATATTGGATACTGTAATGCCTGTGGTTCGTATTACGTATTATTGGAATACGTGTACGTATTTTATCTTGTATTGAATGATTCCTTGCTTAGCTCTTCCTTTATGGCTTGGTTATTCTTGGTTTGGGTTGGATTGGTTCGGTTTGGGATTGCTATGGTTCATTATGAACCAAGGGTGAACCCCCTACCTACCCCCACTACCATTTATTAACCCCACTTTCTTCTCTCTCTTTATTACTCTTCTACTTTCCTCCATTAATTCTTTACCTACCAGAGAGAGGGAGAGAGAGGTCTAGGCAAGTGCAACTTGCTTCATGGAGGAACTCCAATTTTATTGCTTCATTCTCTTCCTTACAGCATTCTAACTTACTTTAGAACTTGGCATTTTTACTTTCCATGGCTAGATTCTTGTAGATTTATATTTATATTATTTTTAGATTTTTTGGGTTTTGATCTACCTAATCTTGTTATTTTCGAGTTTTGATGGTTCCATGTTATAGAGAATTTCGTTCTACCCCATTTTGACCTATGGAAGTTCGGATTTGGGCTCCGGATAATAGAGTTATGCAGCTTGGAAGCCATGGCCTATGGTGTACTTCTTCTCGGAAATTTGGAGAAGAAGCACAGTCCCGAGCCGCATGGTAGCACTTGACCGCATGAACATTCATGCGGCAAGTCAGTTCCAACCGCATGCGGTATTACCTTGACTTGACTGCATGACAAGTTCATACGAAAAGTATTCCTTCTCAGCCGCATGACTGAGGCCCAGTCCTTCCTGGCCGCATGGATTTCCAGCAACCCTGAGCCGCATGAACTCAACGCTCGTGAGCCGCATAGACCGTAGTCTCCCAGCCGTATGGGTTTGTTTCCCTTGACCGCATAGTCATTTCTACCCGCAGCCGCGTAGGTTGCTCCTCCCCGGCCGCATGTACTTGATTGGTCAGCCAGCCGCATGGACCCATCCCTCGCCAGCCGTATGAGTTCCCTATCCTCCTGACCGCATATGTCTTGCCTTTCTCAGCCGCATGACTGAGTGGATCTCCGAGTCGCATATGACTGATACCCCTTTGACCGTATAAGCCCTTCCCTTTTTAGCCGCATGCGCCTGACCCTATTCAGCCGCATGGGCTGTTCTCTTCCAGCCGCCTGAGATCATTCCTAGCCGCATATGCCTTAGCCGCATGGCTCTCCTATAGCTCTGTGTATTGATATTTTATAAGATATTTTACGTCCATTTTATATCCTTACGCCTTTTGTCATGAATTTGATAATCACGAATTTACTTGATATGTTTGGACATGATAATTGAGCCTGACATGACAGTGACCCGTAGTGGTGCACACTTGACACGATAACCTGACATGATAGTGGCCCGCCGTGGTGCACTCCTGACAAAGTACACTTGACACGATAACCTGACATGATATATCTTGATAAGCTGTTGCGACGGCTCCATGACATGACATGACCTGTATAATTAACCTGGACACCGTGGACGATTGTGCTTGTACAAATGAACCAGTCCTGTCTTACATCATGTCTAGGAAGGGACTCCTGAGTACCACGGTCGGGAGCACCTATTGAAATGAACTAAGGACTAATAACTAGATTAATATATTAGTCATAAAGAGATCTTCCAGCTACAGGCAATCCCATTACCTGGGCACGCCTTGGGATCTGTAGCCTTCCGTCGAGTAGGGCACATTTCCAGCACACTGTCATGTGTTGCACCCTTCAAGCTACCTAAGGGTACATGTGTTTCCTGGACGATGTACCCACCTGAATTCAACCCTAATCTTCCAACCCGGGTGACCTGGATGGTCTGCAGGGCTTGTGGCTGTGGAATAATCTCACTGCATCTTGTTAGTAATTAGGCTTGTGACAACCCTAGTTAGTTAAAGTATCAAGTCGTAATTCTTGCTTGGCCGTGAAATGATTGGATGGAGTCTAACCAGTCTAGTCTTATCCTGATCCTGTTCCAGGTTACTGTATGACCAGAATGTTTGTATTATTTTACCGATAAATGGTGAGAATCCAAGTTCCGTTCAGACAAAGGGTTACAACCCCGGTCCTTGTTTGGTTAACGGGTTGTAACCTGGTTATCTGAATAGCTCCACGGTTATCTCGTCGTATATCATCCTGCTGTATTTTCTTTATTTCCAGTTCTTACTTTATTTATACTCTTGTGCTGATTGCTGGTTTTAGTTCCTAAGTGAAGCTTCCTTTGTGGTACTTGCTCTTTCTGGGGTCTGACCCAGCTGGTTTTGTGTGGCCAGATTCGGAGCAGCTCCAGAGGATCTATCGACCTTCCAGCCAGATGGTGGCCACTAGACGGAACCCTGGCAACGAGTGGGTTTACTTTTGATCTCCCACTTTATTGTAAAAATATTCTTTTGAGACGTTTAGCCGACGAGCACCTGTTTAGCTCGATTGCAATTTTACTTATCGTCTGCCTACGGGCTGTAACATGATTGACAGATCCTAGGGTTGATCATGTATGACTAAACCCTTGCTAGTCCTAACATTTTGTAACGGCTAGCTTCATGATCAACTGAATATGTAATGTTAGGGACGCCTTACTATTGTATATTTGGTGATCATCTTGTAACATTTACTTACTTGCTTATGATTGAGACATTAGGCTTGTTCATGACCTTAAGAGACTGTTGGCTTGTAGTAAACCCTCATGTATCTAGACAACCGTGACCGTATAGCGAGATAGATTCCATTTCATATACGTAGCTGGCTATGTCTGCCCCCGCTCTCCAGTATTCTGGTTCTGGGGCATGACAGATACTCTATATATTTTGAGAAGATGTATATAATAAAATAGAGAAATGTAGAATGGTAGCTAAAATACTCTATTTTGAGGCAACAAAATGGAGAATGGTACTTTATATTAAATTTCAATGCTTTGTTGTGAATATGGTTCAAAGTGGTTGTTTTCGAATTAAATTGAGCAGCGTTTGGAATGTATAACATGCAGTATAGAGCGTTATAAATGTGATACAACGACCATATACAGCGGTTTTTCATAACTATCCATAACGCTTTGAACATAAAACGTAGCAGAAATTCAACCTATTAATGACGGTTTTGGATGAATTATCTATAATACTTTTAAAAATATTTATAACACCCGATTTCATAACGCTTGGACTGAGAAAAAAAGCGTCATGGTTTGCAATTAATGACGTTTTTTAGCCGTCATTATAAGGTATTTTTGTTGTAGTGCAAGTACTTTTACTAGCCTCAGATCAGGGAGCAAATATGATACCTATGCACCCGGGCGCTCGGAGTACCCGGGCCCACAAAACGGATACGAAGGTAGATCAATCCGCTAGCAACTTGCGAGAGGTGATTACTCACAAACGTAAGAAGAGAGAAGCAACCTTGGCGTGCGATGAGCCCTTTCCAAGACATCACTGCACCCAAGCCATCATCAACTGCCGCGGCCATAAGACAGTGGCTCCACTATCAAGGCAGTCTGTGTTCCAGCGACTGTGACCTAGTGCGCTTTTCCAACGTCATCTTGGAAACATGATGCCAATTGAAGACGTTGTAACGATCTTCTCTCAACTAGATGCATTACTCAGATGTCTCAGTGAGGCGCATCGTCTCAGTCAAGCGTACCATAATCTTCTGAAGGAGTCCACCGTCAAATCTTCTTCGAACAAGGAGATCCATAATCTGCAGTGCCAACATTCGCCAAGGAGGAGGGTCGATCAAATTTATTTTTTTAGAAGTCAAGAGGGAGACAAATGAAACTCTCTCGAATCATGACATTTGGCACAACACCTTCTCCTAAGGCCCCCATACCCATTCAGCCAGAAGATATCCTTCATGTGGCTTAGTCATAAAACATTTCTCATACGGCTCGGTCATGAGATGGCCTCGTGCGGCTCGGTCAGAAGGCATTCCTCATGTGGCTCGGTCATGAGACATTCTTCATACGGCTCGATCATGAGATGTCCTTCATGTAGCTCGATCATGAGACATTCCTTATGCGGCTTGGTCATGAGACATCCTTCATGCGGCTCGGTCATGAGACATTCATTCATGCGGCTCGGTCATGAAACATTCCTTCATGCGGCTCGGTCATGAGACGTCCTTCATGCGGCTTATGCGGCTCGATCATGCGATATTCTTTCATGCAGTTCGGCCATGAGACATTTCTCATGGGGCTCAGCCAGGAGACATCCTTCATGCGGCTCGCCACAGAAGATTAGTTGATGCACATGACAAGTTGATCAGGTCTCAACTGCTCAGATTTTCTACAACGATAAATCATAATAAATCCTAACAAATCCCCAACTATCAGTCATAGACCGAGTCTCGAGGCATGATTACGGCCATGTGGCCCGAGGATTTGCCATATGGCCATCTATGAGGCTCAAAATATCCTTTATCTCGAAATTACTATAAATACCAGGGCACCACACCCATGCAAATGGTTGGCAATCCAGGGCTGGCAACCTTCGAAAAGTAATTTCTTCTAGAACTAAGGACTGCATTAGATAGTCCAAAGAGTAAGGCAGAGTTGATAACACTTTCCCGAGCCTCTACCGTCACCCCCCAGAATCAAAAACAAAACAATTATACTTAGATTGTTTCTTAGGATTTCTTTTTAGGCTTTTCTTTGTACAAGCGAGTTTATAATCAATTTCAGTATTTCTGTAATACATGTCTTTGATTTTTAATGGCAAATAGAAGTTGGTCGGTTATTATCTCAAAGTGATCGAGATATTGATTCAGAGATGTACTGCCATCAAACAATGTTATAGTAGGAGGCATATACTTGGGAGGAAATTGTACCTCTTTCCACTCAATAGGGTATAGTTGGTTGACCCAGTTTCTGCAGGCTGCCTTTTTGCTTGAAGTCTTTGAATTAAGAACGCAAGAGTTTCATAGCCTCGTTATTGTCTTTCGACAGTTATGGAGTAGTGGATTGATTGGAAGTGTTAGAAGGAGGGCCTACATGATAAGCACCACGCCCAGCCCCAGATTGACTTTGAGTAACCTGCATTGGTATGAAGGCGATATGAGGAGACTGTACCCCCAAACCAACATTGATAGGAGCAGATGACGATATAGGTTCTTGGGTTGTATTCACAACCGGTGGAACAGCCAATTGAGCCATAATTATGGTGTGCATGCTTGCCACCATTTTGCCTATCGTTTTTAATTTAGCTTCTAGCACGACGATTCATTGCTCTTTGCTAGCAGAACTGGAAGCATCCTGATCTTCTGTGATGGTGTACGCAGTCACCCCTCTGGCTATTGAAGAAGAGATAGTCTGCTAAGAACTCTCACTGGCGGCGTCAAAATCGTGTAAAGAGCTACCCCAGGATAAGAAATGGAAAGATTCTTTTGACCGATTATAGCTCGACTCCTTGATCTGGTGTGCCGATAGACCCCATCAAATGTGCGATGAGTACGAACTGGGGGTCTATGAATATGGGTCTGAGACGAAGTACGTCTTGGTCTACCTCTAGCCTCGTGAGAGCGATGAGTTGTCATGTTAACATAGGCATATACAGACTCATCTTCTGAAGATACCTCAACAGGATGGATCAAAGTAAGACGACAAAAAATTGACCATTTGGCTACTTTGCAACAACACCTGATTGTATTCTTATGTGAGCTATAATGATGTACTATTGGTGGAGATAGGGATACGGCCTTTCGTTTTTAAGAAATTAGATTACGGAGGTCAATTTTCTTAGTAGAAAAAGAGGGAAGATGTAGCATATTCCTGGCCTTATTGGTTCTTGAAGGTATAAGGAAGCGCTAATTCAGCCGTATAAGTGAGGGGATTTTTTGCACTCATCCTTGGGCGCTTTGAAGTAGTAGGTGTCACCCTTTGAACATGATTCACATTGGCAGAGGAGAATTTTGGGCACCTAGAACATATAGGCGCCATTGCTTGTTGAGCAATGGGGCGTACATTTTGGTTAAGTTGGGCTTGACACCTGTTAAGATGGGTGCACATATCAGTATCAACCATCATTTCAGTCTATTGTACTTGGAGTTTTTATCGTACATTATGACTTATGTGCATGTGAGGGGTCGGAAGTATCCCCTTTTGTTGTGCGCGCAATCTCTCAGCAGCCTTAGTGCCTTTGCTGAAAGATTCAGGGTTTGGCAACATAGATGGAAGAGAATGGACGCCCTCAAGTGGGCGCCTATCTCTCTGTGGCGCATCTCCCACAGAAGAACTAGGGATAGTACACCTATCTCCAGATGATGCGTTCATAAATTTGGGCATCACTGCAGAGACAGATTTGAGAGAATGGGCGCCCTTAAGCGGGCACCTATCTCCAGATGATGTGCCCAAAGATTTAGGCATCACAGTAGAGGTAGGATCAGTGGTCTTGAGAGAATGGGTGCCCTCAAGTGGGCGCCTATCTCCTTTTGGTGCACCAGCAGGCCTAGGCACCCATTCAAGGCGCCTCTTTAAAGAGTGGTTCTGCACTTGTACAGTGCACCTAGCTTTGGTCATAGTGTCGGTACGTACCCTGTTTGCAGAAACAGGGGCACGCTTAGTACCAAGATCACTAACATCTTTTCGAAACCTGTTTGGTCGAATTTGACGACCAACGTTCCTTTCTTAGAGCCAATCAATGATGAATCGCCTTGAGTTGTCACCTTCTCGTTGGAGTAGAAGGTCATCCCCAGCAGTGTTGCCATTTTGTTTGCAAAAAATAAAATGTGTTTTTATTACAAACTTTAAAGAATCGTACACGAGTACAATAAATTATGGAAAAATACAACGGTAGGAGTCTGGTCAGATTGATGCTTTGTCCCTTTGATGAGGCGATTGTGGATGAAAGCAATCTTGTTACTGTGTCTCGGAGCTTTTATTGACGATGAATCTTCTGTATGGCTCAACCATGTAGAAGTATCGACAGAACTTTGGCTTCGATTAACGGTTGAAGAACTTGCTCTTGAGAATTGATGATTGCAGAAGATGGAAGTGCGATGAGTGCTCTAACTATACCCCTCCTCTCTATATCTGTAGGTTGGGGGAATGGAGCTCTATTTATAGAGCCAAGAGATAACCACCTGACAATTATCCAAAGTAGGCATCCTTTTATCTGGATAGGCGCCTAAGACACTGGGTGCCATTTTTAAGCAGGGGTACCTTTGACATGTGGCACCTATGCAGAATAGGCACGTGGTCGTAGCCAAGTGATGGGCATGTTCTTCAGGAAATTCAGAGTAGTGCACCACGTTCAGTATGTATGGCAGATTAATACGTCAGCAGGAAACTGAATACTTTGAGAAAGACGCCCAAGGAAGTAGGCATGTATAAAAGTTAAGCACCTAGTAGTAGGCGCCTAAATGGGTCAGGACACCTCAGAGAAATAGGCGTCTGAATGCATAAGGATCCTAGGAAAATAAAACTCTTAAGAAATAATGGGTGCCTAAGAGAGTAAGGCGCCTAAGAGACAATGGGCTCCTAAAAGTATTAGGCGCCTAAGAGAGACAGACATTTTGAGTGCCTACATATCCAACATCTTGAGGATGACCAGCTACACCCGAAGTACTACCTCAGTACTTCCAGTCGCATCCGTCATCACACACAGCAGTGGATGAGCAGTCAGGACCAATACTAGATGTCCAGCCATTGGCATAGTATCCTCCATCATCGTGAGCTTAGAGGGTCAGGCAGCGCAGAGCACAGTTGTATGCGAAGTCTTAGGGGTAGCTCTAGTATCTGCATGAGGGTAGTACCTTAGGAGTCTCAGATACCATCTTTATGGTCTTCTTTTAGTTATGCCCTTTCGATTTATCCTTCAGTAGCAGGCCAGGTAATGGCAATATATCTTGGGTTCTTGTCGGCGGCCTTGTATTCCACAGATATCAGGGTACACAGTCGGCTTGACTTATTCGGTGAGTGAATGAGAGTCTTTCATCCCACTCTTCTGTCATTGTATCTTGAGATACATGATATTTATCACGTGTCTCGACTACGAAGATCATACGTTTTAGGTAGAGTTATGTCTTAGACTAAGTCATTGGTACCGACATAGTTTGAGACTTGACCCCTATCTATTTTAGGAGTCAGCATAGGCCAGCGAGGGCGGGTCCCGACTCAACTGACTCAGAAGACATATTTATTCATACGCCTCCAGCCCTTCTTGATTGTTGTTAAGTTATTGTTTACGCATTTATTTATATTACTATTGCCTTTATTTACTTATATGGCATGCTTTGTTTTATTGAGATAGTTGTATTTTCTTGAGCTTTTGTTTTGGTTATCATGCTTGACTAGCTTTAGGAAATTTCGAGGACAGAATTTTTTTAAGGATGTAAGAGTTGTGAAACTCGTCTCATAGTATTGGTATTTATATACGGATACATATTTTGGTATTGTGTTTCGTATTTTCTTGGTTTTCGGAACATTTTAAATTTATTTCAACTTATAGATTTTCTCCTTGACCGACATATCTCCAGTATACCAGTGTATTCCGACGGCATACCTCCTAGATAGATTTTTCATATTTTAGTTATTTTTTATTTCAGATACTTATATGAATAGTATTTCTGATATTTTTGTAAATAGTGTTATGGATATTTTGATGAATAGTATTTAGATATTTTTGTGTATAGTGTAGATGCATCATATTATCCAATGGACACTTGGTTTTCTTTAGATGGCAAGGATTGACTTAGATCTTCATATGGATCACCATCCAACGGTTATAGTTAATTATCCCTTCTATATATATATTATTTCACTTTCTTTCTCCTCTCTCTTTCCATTCTTTTCACTCTTTCTGCATTTTTTCTTCTCTTCTCTCCCCTTGGAGCTTGCCAAGAGCTTGGCCTTGAGGCCTAGAGTGTAGTTTTGTACCCCTCTTGGAGGTGGAGTGGAAGATTAGGCTTGGAGCTTAACCTAGGCAAGTATATCCTGCCAAATCTTGAACAATATTATTTTTGTCATTTTGTTTGTTCTATTCTCTTCCTTGCATGATCCTAAGCCTCTTTAGAAATTAGAGTTTTTAGTTTTGATGTTTACATTTTTGTAGATCCAAGTTTGTAGTTTTCTCAATTTTGTTTGGTTTTAATCTCCTAAACTTTGTTATTTCCAAAATCTTATGGTCCTATATTTTACAGAATTTCATTCTATCCAATTTTGGCTTTTGAACCACTTGATTTCGATTTATTTTGAGTAAGTTATGGCATTTTTGTAACACCCAGTTTTCCAAATGAGGGTAATTTTGAACTTTTGTAAAAGTTTAATATTTAATAATAGGATTTATGATTTATTGGAATTTTTAATTAATTTAATACTATTTAAAATTGGTGAATTATAATTTTGATGTGTTAGCAAGTGAACTATAGAACTGTTGAGCCTAGAGACTAACCATGACCATGGGGACCTAACCATGTGATTAGAATGACTATTTACAACTTTTTAGGCTAAGGGTATTTTGGTCATTTTGTAACTTTTGAATTATTTAGGATTTTGATTAATTGATGAATTTTAGATTATTTTAATAATATTTAAATTGATGTATTATGATTTTGGTCATTTTTCATATTTTAATATTTTTGGAAAATTTTATATTTTTAATATTGTTTTTATTGGATTTGTTTAGTCGGGTTTGAGTTTCGTCTCGTTCCGACTTGTATTGTGACCCGGGTAGCTTAAACTCTAGATAGGACCCAATATTAAGTTAAGCATGGCTCACAAGACCCAACCTTAAGTTAATTAATTAAGCTAATTTTTATCATGTTAGAATGGTTAAGTTAGAGACTCAAAACTAGATCATTTTGACCCCAAACTTGAACCTAGTCTAGACTTAACCATATGAGACTAGATAGAGGAAATTAGGACATTTCTTATTAGCCCTAATGGACTCTTTATGGCAGCCACCTTTAGGGGAGAATGATTCATTTCATTCATTACAATCTTGTCTCTTTTATTTTCCTTTTGTTCTTCCCCAATTTTAGAGAGCCTTCCCATTGATTTGATCTCCAAATCAAATCATTCTTTCACCAAACCTTCCCTCAACCATTCCCATTCTCCAAGTGAAGGGTGCTACCAAGGATTGGAAGAGGAGTACAAGGAGGAGTGTCCACTTTGAGGGATTCCACTCCCAATAGGTAAAACCCATCCTCTAAATCGATATTCTTTGCATATAAATTAGTTTTGAATCCGTAGGATCCATCCTCATGCATGTGTCCTATTTAGTTTCAAATTTGAGACCATTTGGAGCTCTCTTGAGGATTTTAGATATGTGTCTTGTGTCCTACTTGATAGATCCCAAATTAGGACACCCCATGTGTATGTATGTATGATAATAGTTTAAATAGATATTTAAATTCAGTTTTAGAATGGTTAGAGAGTGGATTGATCTTAGTTAGGATGGTTAGAATGAGTTTCATTTGGATACCTATGTTTGTATCCAAGTATCTTGGCCTATATGTGTTCTTTTGTCCAAAACAACTCAAATTCGTCATAATATCCATCCACGTTTTTATTAACCAAAGCAACTTAGAAATGTCATAACTTTTAGCTTAGAACTCCGATTTATCTTCCATTTTTTATCGAAGTTAGCTTTCCAAATATATTTTTAATAGGCCAAATTCTTTCTGTAACTTTCTGTAGAATTATTTGAGTGTCAACTGTACAAAAGACGAACGTATTTCGGTATTTTCGCGATTTCGGGAGCTTCCGGCCACGAAAATGCGATCCGTTTGAAGTTTCGGAAAGCTAACATGAAGGGATACAACATACTTTAATCCTAGAATTTAGTAGAGGCCCAATTGGTACAGTATTGGTTTTAAGTAGAAGAGTAAATATACGATATATGCATTTTGTGTAACCTTGAGCCTATGTAGTATAGATATTAAATGAATATAGAGTATGTAATACATGATATGTTAGATGAATGAAATGATATATATGATATATATCCTCTTTACATTAATGTATATATATGGTTGAATGCAAGCATGTAGGAATGCAATTAATATAATGTATGTAAGCAATACATAAATGCATGAATGAAAGAATGATATACAATGTATGCATGAAAGTATATAATGAATGCTAGATATGAATACTAGGTATACATGTAATGATAGATATGAATGCATAATATATAAATAATATAATGCAATATACAATGATAGCATGTATGGTAATGTAGAATATATGATGCAAGCATGTATATGTCCACTGTCTTCCCTTTTTCTTACATTTTCCTTCTCTTCCCTTTCTTTTCAGTTTTTTCTCCCTTTTTCCCTCTTCTATTTTTACATGTTGTATACAATGTATATAATACATTGATGCATGTAAGTATGTAATATGCATGAATGACATGTATGTAATAAAACTAAGTATATATATGCAACTTAATGTTATGTGAATGGATATAATGCCAGAACTAAAATATGCATGCATATGGGATATGAATGAATGTATATTAGACAAGCCATGCAACCCCTTTAACTTGATATAAAATTTGAACACACATGTACACTATAACCCTTTCTTGAAAATGTGAATCTAGATAATGCAAACACTTGTATTAACACTTACACATTAGTCTTAATGTTGATTTAGTTTCACATGATGTATCACATGCACACTTGACACTTAACACTATCACACTCTATCTCTTAGCATCCTAATACATGACTTGTTGTATGATATATATTACCTTATTATAGCCTAATATCTATAGATGCCTTAACCTATTTTGGATGTATATATATATATATGATAAATATATACAGATGGTTGTGAGTGATGGCTTGTTTAGCCTTGTGTTGTTGTGTGCTTGCTAGGATAGACTAGTTAGGCTTAGTGAGACTTGATGGGATTAGGCTTGACCTAGTTTGACTAGTATTGAGGACTATAGTTGACCAAGGTTGACTTTAGCCTAGATTGACCCCAACATCATGTAGATGCATTGTACCAGTCTATTTCTTTATTTTAGACATGTTGTGACTTGTACTGTTCTTTAGGAGACAGACACCACTCCTCAGACAGTAGATATTCTTCAGATACTCAAGATACAGGCGAGTACATTCTCTGATCATTTCATATCCTATTAGAATTATTTTCCTACTTTAGATTACTTTACTTGATACTGTCACGTTGGTAACACGGATTAATACTATATGGATCCTTTCTTGAGATGTTATCTCCTCAGAGAGCATCGGATACTATATGTTCTGTGCGTTTCACTTACATTGGGTATCACTATACTTCATGGTTCATTGATCACTTGTGACATGTACTCTCATGATCACAGAGTCTTCCTTGAATCACACATTAATGTACATTCCCAGAATCACCCATTTATGGGCCTACCATGTATTACCCCTTGTGGGCCATTACATGGATCATAACATAATATGGCTGGATCCTTGTGTATTGATTGGGGGTACAGAGGAGTAGAAGTAGACATGTAAATAATATCCAAGTAGTGTAGTTCCCAGAATCACTCCATAGTATAGTTCCCAGAATCTCCTATGCCATTCACATGTGTATATTGTACTCTGACTCACTAGCCACTGTTAGTTCTCTATTTATAGTAGATATTTCTATCACAGTTCTTTCTCTGTTTACATTCTGTACTTTTTTTCAGTTCCTGTATCTTACTCTACTGTATGTTTATATTTTCTAACCTGCTATTATCTGTTGAGATGTATTGTGCTCGCTCCTGTCCTGACTTGACCTGTTGAAAATATTACAGAGGATGAGGAGGAGGCCTGTATGGATACCTTCTACGGGACAGCTCTAGATGAAACCAGTGATCCGGATTTCCAGCCTGATCCATTAGCTATAGAGACTGAGGCTCCCTAGTCTAGGTTTTACTATTACTGTCATCGGGATCTGGATTGTATATATTCTTTCATATTTAGTAGTTGAGACTTGTATTTCTGGATGTTTGTTGAGATGTTATCTTAGACACTTAGACTCTGCTGATCATCTGTATTTCTTTGAGTTCTATATCATATCGTGCTTCTTCTTCCTTAGTTGTGATTGAGTTTACTTTCTGCTATGTCACCCCCATTCGGAGAGTATAAACTGCTTAGAATTATATTGTTAGATGTTGTGACCTAGGACAGCGTTCTACCGCCGACACTGTGGCATAGGCTTAACGTACCCACGACTCGTGCCTTACTCTAGGGTGCGGGTCATGACAATTTTGAGTTTATGGGTTTCCTATGCACTTCGGTGCTGGTTAGGGGAAGATGAACAGCCTGCACCTGCGCACTTGCGTGCAGCCTACACCTTCATGTGCATTATGTACCTTTCTGTGCAGCCTGCAAACCTTCCTACACAGCTTACACACCTTTCTGCGCAGCCTATGCACCTTTCTGTACAGCCTGTGCACAATCTTGTACAGCCTGCGCACCTTCCTGCACAGCCTGCGTACCTTCCTACACACCCTACGTACCTTCTTGCCCAGCCTGCGTACCTAACAGTGCACCTTCTGATACAGCCTCCACACCTTCCTGTGCAGCCTATGTCCCTTCCTGCGCAGCCCGTGCACCTCCCTGCACAGCCTGCGCATCCTCCTGCACAGCCTATCACCTTCCGGCATAGACCACACCTGTACCTACCTATGCAGACTGCACCTGCGCCTTCCTGTGCAGACTGCACCTCCGCTTTCCTATACAGGTTGTACTGCCCTTTCCTGTACTTGGCCTTTTTGTCTGTTTAAGTTGTTTTGTAGTTAGAATCTTGAAAAACACAAAACATGAAATTTGTAGATCATTATCTTGGCTTCAAGAATCTTCTTGTTTTACCTTACTAGAAGTTCACATGTGACTGATAGTTTCAATCACAGTTTTTGATCTTCTTTGCATGTTTTCTATATTTGACCTAAAATACGACGACCTAACTTGATAACTTGTTAATATTGAACTTAACTTGAACCTGACAACATGATATTATCTTGATAATCTTGATAGTGGCCCGTCGTGGCGCACCCATGTTACATGTCATTCCTTGTTTACTAAATAGTGGCCCGTCGTGGCGCACTCATATTACATGTCTTCCTTGCTTACTAGATAGTGACCCGTCGTGGTGCACTCTTGTACATGTCTTTCATTACTTAAATGATAGTGGTCTGTCATGGCGTATCCCCTATTTTCTCTATAGTGGCTCGTCGTAGCGCACTCCTAGCTTTCAGCTTATTATATCTTCTTGTTGTGGTTTGTTATAGTGCACGTTCTTGTATTGTCCAGTCTAGTATATCATGTCTAGGATGGATTCTGCGGAATGCCACACCCAGAATCCAACTAAAAAATTGTTAAGGATTAACAACTAGCTTGATTATCTAGATCATTGGAAGGGGAAAATTTTCCAGTTACCTGCAGTCCTTCGTGTTTCGATCTATATATATACATGAGATTTAGAGCTATCTACCATGCTGATCACTCTTCCAGCACACCATCGAGTGGGGCACTTCTTTAAGACACACGTTGTCACGACCTGCACCCGGTATAAGGGCACAAGTGCGTAACAGCGGCCAGCCTACGCCACAGAATCGGTGGTAGAATGCTGTACTAGGTCACTATCTGAACAACTCATACAATTATATAATGTACCTGTCATGGATCTCAACTCCAAATGGAGGACAAGTAAAGATATAGTAAAACTCAATCACAGTCTAAGCACAATAAGTTAACACATAAGTCTAGATAACTAATAAGACTAAATAATAATATCTCAAACAATCTCAACTACAAAGTCAAGTATCTCTACTCATTACAATTCAGGTTCTAAACATGAAATCTAAAATAAGTCCACTAAACTAGTATTCCGGTCACTCCTGAGAATCGGGACCAAAGGTAGCTAATCCCTCCTTGGTTCCATAACAAGTAGGGCATGTGTCCTCAGGGCAAACATCTATAATATTTTGTCAACGTATCCAGTCAGGAATGGAATGAGCACATCTCATCTAGAAATCCCTAAGTAAATAGCAAACATCTGAAATATTTTGTCAACGTATCCAGTCAAGATTAGAACGAGCACATCTCAACGTAGACAGTTATATTGATAAAAGCATGGTAAGTTTTAGACAGGTAATGAAGTAGAACAATAGTTATAACAAAGAAAGTAAATACTATGAAACAGAAGATCATGGCAATGAAGATTGTATAATAAAGCAAGCTAAACTAGAGAAATATGATGTAAGTCCAGACAGTACGATATAAGTCAAGTGTGATCCCAGTGTGAGTCCAGTACAATATGAGTCAAGTGTGATTCCAGTATGAGTCCAGTAAGTGATTCCAGGGTGAGTCCTAAATATGACACTAACCAGTGTGTTTTAAAATACCGAGGTTGACATGTAAATGATAGGGGATAAGTACAGCTCATCGTACACTTGGCAAGTGTAGGACTGCTATCATTCCAGATTAGACCATATGGGGTGATTCCAGCATTTTGGGACTGTTTACATGTCTACTCGAATATTTCTCTGCCCGATAAGTACAAGTGAATCTAGAAAATGACACGAAGTAAAATACAAGTCCAGCTAGAACATGATTGATGCGAGCAGGTGTCACTACCACTTTCTAGAATAAAGGTATTTTAGTAATTATGAATTTTTTATTATTTTCATATTATTTATTTGGTGTAATATGATTTTGGCCTTGCTAGTAAAACCTTAGAACAACTTAGCCAAGAGACTAATCGTGACCATGGAGACCTAACATGTTTGGGTTAGTAATTAGACTCTAATCTAGCTTGGAATGACTTAAAAATCATTTGGAGATTTGAATTAAGGAGCTAGTTTGGGCCTTTAACTTATGGGCTTGTTTTTACAACATAGGAAGAGGAGTTGGGCCTTTGTGACTTAGCTAGACCCTAGCCCATCACCATGGTCGGCTATGAGAGCCTCCCCCCACTTATTTAAGTCATCATTAGCCCCCTCTTGCCTCCCTTGTAGCAAACCCGAACCCTAGTTTTTGTTCTTTCCCAAATTTGCCCCCTTTCATCAAATTACCTCCAAATTGAACCAAATCAGTTTCATTGCACTCCTCTTGTCAAGAAGAAGCCTCTATTGGCTAGCGAGCAAGGATTGGAGGCATTTGACCACAGGAATTTCGTGTTGAAGCTTTTCAAAGGGCTATTTCATTGAGATTCCAACTCCCAATAGGTATTGATATCTAAACCCTTTAGATTCCTGATTTCTCTCCATAGATGCATTCATTTAGGGTCCCCTTAGCTATAGGCTAAGTTTGGGTTTGATTCGTGTCCATTTGATATACGTATCGAAAAGTATTGGAGTGTTGTGTAAGTGTTTGATGAAATGCCACATAGAAATGAATGTTAATAATTTCAAAACAAATTACTTATTTTTGTAGCTGGTAATGTGTAGATCTCAGATCCAAGTGACTGAGTCGATTATGGACATGTTTCGTATCGTATTTCGGACACGAGGATGCATGCTCGTGCTGTGGTGCAGTGTCCTGCTACCCGAGTCCTATTTATCGTGGACATGCCTCGTGGACCCACCAAAATTCGTGTGTAGGTGGGGGCACTGTCTGACAGCATGCCCCCATAGTTTTATGAGATTTGATCGAGTGGTTTGTAAGTAATCGAGTCTGCACTGTTTTGTTCTGACACACGAACGCACGAATTTGGCCACTGATATGGGTTCATATCATGGATACGATGGGACTAAGACACCTAACAGAGGCACTGACACGTACCCCTAGACCTAGGCTACCCTAGGACTTGACCACGAGACACGTAGTTGGACACACTGTGTCCTAGACCCCCCAACACACCCCACACACCCCATGCCTGTGCACTTCACACGACACTCTTCACTTGGCCTGTACACTTCATTAACTTGTTGTACACAGGACACACTGCACTCTTTCCATGGCTGAACACTACTAGATACCACTGCTACATTTGTCTTGCTCTGGACACTTGACCACATGTTTGTACAGTTGATTCATTTGCTGTATACTCATTGCACATTTGCATATCATGCAATCTTTCATAATGCATTAGTTCACATTTCCTTCATACACACACTCTGAACCATTACCTAGTTGTTGACACTTGCACCCTTGTATTGCTCTACGTGGCACTTGACACAGCTGTACTTGTATTTGACACCCGTTCTGATACTCACTGACACTCATTCGTCATCTTATTGCATTTACTTTTAACAATACTTTGTACTTGACACTCATCTTCACATGTCTATATACATGCATTAGTTCACACCATTGTACTCCTTTTCATTGTCCTGCACTTAGAGATTTGCCATGACACATACAGACACACATGTCTGATGGCACTAGACATAAGTAGTTTTTGCATATCAATGTCATTCATAGGTGAATCATATGTATTGATATCTATCTTGACTTTCCTGCATAGTCAGACATCAAACCATTTATCAGGTCATTCCATATTCATGTACTGCATTCATCCAATACCCAACCTAGTTTACTCCATTCACATTTTCTGAACTCTCATTACCCTGCACTTGGGACCAAAAATGTGTTGCACTACATTTATATTGTACCACCTGCATTGTTGATGTAAAACCCCTATTTTTTAAAAATTATTTTTATTGTTTTATTTGACTTCAAATTTAATTTATGCAATTTGTGATTTTTATTAGAAAAGACCTTAGCCATTGTTGAAGTTTGGAACACTAGACTACCAAGAATTTTTGCACGGAAGATGTAGCAGTGTGCCTTGACTAGTATACTAGCCATGCCGGGGGAAGCCTAGCCATAGTAATGTCCAAACTAGAAAAACTAGGCCAAGTTGTGAATGGACTTATTTAAATTATTTTAACTAAATATTATTTTATATATTGATTTTTAGATGACCCGGTTGTGCCAAACCAGTCCGGACCAAATTTAAGCTCATGTAGGCATGTGGTGGGACCAAGATGACCAAGTAGAAATATTTCATGTGTGTACAAATATTTTTAAATAATTTTAAGACTTGTTGAATATTTATTGACTTTTGGTACAAAAATTTATATTTTATTAATAAAATAATGTTTTACAAGATGGTATAATTTTTTGGACCCACACATGGGTGAGCTGTAAAGTTCAACCATTGGGACGATTTATTATTATTTTATTATAATTTAAGTTATTTCATGGAGATTAAAATATGTTCATTCTATTTAGATATTATTATTATTATTATTATTATTATTATTATTATTATTATTATTATTGAGATTGATTTATTGTAAGATAAAATTATATATATATATATATATATATATATATATATATATATATATATATATATATATATATATTTAAATATATTAAATATTTGGATATGTGTTATTTAAAGTGTTATTTGTATTTAAATGATTTTGAATATATATAGTTATATATATATAAGATTTAAAGAATTGTAAAAAAAAAAAAATAATATTGCAAGTGGTCGGCCCCACCAAGTGGGAGCCGACCACATGCAAGTAAAAGCAAGCAATAGCTTGCTAATTTGCTTGTGCGTCCCTTTAATAAGCTACAGTAACCCTTATAGGCCGACCCCCTCCCCCTTTTGTGTATATACATACATAAGCATATATTTATACATGTTTAACAAAAACCCTAAACTCCTAATCACCATTATTTCTCCTCCTCCACTCTCCTTCTCCTTCCTTCCTCCTACCCACTCTCCGGCGTGCTGTCCGCGAGCACAGCAGCACCACGCGACGACGGCAACAAAAACTACAATGACAACCACAATAACAGTTTTCAACGACGAGGTATCCAACTTCTCCATAAAAATTTTCTTTCAATTCTAATCCGATTGTAGATCCGTAAATTTCTGTAGATAGCCCACATGACCCACTTTTATCACCTTCAAATATATTTATTTATTCTGCAATAAATTCCAGATTTAATTAAGATTAAAAATCACGAAAAAAATTGATTTTCAAAAACATTAAAAACCCCGTACGAGGTACGTCCCGACAAATCGGGCGACCCCGTCATGAACCGAAAATACCGAAAGGTCCGTATCAAATTTGTGGACGTGCAAGAATTGACGGGATTCAAATTGGTTGCGTATGTGCAACAAAATTGGTCCGTATCCGTCGATTTTTGCGTATCAGGCTTTTCGGATTTTTCCAATTACTTTGTGTACACTCATCAAATCGCGACGAAACTTGTGCCATTGGACTCGAAATATTTTTTTGGTCCTGTGAGCCAAGTTTGGTCCGATTCTGAGACCGTTGATCGGGACGCTATTTTGGCGGGCCCACAATCCCACTCAACGGGCGATTTTGTGCACAGCCCACCAGAATCCAAAATTGGACATACCGTTGGGTTCGTCTCATCAAAATAAATCCGTAGACATGTAGTTTGACGACTTTAGAGATCGTAGATATTGGCACGCATTTCGGTGCAAAGCGGGTCAACGGCGGACATCAGTTTTGACCCAAAATTTACGATTTTGCCCCTGTTCCAGAATTTAACTTTTGGACAGGCATTTCTTAGGTATATCTTCTTCACCGAGATCATTTTTTATATTTGTTTCAGCGTCTGGAGTCATCTGTGATTTGTGAGTTTTGGTGCTGACACTTGCTACTATTGGATTTGTCCTTTCTCGTATCGCAGGCAAGATACCTTGCCATTATACTATTTATTTTTAGTTTGTATTTTATTACATATCACTGTTTATTTATTTCTCATTCTTGATTTACTGCCTGCTCAGTGATATTAGATATACTTTGTTACTTATCCTTTGATTGTATATGGACCTAGGAGTTAAGGAACTACCGTTGTAGTGTATTGCATATACCTTGACACAGTTGTACCATGAGGATGTGTGAGATGAATAGCATGTAGAGGTTCTTGTGTCTGGGCTGATCCCCCATGTGCCTTGCGTTAGGGCTAACTACTAATAGAGGCGTGTTAGGAGACTTAGCAGTTAGTAGTGTTACATAGTCGTGGAGGCGACATGATAGGTACATTAGATGGGGAGAATATTTTCTTGTCATATGGGCTTCGATTGTACTTCCCTTATAACCCGGAAGCTCCGCTGGAGATACGGGTATGAGCCTCTCAGGTTGGCCACTGTCGTTTTTGAACGTCATGCTCTCGGTCACTGGTGCCCAAGTAGGGGACTATAGCAGATCCCATTTACAGCCAGGGCTCATGCGACGAAAGGTTTGTTCTTAATTGCATGATCACTTTAGTATGGTTAGAGTACCTTATAGTTGTCTTGTCACTTACTTTTGTTTGTGGCATATTTATATTCAGTATTTATATGGCATGTTTATTGTATCTTGTTACGTCCCTCTGAGGACCTGATTATCTCTCCAGGTGTGTGCTTCTGTGATTTTGCAGGTGTTCTAGCCAAGGTCGCGATCTTCTCCATTCTTTCGAAGACTGATTACGCTTGGTTCGTCTCCTTATTTTATCGATCACTTCTTGTACATTTTATTCGAGATAGTTGGTAGTGGACTTTGTCTCCGCCCAACGATTGTATACATGACAAATTCAAAGTTGTGTTTATATCAATTATTTATCTAGTGGATGAGATTTAGTTAATATGGTTCTACTGTATTTCACAGCTTATGTATTTATACGAGGTTTCCATATATTGGGGTATACCTCGTATGTATGTAGCTGGCATGGATACGTATCTAGTCCTAAGTATTTTGTGATTGGGGCGTTATATGTTTTTGTGGTAGCCCATGCAGGTCGAGTTTGTCACTTCGGTTACGTAATTGTACCGATAGTGAGCCTGTAACATAGGATTAGAATCCTAGGAATCTCATCCATACAGCTTGACCTCTCTTGACCTCTTCCCTTGGCTTCAAATTCTGAACTCTTGTTCGACCTCCTTGAACTGCATCTTGCTTGATTCCTTTCTACCATCGATTCTTATTTTTGTGCTTAGTGTCAACTAGCAAGAGGACTACACTATTATATGCTCATAGGTCAAACACATGGCTAGAATGGTTATATTGGCAATTGGAATACATTCAAGACTTTAATTGAGTTAAAAAGGCTTTTTGTGAATTAATGATTAGTAATTTGTAAAGTAGAATACCTCACCGCCTAACAAACCTTTTTCCTTGTGAACCACATTGGTAAGTTCACTTAGACTATAAATTCAGAGGACCTTAACTTATCTAGACAACCAAACCGTAAGTAAAGAAAACTAGGACAACTGTATAGGCCACACTTCGGGAGAGCCTTGATTTTAAAGGATCTTAGGACTATTTAAAAAATTTCATCAGTACCTCCCTAGCTCATATTTTGACTATCTCATGCTGCCAATGTAGCTTCAGTTTTGTAAGCTTATTTCTTTACCAAGCTTGATCATGACATATTTTACTGGGTGCACCCACTAACATATTGTCTAATCAGAACCGGTGCATAATGGTCTGATCAACCTATTGTACTTTGGTTCGCTTATCATATCTTATTCTATGCGGATAGAGACATAGTTAAACCTGCCTTAGGGTCTCTTCCGCTGACAGCCTTGGCAATTCTCATTCGAATTATTTCCGTCGCCTATGAACCTCGTTTTCGTACTAAATAGCATCGTCTTTGAACTCTTTTTTTTTGTGGGCTTTACTTACTTTAGAAAGACCAGACACTGTACTTGATAGATGGACTCAGAGTATCATCTTTAGTTTCCCAGTCAGTTATTTATACACAAGTGTATATAGCCACCGACCGACTCATGTGGCTGAATCCTCGCCTTTAACCACTCCTCATTTTCTCAACCCTAGAATTATTATCGTGTCCTTCCAATTATTCTTGAGCACTCGAGAATGATTCTAATCATTCACTTAAATCAAACTCTCAATCGAGGCGATTAGTCTCCAGTTACTCTCTAGGGATCATATTTCCTAAATGTCTAATTTATTCTCTTTGATCTACTCAATTCCTTATTACTCTCCAAATTGGATTTTCGAAATTTTGCTACCTTCACTAGCAACCCTTATTCCATTCCATAATCATGATATATTTTTGAATATATCGACTCCATAATTTTCTAATGCATGGCTTGTGTTGAACGTCGTTTCATCGCCTCATCCAAAATTTAATCAGTATGTTGGTATTGATAAACTCGTTTCTATCTCTCAACCCTATCTACCTATTTTTTTCCTAAATTTCGAGGACGAAATTCTTGTAAGTTGGGTAGGATGTAAAACCCCTATTTTTTAAAAATTATTTTTATTGTTTTATTTGACTTCAAATTTAATTTATGCAATTTGTGATTTTTATTACAAAAGACCTTAGACATTGTTGAAGTTTGGAACACTAGACTACCATGAATTTTTGTACGGAAGATGTAGCAGTGTGCCTTGACTAGTGTACTAGCCATGCCGGGGGAAGCTTAGCCATAGTAATGTCCAAACTAGAAAAACCAGGCCAAGTTGTGAATGAACTTATTTAAATTATTTTAATTAAATATTATTTTATATATTGATTTTTAGATGACCCGGTTGTGCCAAACCAGTCCGAACTGGGTCCGGACCAAATTTAAGCCCATGTAGGCATGTGGTGGGACCAAGATGGCTATGTAGAAATATTTCATGTGTGTACAAATATTTTTAAATAATTTTGAGACTTGTTGAATATTTATTGACTTTTGGTAGAAAAATTTATATTTTATTAATAAAATAATGTTTTATAAGATGGTATAATTTTCTGGACCCACACATGGGTGAGCGGTAAAGTTCACCCATTGGGACGATTTATTATTATTTTATTATAATTTAAGTTATTTCATGGAGATTAAAATATGTTCATTCTATTTAGATATTATTATTATTATTATTATTATTATTATTATTATTATTATTATTATTGAGATGTATTTATTGTAAGATGAATATATATATATATATATAAATATAAAATATATATATATATATATATATATATATATATATATATATATACATATATATATATATATATATATATATATATATATATATATATATATATATATAGAGAGAGAGAGATATATCTAAATATATTAAATATTTGGATATGTGATATTTAAAGTGTTATTTGTATTTAAATGATTTTGAATATATATAGTTATATATATATAAGATTTAAAGAATTGTAAAAAAAAGAAAGAAAAAGAAAAAGAAAAATAATGCAAGTGGTCGGCCCCACCAAGTGGGAGCCGACCACATGCAGGAAAAAGCAAGCAGTAGCTTGCTAATTTGCTTGTGCGCCCCTTTAATAAGCTACAGTAACCCTTATAGGCCGACCCCCTCCCCCTTTTGTGTATATACATAAGTATATATTTATACATGTTTAACAAAAACCCTAAACTCCTAATCACCATTATTTCTCCTCCCCCATCTCCTTCTCCTTCCTTCCTCCTACCCTCTCTCCGGCGTGCTGTCCGCGAGCACAGCAGCACCCCGCGACGACGGCAACAGGAAACAACAATGACAACCACAATAACAGTTTTCAACGACGAGGTATCCAACTTCTCCATAAAATTTTTCTTCAATTTAATCCGATTATAGATCCGTAAATTCCTGTAGATAGCCACATGACCCACTTTCATCACCTTTAAATATATTTATTTATTCTGCAATAAATTCCAGATTTAATTAAGATTAAAAATCATGAAAAAAATCGGTTTTAAAAATATTAAAAACCCCGTACGAGGTACGTCCCGACAAATCGGGCGACCCCGTCATGAACCGAAAATACCAAAAGGTCCATATCGAATTTGTGGACGTACGAGAATTGACGGAATTCAAATTGGTTGCGTGTGCGCAACGAAATTGGTCCGTATCTGTCGATTTTTGCGTATCGGGCTTTTCGGATTTTCCCAATTACTTTGTGTACACTCATCAAATCGTGACGAAACTTGCGCCATTGGACTCAAAATATTTTTATGGTCCTATGAGACAGGTTTGGTCCGGTTCTGAGACCGTTGATCGGGACGCTATTTTGGCGGGCCCACAATCCCACTCAATGAGCAATTTTGTGCATAGCCCACCGGAATCCAAAATTGGACATACCGTTGGGTTCGTCTCATCAAAACAAATCTTTAGACATGTAGTTTGACGACATCGTAGATATTGGCACGCATTTCGGTGCAAAGCGGGTCCAACGGCGGACATCGTTTTGACCCAAAATTACGATTTTGCCCCTGTTCCAGAATTTAACTTTTGGACAGGCATTTCCTAGGTATATCTTCTTCACCGAAATCATTTTTGATGTTTATTTCAGCGTCTGGAGTCGTCTGTGATTTGTGAGTTTTGGTGCTGACACTTGCTACTCTTGGATTTGCCTTTCTCGCACCGCAGGCAAGATACCTTGCCATTATACTGTTTATTTTTAGTTTGTATTTTATTACATATTCCTGTTCATTTATTTCCAGTTCATGATTTACTGCCTGCTCAGTGATATTAGATATACTTTGTTACTTATCCTTTGATGCATATGGACCTAGAGTTAAGGGACTACCGTTGTAGTGTATTGCATATACCTTAACACAGTTGTACCACGAGGATGTGCGAGATGAGTAGCATGTAGAGGTTCTTGCTTCTGGGATGATCCCCCATGTGCTTGCATTAGGGCTAACTGTTAATAGAGGCATGTTAGAAGACTTAGCAGTTAGTAGTGTTACATGGTCGTGGAGGCGACATGATAGGTACATTAGGTGGGGAGAATATTTTCTTGTCATATGGGCTTCGATTGCACTTCCCTTATAACCCGAAAGCTCCGCTGGAGATACGGGTATGAGCCTCTCAGGTTGGCCACTGTCATTTTTGAACGTCCTGCTCTCGGTCACTGGTGCCCAAGTGGGGACTATACCAGATCCCATTTACAGCCAGGGCTCATGCGACGAAAGGTTTATTCTTAATTGCATGATTACTTTAGTATGGTTAGAGTACCTTATAGTTGTCTTGTCACTTACTTTTGTTTGTGGCATATTTATATTCAGTATTTATATGGCATGTTTATTGTATCTTGTTACGTCTCTCTGAGGACCTGATTATCTCTCTAGGTGTGTGCTTCTGTGACTTTGCAGGTGTTATTGCCAAGGTCGTGATCTTCTCCATTCTTTCGAAAATGATTGCGCTTGGTTCGTCTCGTTATTTTATCGATCACTTCTTGTACATTTTATTCGAGATAGTTGGTAGTGGACTTTGTCTCCGCCCAACGATTGTATACATGACAAATTCAAAGTTGCTTTTATATTATTTATTTATCTAATGGATGAGATTTAGTTAATATGGTTCTACTGCATTTTACAGCTTATATATTTATACGAGGTTTCCATATATTGGGGTATACTTCGTATGTATGCAGCTGGCATGGATACGTATCTAGTCCTAAGTATTTTGGGATTGGTGCGTTACAGTTGAGTCCTCAAGTCTTTATCAATCATTGCATCCACTACATATGGCATCATTCGCCCCTTCATTCCTGCACCCCAATGTCAGACCTTAACTCACATATCATGTTTGCATTTATGAAGTGTCATGCACCTTCATTTAGTTCCTGTTGTTGATTGGTCTGTACACCTCTTAGGTATTCAGGCCACCCATGTTAGGTCCAGGTATCCTTTGGGCCATTTATAACAGCAGGCCAAATTTATTCTGCAGTAGCAAGGGTTCAGTCCCCAGTTTGACCTGTAAGGAATATGAATGGTCACACATTCATGTGTCCTCATATTAGTATTATGTATGTACTGTGATTTGTGAGTTATATATGTATAGAGGTTATAGCTATATGTGAGAGTGAGAGATTACCTCAAATATATAATAGTATACACATGCTTACTATAGTATCTTGTATCCTTGATATCTATGTGTGGCTAGTATTGAGTTAGCCTAGATATAACCCAAATAGACCTATGTGACTTGTAGACTAGAGTTTGACAAAATCCTAGACAAGTTGACTAGTTTGACTAGAATGTTGACTAGAGTTGACCAAGAGTTGACTTTGACCTAGAATGACCAAGAATTATGTAGAATGTATTATAAACTTCATTTATTACATCATGGATACTTTGTAACCTGTGTTGCTCTAAATAGGACTCAATTACTCCGGTTCGGGCATCTGTTCTCATCAGTCATTCAGGATATCAGGCGAGCATGCTATGATCATTTTATACTTGCTAGGACTTATATTCTTGCTCTAGACTACTTTACTTGATGGTGTCGCGTTGTTATCACATATTGGTACTATAAGGATCTTTTCATGAGATGTTATCCCCCTCGGGTGCATCGGATACTTCATGTCATGTACTTTTAACGTACATCATGTATTCCTTGTGCTCTCATTATTCACGTACACTCATATGCTCATATGTACTCTCATGTTAACATGTGCTTCATATATAAAACATTCATGTGCAATAACGTAACTTGACTAGATACTTGTGTATTGATTGGGGTAGGGGAGTAGAAGTGGTTATGTAATCAATTCCAAAGTAGATAGTCATGTGCAACCCTGTAACTTAGTCATGTGCAAATCAAGTCGGTTACATAACCATCTTGTGCTCTAAATTACTTAGTCACTTACAGTTCTTACTTTCCATATATATATTTCCTGTTTTCAGATATCTCTCTTACTATTCATGTATATCTCTCATAGTATTTCATGTATCTTATTCTATTGTTTGTTTTATATTTCTTGTCATGACATGAACTGCGTGAGAGTTATGTATTTGTTTCTATCCTGACTGGACCTATTGAAAATATTACAGAGGATGAGGAGGAGTTTTGTCTTACCTATTACGGAGCTCGTATAGACCACACTTGCGACCTGCACCCTCAGGAGGATCCAGCTTGCGCTTATGACATTACCCTATTGCTTAGGATAGAATGCTAGGCTTAACTTATCTTAATTTTTGTTGTCATTTCATGAGATGTATTATTTAGATGTCGAGATTTTGTGTTGTCAAACACTTAGACTTATTTCTTCTGGTTGTATTGCACTCTGTGATTTCATATCTATCTTATTGTGCTATTTATCTACCTCTAGTTTATGTGATTGAGTTGTATCTTCTGAGATTGTCCTCCGTTTGGAGAGTATATTATATTGTGTTTAGTTGCTATTGTGACTTAGAACAGCATCCTACCGCCGACACTGCGACGTAGGCTGGACGTACCTACATTTTTGTGCCCCTAAATTGGGTGCGGGTCATGACACGTTTTTAGTGGTGGCCCATGCAGGTCGAGATTGGTATTAGTACGAAGTCGTGGTAGTACGACGATTAGTTGTAACGCTGCACACGTGCGATAAGAGATAAGGAATAGGCATTAGAATGAGAGGATACTCAATCACAGTTAGAATTTCTTGAGAAATTCATGGGATCAACCTTGAGAATCTTATTAAAACTATCTCGAAATTCGATTCCAACAGTTACTATCTACCTTCCTCGTTCGTTGTTGAATTTGATTCTTGGTGTTCATTGTTGACTTGATTTTCTACCCAGATAAATCTTATGGGCTAGGCCACCTCAGTTATGGAACCTAGATTCTTGTACAGCCATATTAGCTGGCATGGCGAAGATATAGAGTCTGATTTTGGATGTATTTCTCGGGTGTGGAATTTTAAAGTTTTTACAGCCAAGCATGCGGCAATGCGAAAATTTTAAATACCATGATTCTAGAGGTATATACCTTAGTTGCGGACTCTATGGATTATCGCAGCCTTGCTTACTAACATGGCGAGGATTCTGAGTATCATGAACATGTATTTTTCAGGTTTAGCTGTGGCTTCACTTAGCATGGGGAGGTACGGGTGCACTTGCAGGCAGAAACCTAGAAATTAGATAGTAGTGGTATCAGTTTCATTAATTGTAAGAACCTTGTATTTTCTTTAAATATAAATGTTGTAAATGTTATAATCAATTTAGAAATGTGAATGAGCAATAAATGTTATTTATGTGACTATGTGCATCTTGGCTGTGACAGCGTTCTACCGTCGATGTTGCGGCATAGGCTGACTTGGACACGTCTTATATCCGAAAAGCGGGTGCGGGTCGTAACATAATTTTGGACATGCGCATATGATTATCAGATTATATCTTAAAAAGGTTTTTAAACATGTCATCTCTATCGTACCCTTCTGTTGTAAAAAAAATTGTTTTCCATCATCAATTAACTTAGGAGTAGGGATAAATTTAGTTAATTAGTCTAATTCCTTGTGGTACTTCATTTGGATATAATTCTTTATTAGTGCAATGATTTGATGACTTGTGTTAGGCCTTTATCTTAGAGATGATAGTATAGCTCTGGCTTTAGAATAGTAACCCTTGTAGCTAGTTCTCTGTTGATTATAATTACCAGTTTTTACGTAGGATGTTAGTCTGCCTTACAGCCTTTGATGATTTCCTATTTTCCCTTTCTACTTCCAGTATGGCACCCATGACCAGAGCATGTCCCCTGAGCGCAGCTGCAGTTTCAGATATAAATGAGAGCGTGTTTCAACCTCCTATTGTGCAGAAGGTAGTGACCCCTGCGGGTGACCAGAAGAATAGTAGGATGTATATATTGATGGTTAGAATAGTAATATTTCATAGGTGTACTTTAGAAATAACAATGATATTTGAGGTCGGTTTGTTTTGTGAACTTGAATAATTTTAGGGTATTGATTCTCGAGATATTTTACTTAAGGTTGTGATGCTAAATTTAGAAATTTAGTAATGGAGAAGAGAATTTAACTGTAATACGATGATGATACAAAATTGAATAAGATGTTGGTAAGAGGATGACTAGTAACAGAGAGAACACAAAGATTTTGAGTTATAGGAAAATTTAAAAATTTTGTGGAAATAAATTTTAAGAAGGATAATATTTGAAGGAGTACATGAAGGAAATCCGAAGGTTGATTTTATAAAGGAGAATAATTTCCTGCATGACATAGTGCTATTAGCTTTGAATAATTTCGAAGATTGTAATTTGAAGAAGTTCAAGGATTTCATAAACTTTGATTTAGAGATTTCAGATCCAAGTTAGGACAAGGTGGAAGAATTTAAATTTCAGGATGATTGAGTTGATAGAGGATAATAAAATCAAAAAAAAAGGAAGAAAAAAGATTTTTAATGAGAGCATGATTCATGAGAAGTGCCTTGGAGATTAAGGCCAAGCCTATGATATTTATAAAAGAGGTTCAATCATGAAATCATAACTGAAGATTATAATTTTGTAGTAGACATGTAAGGGTTTGATTTTCATATTTGGACTTGGGAGATAAAAGTATCATTAGAAAATGACGATCGAAAATGGCAATAAACGAAGTAGAGTGAGATGATTACCATGACTTCCCTATAAAATCTTGTCTTTTGATTCTTTTTATCATAATAAAAGAAAATTGATTTTTTCTGTCTTGATTCATCATTTAAATTTCAATATCGCTAATTTCTAAATTCCTTTGATCACGACCAATCGACTTTGGTCCTCTCCTTTATCATACCAGTATTTTTAATCCTTGACCATATTCAATTGAGTTAAAATTCTATCGTGACCTGAATCTCTATTAATATGTTGCTCATGCTCAAAAAATTTAATTTCTTCTTATCAAACCTAAATTCTATTTTAATCAAGAATTGATTAGCCCTACTATTCACTGCGTCAATATTCTAATTTTGATCGTAATCAAACTTCAATACCAATATCACTCGTACATAAAGCTCTGATTTACTATTGAAAATGACTAAGTTCTGTTCCAACCACGAATAAGCTTCATGCTACCCTTGCTCATACCGAAATTCCATGTTTAGTTGTGCCTAGACTACTATCATCTCTTCATCAAATCTAATATTGTTGACCAAGGTTAGACGGGCCTTATCTTTGATCGTGTCGAACTACGATTATGATCATGTTTGAATTTTAACACTCGTGCCTAAACTCTTTCCGACCATGATTTAATTTTCTAACTATATCTGAATTCCTTGTGATTAGTCACGCCTAAATGACCTAGTATGACTAGACGACTATGAATTCCATGATCGTGATTTTAACGACCATGTCTATACGGCCCAAATTTTGTCTCTGAATCGTGCCAAAGTGATTCTAGCCATTCCAAAGTTCTTGAGCCTTGATTTCACTCGTGACCAGATGGTATGACCCTTGGCCACTGATCGTGCCAAGTCATCATTCTTTGATTTTGTCAAAGGAATTGCCTAAACTTTCTATCATGTTTTAATTCTCCTGCCAACCTTTAATTTCGAGGACAAATTTATTTTAAGAAGGGTAGATTTGTCACTACCTCTTTCTAGAATAAGGGTGTTTTGGTAATTTTAAATTTTTTATTATTTTAATATTATTTAATTTGGTGTAATGTGATTTTGGCCTTGCTAGTGAAACCTTAGAACAACTTAGCCTAGAGACTAACCATGACCATGGAGACCTAGCTAACATGTTTGGGTTAGTAATTAGACTCTAATCTAGCTAGGAATGACTTAGAAACCATTTGGAGATTTGAATTAAGGAGCTAGTTTGGGCCTTTAGCTTGAGGACTTGTTTTCACAACAAAGGAAGAGGGGTTGGGCCTTTGTGACTTAGCTAGACCCTAGCCCATCACCACAGTCGGCCATGAGAGCCTCCCTCCACCTACTTAAGTCATCATTAGCCCCCACTTGCCTCCCTTGTACCAAACCCTAACCCTAGTTTATGTTCTTTTCCAAATTTGCCCCCTTTCTTCAAATTACCTCCAAATTGAAAAAATCATTTTCATTGCACTCCACTTTTGAAGAAGAAGTCTCTATTGGCTAGCTAGCAAGGATTGGAGGCATTTGACCATAGGAATTTGGTGTTGAAGCTTTTTAAAGGGCTGTTTCATTGAGATTCCAACTTACAATAGGTATTGATATCTAAACCCTTTAGATTCCTGATTTCTCTCCATAGATGCATTCATTTAGGGTCCACCTAGTTACAATCTGATTTTGGGTTCGATTCGCGTCCATTTGGTATGCGTATCGGAGGAGTATCGGAGTATTGTATAAATATTTGGTGAAATGCCACATAGAAATAAATGTTAATAATTTTCAAAACAAATTACATATTTTTGTAGCTGGTAATGTTTAGATCTCAGATCCAAGTGACTGAGTCAATTTTGGACATGTTTTGTGTCGTATTATGGACACGAGGATGCCCGCACGCTCTATGGTGCAGTGTCCTGCTACCCGAGACCCATTTCTTCGTGGACACGCCACGTGGACCCACCAAAATTGGTGTGTAGGTGGGGGCATTGTCTGACAGCATGCCCCCGTACTTTCATAAGATTTGAACGAGTGGTTTGTAAGTAATCATGTCTGCACTATTTTGTTCTGACACACGAACGCACAAATTTGGCCACTGATACGGGTTCGTATCATGGACACGACACGGCTAAGACACCTAGAGAGAAACTGACATGTGCTCCTAGACCTAGACTACCCTAGGACTTGCCCACGAGACATGTGGTTGGACACACTGTGTCCTAGACCCCCCTCCCCGGACACACCCGATACACCCCATGTATGTGCATTTCACATGACACTCTTCACTTGGCCTGTACATTTTATTAACATACTATAAAGTGGACACACTGCACTCTTTCCATGGCTGAACACTACTTAACATCACTACTACATTTGTCTTGCTCTGGACACTTGACACTTGACCACATGTCCGCACACTTGATTCACATGATGTATACTCACTGCACATTTGCATATCATGCAAGCTTTTATAATGCATTAGTTCACATTTCCTTCACACATACACTCTGAACCATTACCTAGCTGTTGACACTTGCACCCTTGTATTGCTCTGTGTGGCACTTGACACAGCTGTACTTGTATTTGACACACATTCTGATACTTACTGACACTCATTTCTCATCTTATTGCATTTACTTTTTAATACTGCCTTACACTTTATACTTGACACTCATCATCACATGTCTGTATATATACATTAGTTCACACCATTCTACTCCTTTTCATTGCCCTGCACTTAGAGATTTGCCATGACACACGCAGACACACATGTCTGATGTACTATACATGAGTAGTTTTTGTATATCAATGTCATACATAGGTGAATCATTGTGTATTGATATCCATCTTGACTTTCCTGCATGGTCAGACATCTAAACATTTATTCAGACCATTGCAGATTCATTTACTGCATTGATCCAATACCCAAACTAGTTTACTCCATTCAATTTTCTGAACTTTTATTACCCTTCACTTGGGACCAGAAATGTGTTGCACTGCATTTATATTGCTCTGCCTGCATTATTGAGTCCTCAAGTCTTCATCAATCACTGCATACACTGCATATGGCATCATTCACCCCTTCATTCCTGTACCCCAATGTCAGTCCTTAACTCCCATATCATGTTTGCATTCATGAAGTGTCATGTACCTTCATTTAGTTCATGTTGTTGATTGGTCTATGCACCTCTTAGGTGTTCAGCCCACCCACGTTAGGTCCATTTATCCCTTGTGCCTATTATAACAGCAGGCCAAATTGGTTTTGCAGTAGGCAGGGTTCAGTCCCCAGTTTAACCTGTGACGTACATTAACGGTCACACATTCATGTGTCATCATATTAGTATAATGTATGTACTAAGATTTGTGAGTTATATATCTATAGAGGTTAAAGCTATTTATGAGAGTGGGGGATTACTTCATATATATAATAGTATATACATGCTTATTATAGTATCTTGTATCCTTGATATCTATGTGTGGCTAGTATTGAGTTAGCCTAGATATGACCCAAATAGACCCATGTGACTTGTAGACTAGAGTTTGACTAAACCCTAGACTAGTTGACTAGTTTGACTAGAACGTGGACTAGAGTTGACCAAGAGTTGACTTTGACCCAGAATGACCTAGAATCATGTAGAATGCATTGTAAACTTCATTTATTACATCTTGGACACTTTGTAACCTGTGTTGCTCTAAATAGGACTCAGTTACTCCGGTTCGGGCATCTGTTCTCATCAGTCATTCAGGATATCAGGCGAGTACATGCTCTGATCGTTTCATATTTGCTAGGACTTATAATCATCCTCTAGACTACTTTACTTGATGTTGTCACGTTGTTATCACGGATTGGTACTATATGGATCTTTTCATGAGATGTTATCCCCCTCGGGTGCATCGGATACTTCATGTCTTGTGCTTTTCAAATATATCAAGTATTCCTTGTGCTCTAATTATTCATGTACACTCATGTGCTCTCATGTACTCTCATGTTCATATGTGCTTCATGTATAAAACATTCATGTGCAATAACGTAACTTAACTAGATCCTTGTGTATTGATTGGGGTAGGGAGAGTAGAAGTGGTTATGTAATCAATTCCAAAGTAGGTAGTCATGTGCAACTCTGTAACTTAATCATGTACAAATCAAGCCGATTACATAACCATCATGTGCTCTAAATCACTTAGTCACTTACATTTCTTACTTTTCATATATATATATATATTTCATGTTTTCAGATATCTCTCTTACTATTCATGTACATTGTAGAAGCATGAAAATTTCAGCATCTCAAGTCAGAAAGTATCTATGTACCCAAATCAAGAAGCATCTATGCGCCCAAGCCAGAAATGAGCTATGCGCCCAAGTCAGAGGTTGCTATGCGCCCAAGTCAGAGATTGCAATGCACCCAAGCTAGAGAGTGGCTGACACTTACAGAGCAAAGCCTATGCGCCCATCCCTATGCTCCCACAGCAAAGCCTATGCACCCATATGGCTCCTCCAGAGGGGAAGGCATAGCCCTATTCCAACGTATGCGCCCAAATCAGGATAGCTCCATGACTCAGTCAATATCCACGACCAGTCGTGCACCGAAGCATGCAGCAACGTCAGTCTCCACGAGTAGTCGTGCACCGAAGCATGCAGCCACGTCAACCCCACGATCAACCCACGATCATATAGCATTCATGCGCCTACACCTTATGCGCCCAAAGAAAGTCTATGCGCCCACATGAAAAATCAGTGTAGTTTCCTCTATGGGTGCATAATAGCCGTTTCAGTGCAAAACGACTATAAATAGGGGTCTCATGCGTCTTCAAAAACACAGAACGGAGAGCATTTCAAGAGCCAAATTGTTGTCCTTCTTGCCAGTAAGCCGAGAGTTAGCAATTTTCTTAGGTTCTCTTCCACTTTTGTAAATCGGAGTGTCAACGGAGTAAAGGAGCAACTGTCGCTCGATCTCCATCGTCACATTCCCCAGAATTACTTTTGTACTCAGGGATCCTCAGTGCAGGATCTCTCAGGCATACACGATTTGTGGTGCCTTGCACCAATAAGAAAAGATAGCGCTTCTTCTTCTTTTTTATGTGTGTCCCCAAAAATGGCGACTCTGCTGGAGACTACATTTTCCTCTGACGAAAAGGTGGTGACGCAATCTGATACCGATAAAGTGGAGAGCACTCAGAAGATGTTGATCGTGAAGTTCGATCAGCAAGCGTTCGAAGAGATGCTCTCGAGGGATGGCTCTACTTCCTCGAAATCAATGAAGTGGAACAAGTCTCGCAAGACTTGGCTTCCGAAGGCTCGTGCTGCATATCCTGTCAGTGTCGTAGAAGATATGCAACCGAAGGGGAACTCCGTTATGGGGGCGCATAATCCTTCCACAAGAGCTCCCAATGCGAAGAGGGCGCATACCATTCCGGGCTCTACTAGCCCAGCGACTTCCCTCTTGTGCAATCAACAACAGAGTGTTCAACACTCGAGACTTGGCAAAGAAAAATACTACGATGCCAAGAATCAAAGTGTTCGATGCTCTGGACAAACTCAACGAGGCTCGCAAATGAAGAAGGCAAAACTGGGAGAAAATAGTACTGTTTTCCAAAGCATGCGCCCAGAGCTATGCACCCAAGGTAGTTTGTGGGCGTATAACTCCAGCCAGAGGACTTCTGTCTTTGACAGGTTATGCGCCCAGGGCCATGCACCTAGAGCTATGCGCCCAGGCTCTGATGACCCATTCTATGCACCCACATCCAGGAGGGCCAGGCATGCTGCCAGAACTTCAAGAAAGCATACGACCAAGGGCATGCTCCAGGGTTTATGCCCCCACAGCAAAAAGACAGGCCCAAACGCGTATAGCACGAGGCTATCTTCAAGGTCATCACGGAACATAGGTGTGGGGGTTGCCCCTGCACAAGAACTAAGTCTGGATGTGCCAACTTTTCTAACGAACCCATATGCAAAGCTCGATGATGCATGTGACATGGGTTTTAAGGCAAAACTCCCTTTCGTCGATTTACGCGATATGTTAAGTCATAAGCATAAGGCAAGGGAGGGTACTGTAATTCATGGCGTACATCCGTGCACCAGTTTTATCATCAACTTTTGATGCTCCAAAGCAACGAAGGTGTCTCCAAGGCAATCCGTGTTTTGACGACTGCAGCGCTCTGATGATGAAAAGTCGTTATATGTTTCATCCAACATGGCTTCATGGGGTCCTCCTTACGGGAGCCCCAATCAAAGAAGGTGGACCACTAACCTAACTTTTTCTCTCAGTTCTACGAACAGAAGAAGAAGAAGTCTGCTAACAACCAGCCAGCGTGCTGTTACATCTGAAGGAGTCTATATGGGTACTCGGTCAAGGACGAGATTCCTTTTAGATGACGAGGACACTCAAGCTGGGGATGATGTTCCCTCAACTGGGGGTAGTATTCCCTCAGAATCTGAAGCAGACGACCTTCATACCGGGGGTAGCCTTCCAGATGATGATGATCTCTTTGAGTCCGTTGGTGACTATCTACCTCCCCTGCATGAAGAAGAGGGCCTTTTCAACTCAGAAACAGACAGTATCAACACCAGTTGTACTATCTCTTCTCGCATGTTATCTATATACATGGCGGATGGTGAGAGACCTGAAGAAGCCAGTGATTAGACCAACAAGCGGCTAGAGAGTCTTGAAACGGCATTTGCCAAGATCACTGATATGCTTACCAGCATTATAGCGGTCCAAACTACTGGGGCTGTTCCTCTACCTCAACCGAACGTCTTAGCACACGCTAGTCCGGCTCACAACAACAACCCTTCTTCACTACAAAAGGAGTATCATTCCATTGCACCTCCTCCAAATCCTGTAAATATTGGGGGTGGTCCTTCGCCAACGATGCATGACAACCATACAGTAGTCGTTTCTCAATATCTGCTCAATCAGCAGGATGCAATTGATTCTCTTGTTGTCCGTCTCGATACCATCTCACACAAAGACGAGCTTCAGAAGATAGGGATATCTCAAACTTATCCTCCTGAATGGAAGAATGCTACTTGCCCTTCTAACTACAAGCCACTGATACTAAATTCGTTTGACGGGATGACTTTTCCTCGCCAACACATGACATACTTCAACACGCAGAGTCTGCACTTACCATGGGACGATCCGTTCTTGTCAAAGCTATTTGTCAGCACCTTGCAGGGGATAGCTTTTGAATGGTTCTGCAGTCTGCCTGACGATTGCATTAATTCCTTTAAAGACTTGGAGAGATTATTCCTCAACAGGTTTTATTAGAGTGGCATGCAAGTTCGTGTGTCCACCCTCATCGAGACAAAATAAAAGAGGAGTGAGTCTGTTATTGCTTTCATCGAATGCTTCAGGAGACTAGCATTGAAGATGCCCTTCGGTATACCAAACTCAGAGCTTATAGATACTTGTCGACATAACTTCCTTGCTACTGTAAAGTTCTGTCTGGGTATACATAAATATGATACATGGTCCGCTTTCATCGGGGTTGCTGAAGCTGCTGAGAATGATGTCCCTAATCTGGAATTACTGGGGTTGAAGACACCCAAATCTGAAGACAAAAGCAAGCACCCCCAACCTATCCCTGTCCGTGGGGGTAAAGGGAAAGAAGTCTTGAAGGTCGACACTTCTAAGGGAGCTTCCAATTATCAGGGCACTCCTGACAAACCCAAGGAGACTTTTTTCTTTGACGAAGATGATGTTATTACCATTTTTTACACATTGATGATGGGTAATAAACTGACATTGCCTCCACCATGGCGTCTTGTGGAGGCAAACTAACTCAACGATCCCAAGTACTATGTTTATCATCAGTACGTGTACCATTCTACCAAGGATTGCATCGTCCTGAAGAAAAAGATACAACAGCTTATCGATAGCCAAGTTATCAACCTCGAAGCTGAAGACAAGGTTGTATCTTCTAACCTGATCACTCTTCAATTTGGTGACTTTCCTCCTATAGAAGTCCCAGACGGCGTAGTCCCAATCCCTAAGGCAGTAATGGAAATCGTCAACCTGCCGCCAACTTGCAACTCAACATCAACGTTGGTGCCACTCATGACAGAGCGTGGTGAGATCATGTGTGTCCATCCAGACCTTGTGCAAGAAATGATGCAGGGGGTGGTGTCTTCCAAAGCAAAGAGGGGCAAGAAATACAAATTATGACATATGGTGTCTTCTCCCATTTACGAAGTTCTATCTGGTGATACGCGATCTGGGAAGACTTACCTACGGACTTATGACCCCATACAAGAAAACGTAGTGCCTTCTCAAGCTCCTGCTGCCCCCACAAGTTCAGAAGCTGGTCCATCTAAGTCCTTAACTACCGATAAATTTAAGCAGAAGAAGATGCGATTTGACAAGTCTCTGAAGGCACCAACTCCCGAAGGCATGGATCGGCCTTACAACTTTGATATACTGGCACAGCTGGCCAATACACATCCAGGTTGTCTTTGTTTGATCTACTACGACTCTCCAAAGAGACACAAAAAGCTTTAAGTAAGGCATTACTACATGTCGACTCTTATCTCGCTGAAATCAAAGCCCCATTGAAGATTCCGTCTCTTGTCCTCACTGTCATAGCACTCTGGAAGTGGTGCCCAACATCACCTTTTACATAAGAGGACATGCTACTAAAAAACAATCGTTATGATAGACCTCTGTACTATACAGGATATATCAGGGTGATTAAGGTAGATCGGATGCATATCGATCCAGGTTCCTCCATCAGCATTATCCCTAGAAATTTACTCTAAATTCTAGGGATCCTTCTACACAAGTTGTCTGCAACCAATACAACTATCATGGCTTTCAATGGTGGAAGAAGTCATCCGCTGGACAAGATTCGTCTCAAGTGCCAGATTGGTGATCTCCGAACAGAGGTTTCTTTCTATGTAATCGATGCCAATGTGTCCTACAACGTCTTATTGGGACGTCTATGGATACACAAGAACATGATCGTTCCTTATACCCTTCACCAGTGCTTCAAGTACGTTAACTGTGATGGCATCGTAAAGACGGAGTTTGCCGATGTCGATCCTTTTAAGGGTATTGAAGCCTACTATGAAGATTCGGTACTTTATTAATCTCATCCCTCCAAGGATGACGACAACGAAGCTGATGATGAAGCTGAAGTGAGTTCATCCGCCAGTAACGGTCTCCTGGTTATCCAAGTCAAAGGACGTACTAATCCAAAAAGTACTCCAAAACCTCTCACAATCCGGGTCAAAAAGAAGAATCCTGATAATGTCAAACCGTTGACCATCACTCTCCGTAAAACGACTCGGATGGAACCTGCTAAAGTCCGTCCTCCCAATCTTGATGAGTTACCCTACATGGTGAACTTAATCAAGTATGTGACACCTGTTCCAGACAATGATCCCCTCAATGAATATATCAATACTCAAAATAGTGTAACTTCAGTGGATGATGTTATCCTTGAAGAAGAACTTGCATATTTTCCAAGTAAAGGTTTATCTTTGAATTACTCTAATGTCTACCAATCTGTAAACCAGTACATAGATACGTTGTACGCTCCAAAGCATGGCATAGGACCACATCTCTGCATGCCGGTTACGATGCCTCGTCTACGGGAAAATGTCCGGCCAGAAGATATCAACTACTTCATCGTTCTAGCTAGAAAAAAGGGTGAAGAATTGATCATCTTCGATTGAATAATTGGCGAAAGAAAGTTCGTTCTGGATATTACTACTCCCAATCACAATACTGAAGCTGACTATGATTCTGGAAAAATGCAACTTTACCGATATAGTTGGCAGGCCAAGAATATCATCCAGAACATGGAATATGATGCGATCAGGGACTAAACTACGGTCAAGGGCGACGATTGCCAATACGTCACTTTGCTCCTTCCGACAAACCCGAGAACTAATATCAACAAAACGGTGTTGGTTTGGATTATGTTACTCCTCCAACAACTCCTGAAGGATCAGACGTCGAAGTGGATCATTGTTCTCATTCTTCTGATTTCTGCTTCTGGGATTCAGACTCTAGCATTGGAGACATGTTCAAAGCAACTTTGTCCATCAACATGTTGTCAGTTGACCAAATTACAGAAGATGTCCAATCAATCGAACTCGAATAATGGGCTCAAAAGATGGACACCAGGTGGGAGTTACGTTTCGAACAACGTGAACCACCTACTAAAGATGAAGTCGTCCAAGTTAATTAGGGAGATGAAACATCTCTTAAACCAATCTTTATCAGCAAAAGTCTGTCTTGTAAAGAACAGCAACCTCTTATACAGCTTATAAGAGAATATATTGATGTCTTTGTATGGAGCTATGAAGACATGCCAGGCTTGGACCCTAAAGTTGCTATGTACCGCCTAAATATCTCGTCTAAAGCTAAACCAGTGAAGCAGCAGCAACGGCGGTTTCGACTAGATATCATGTAGGCCATCGAGAGTGAAGTCAAGAAGCTTATTTCAAGTGGGTTCATTCATGAAGAACAACACCCTGACTGGGTCACTAACATTATTCAAGTCATGAAAAAGAATGATAAAGTTTGAGTCTGTATCGATTACCGTGATTTGAACTCTGCATGTCCAAAAGATGAGTTCCTTCTATCGATTACCGACGTAATAATCGACAATACTTGCAGCTTCGAGCAGATGTCTTCATGGATGGGTTCTCAGGCTACAACCAGATCAAGACGTTCCATGATGATGAGAAACACACATCTTTTTGAACACTGTTGGGGGTATACTGCTATACGGTGATGCCCTTCGGATTGAAAATTGCAGGGGCGACATACCAGCAAGCTATGACACAATTTTTTGCGATCATTTATGCAAAACAGTAGAATGCTACGTAGATAATATTGCAGTTAAAAGTCATCTCAAAGGCAACCACCTCCATGATTTGAGAACGGTGTTCGTACTAATGCGTACACACCACCTCAAGATAAATCCAACCAAGTCTTTTCTAGGAGTCTCCAGCGGCAAGTTTCCTGGTTTTGTTATCACTTCAAAGGGTATACATCTTGACCCGAAGAAAGTGAAAGCTATCCTCGATATACGTCCTCCAAGAAATCTTAAAGAGCTGCACGAACTTCAAGGAAGGCTAGCCTACATCAGACGATTCATTTCAAATCTTTCTGGAAGGTATCAACCGTTTACTCAGCTCATGAAGAAATGAGTATCTTTCGTTTGGACTGGACAATGTCAACGCGTATTTGACGACATCAAGAAGTATCTCACAAGCCTCCAGCGTTGGTGGCCCCGATAATCTGAGAGCCTTTCTTATTATATGTCCGTGCTATGGATCATTCCCTTGGTGCCCTATTAGCTCAAAAGAATGAAGGTGGCCATGAACAGGCAATCTACTACCTCAGCCGCACGATGGTGGGTCTCGAGCACAGATACACACCTGTAGAAAAGGTGTCTGGGCAGACTATGTGTCTGGGCAGACTATCCACATCATATCTAAAGTCAATCCTCACAGAATACTCATGACTAAACTGGGTTCTCTTAATTCCCGTTTGGCTACATGGGAAATGTTGTTGACTCTATACGATATGTTGTTCGTCCCTCAGAAGGCAGTAAAAGGCCAAGTATTAGCTGATTTCTTAGCAGCTCATCCGGTGCCAGAATCTTCCAAATTCTACGATGAAATCCTGGATGATGTAGTGGAGTATAACACCGCAACTGAGGAAATCTCGATTTGGCGAATGTTCTTTGACGGTGCATCAATAACAGGACCTAAAGGAAATATTGTAGCCGGAGTAGGCATCGTGCTTGAGTCACCCGACCATCTGGTTATATACCATGCATATTCTCTCGTGGAACCTTGCACCAACAACGTGGCCGGATATAACGCCCTACTAATCGGCCTTCAATTGGCAAAACAACTGGGAGTTGACTATCTAGAAGCTTACGACAATTCTAAGCTAATACTTAGTCGGGTCCGAGGGGGGAATGAAGTTCGTCACAAAGATCTCATCCCATATCACAAAGCGACGATCGAGTTGGCTTCTACCTTCGCAGGATTCTTCATCGAGCACGTGCCTCGATTACAAAACATAGAAGCAGATGCTTTAACCGGTCTGGCTGCTTTCTTGACCGTTCCTGTTAACACTAAGCATTCGATCACAGTGTCTGGTCGAGAGTTATTCTGTGCAAAAGATGACTTGCATATTCATCACAGTTATGCAACAGAAACAAACGTCGACATCAAAGACTGGAGATTTCCTTTCATAGTCTACGCCGTCTACGGAATCCTCCCTGAGGACCCAAAGGAAGCAGTGTCTATCCAACGACAATCCCTCTTATTTTACTATGATACAACCACCAAAATAATGTACCGACGTTCTTACGATAGGCTACTGTTACGATGTTTATTAGACACAGAAGCCAAACATGCACTCCGTGAGGCTCACGACAGAATTTGTGGTGCACATCAACAAGGCCCCAAATTATAAGATCGACTCAAACGAATGGGTTATTATTGGCCCACGATGATAGCATATGCTGTTGAATATGCAAAGAAGTGTAGGACTTGTCAGTTCCACGCTGATTTCATTCATCAACCTTCAGAGTTTCTACACCCGACGGCGACATCTTGACCTTTTTATCGATCTCAGCCCTCCAAGGATCATCGAAGCATGTGGCCACAACAATCCCACGATCAACCCACGATCATGCAACCTTCATACGCCTACACCTTATGCGTCCAAAGGAAGTCTATGCGCCCACATGAAAAAATCAGTGTATTTTTCTCTGTGGGCATATATTAGCCGTTTCAGTGTAAATGACAATAAATTGGGATCTCATGCCTCTTCAAAAATACAGAACGGAGAGCATTTTAAGAGCCAAATTGCTGCCCTTCTAGCCAGTGAGATGAGAGTTAGCAATTTTCTTAGGTTTTCTTCCACTTTTGTAAATCGGAGTGTCAACGGAGTAAAGGAGCAACTGCCACTCGATCTCCATCGTCTCATTCCCCATAATTCCTTTTGTACTCGGGGATCCTCAGTGTAGGATCTCTCAGGCGTACTCGATTTGTGGTGGCTTGTGCCAATAAGAAAAGACAACGCTTCTTTTTTTTGTGTCCACATACATCTCTTACAGCGTTTCATGTATCTTATTCTAGTGCTTGTTTTATATTTTCTGCCAAGATATGAACTGCATGAGAGCTATGTATTCGTTCCAGTCCTGACTGGTCCTATTAAAAATATTACAGGGGAAGAGAAGGAGTTCTGCCCCCACCTATTACGGAGCTGGTATAGATGACACTTGCGACCTGGACCCTTAGGAGGATCCAGCTTGCGCTGAAGACGTTATCCTATTGCCTAGGATAGACTGCTAGGCTTATCTTACCTTACTTTCTATTGTCATTTCATGAGATGTATTATTTAGATGTTAGGATTTTGTGTTGTTAAATACTTAAGACTTATTTTTTCTAGATGTATTGTACTATGTGATTTCATATCTATCTTATTGTGTTATTTATCTACCTTAGTTTATGTGATTGAGTTGTATTTTCTGAGGTTGTCCTCCATTTGAAGAGTATATTATATTATGTTTATTTACTATTGTAACCTAGAGCAGCGTCCTACCACCGATATTGCAGTGTAGGCTGGACGTACCCACATTCTCGTACCCCTAAACCGGGTACGGGTCGTAACAGTAGGTGATTCCAATAGTAATTCCAGTAATGATTCCAATAATAGAGGCCAGACATGTAAAAGGTGAGTATCGCATGCAATGGATCCAGAAATACCAATTTGTGTTGACAGAGAATCAATAGAACTAACTAGAACTGAAATATAGTAATCATCAAGTAGATGGAAGAACTATCAAAGAATGTACTCGCCTGATACCCTGAGCGACTGACGTATACAGATGTCCGAACCAGAGTCACAATGTCCTATTTAGAGCAATACAGGTTAAAATATGTTTAATATTGAATAATTGAAGTTTATAATACAATTTACATGATTTTAGGTCAAAATCAACTCTAAGTCAACTTTGGTCAACCTTTGGTCAAACTAAGAGTCAAAGTAAACCTTTCAGGGTTTTGGTCAAGTATCTAGTCAAACAAGGTCAACTAGGCCTAACTTGGACCCTTGGGTCAAATTCTATCTTAAACTAAACTCATGAATTTAATCCAACCATTACACATACATACATATAATGTATAACCTATTCCTTACTCATAATATCTTACCCTCAACTCAACCTAGTATATACAATATATGTTATATGCTATAATGATACACATTACTTTTATATATGTATATATATATATATATATAAACAGCACTCTATTCCTTACTACTCACTAACTAAGGCATTTCATTCACTAACCCTTATACTCTCATATACCTAATAGCCAAGAAGAAGGTAGACCTCACACATCTACCTAGAATCCTCATAATAGTACCATAACCCATACTATTGCTATAACCTATATACATCTCTCAGATTTCCTCTCATAACTCAGAAATCTATCTCAACCAAACTCACATACCCAAAGCTAAGGGTCATTGGCTCATGGTTAAATGGGGCCTGCTGCCTCAAGGTATCCCCTGCTGCCTAGTGCAGTAGGGCTACTGCTGTAATTGATGTGCTGCAACATGTTTGTTGCTGCTACTGCTTGCATTTGCCTTCGGCAAATGCAATTGCTGCTACTTGCCTGAGCCATTACAAAGCAAGGCAAGGCAAAGCCAAAACAAGGAAATGGTAATGTAGCTGCCATACACTCTACCTCTCTGCCCACCCTCTCCCTATATCTGAACTCCCAAACATTAGCCTCTTCTAATCTCTGATACAGTACTCATATAAACCTATATGGGACTGAACCAAAATCTTCATTTGTAAACAAATGAAGTATCGCTACACACCGAAATAACTCTAACAATTATAACTGATACTCCCAACTTACATTCTATAGCCTATATTAAACTTGATAACGGATACAATACAACAATATCCAATCATCTATCTCAGTTAATACCATGATCCCATATCAAAACTCAATACATTCAACCATCAAACATAAACATGGGGGTCTGCGTACAGACAAGCAGTGAGGGGGTCTGTCACAGGCAAATCAGTGTGTGTACATGTGTGTGTGTTGTGTCCATGAAGTGTCTACAAGTGTCAAGGAGGGTCAAATAATGTGTAACAAGTAAAGGGTACAAGTGTGTCGAGCCATAAACATGTGTCAAAGTGTCAAGGTGTGTCCTCGTGTGTCAAACAAGTTGTGTCTAGCATGTTAAGGTATGTGTTTGTCCATATGGTATCCACGAGTCGTGTCCAAAAGTGCCAAATAGAAAATACAACATGGTATCGGAACATGTGAAGGCAGTGGTGCATGTGTGTCGAGTGGAAAAGTACACGAAGTGTCCAAGTGATGTGTCTTGGAGAAGTGTCAAAGTGTTAACTAGGTGTCAAGGTGTCCTCTGAGTCAAATAGGACGTGTCCATGAAGTGTCCAGCACCGTGTCCACGCGCATTTCAGAAATGAAATACAGTGTGTGCACGTAACTGGAAAGGAATCTGTGGAACTAATTTCGCCTTGATTCCACCCGAAAATCATCCCAAATCTAGTGTGTGTAATGTCAGACAATGCCCCAAGCACTACCAACCAGTGGCATCAAAAATCGTGTCATGTCCAGCGTGTTTGGAAACGACAGCAACAGGGAAGTGCACTGTGTCTCGTACAGTGTCTTCGTGTCCATTTTTGACAAGGAGAACCCCTAAAAATCAACTCAGAGTTACAGAAATGCAATCTACATATATAGGGCTACACAACCATATAATTAGTTTAGAAAATCATAAACAAAATATTCTAAGAGACATTTTATCGAACACATCGAATACCCATCCGATATTCTGTCGATACGTACACCAAATGGATTCGATTTGAACCCAGACTTAGATTAGGGCTAGCGGGACCCTAAATAAATCCATCTATGGTAAGAAATCAGGAAACTAATAGGTTTAGAGGTCATTACCTTTTGAGTTATGGAATCTCAATAAAAAAGCCCTTAAATCGATCCCACACAAATTCCTATGGTCAAATTGCTCTCAATCCTTGTTAGCTAGCCAATAGAGACCTCCTCTACACTAGGGAAGTATATTGTAATTGATTTGGTTCAATTTAGAGGTGATTTGGAGAAATAGGACAAAAGGGGAAGAACACAAATTAGGGTTAGGGTTTGTGATAAAAGAGGCAAGGGGAAGCTAAAGTTTACTTAAATAGGCAAGGAAATAAAGGGGTGGCCGACCATAGGTGTCCCTAGGGTTAGGGTTTGGTCCAAATTAGTTTTAAGGCCCTTCCTATGGTTGAAATCAAGCCTCTTTAGTAACGGTCCAATTAGAATTAGGATTTCTACTAAATATCTAACTTAGACATAATATCTAGATATTTTAAAACTTGGTTAACTTATTCTAATCTACTAACTAAGCCTCTAGGTTCATGATCAACATCTAGATTAGGAGAATTCTAGGTTTATATCTCATATATCACTTAGTACATTATTAATTAATTAAAATTCAAAAATAATCCAATTTTACAAATTATCAAAATACCTTTAGTCTAAAAAGTTGTGGTGACAGACGTATCTTAGTGCAGTGTGTCTGCTATACTTATTTTTTTTTTGGCATGGTTGAGCCAGATAGTCTGCAGGATAGGTAACTGGATTGGATATCTCAAAAGTGCATCTTGTTCGTAATTAGGATTATGATAACCCTAGTTAGTTAATGTATAAAGCTATATTCATTGCTTGGCCATGATAGTTGTATGGAGTTCAGTTAGTCTAGTTTTGTTTAGGCAGTGTCCAGATTTGTTTATTTCAGTACATCATTGTTTATGCTTTACTTTTGTAGATAAATGATTAGAGACTAAGTTCTGTTTAGGAAAAAGGTTACAACCCCGGTCTTTATTTGGTTTACGGGTTGTAACTTGGGTTCCGAAATAGTTCCTAAGTTATCTTATCATTTGTCATTATATGTAGTTATCTTACATAATCATATGTCCCTGTTATCTAATACGCTCACATGTCCTAGTTATCTAATATGCTCACATATTCCAGTTATCTTATATGCTCACATGTACCATTTCTCTTACATTGTTCAGTTTATTTCACATGTTCACATGCTTCCGTTTAATTCACATGTCCACAGTTCACTTTATGTCATATATATTTACTTTATGCTCCATGTTGTTGGCTTATTGTATTTTCTATTCTCAAGATGAGTGCATTGGTAGTGCACGAGTCTCGGTTTGTATTTACTTATTTTTGTCTCTATCCATTGCTATGTTAGTTATTGTTAGTTTTAGTTCATAGTTTGACTTCCTTTGTGGTACTTGCTATTGGGGGTCTGACCCAACTGGTTTTGTTTGGCCAGATCTGATAGAGGAGCCCGGATGATCTTCTGTACCATCTACTCGATGGTGACTATCCGGAGCACTAGAGTACCTTAGTGAATTTTTCTATATCATTCTCCCACTAGTTATGTATATTATTCTTTTGTGGCGTTTAGTCTCCGAGCATGTATTTTGGATCTTGACATTTAGCCTACGGGCCTGAGCATGATTTGTGTATTCTAGACTATAGCTAGAACTTGTCATTTATGACTATTACTCTTGCTAGTTCTTCACTTTGTATTACTAGCTTCATGATCATCCATGTATATATAGTTTGGGACGCTTTACTATTTTATGTCTGATGATCATACCACTTGTACTTTACACATTTGCCTGTGATTAAGATACCTAGGATTGCTTGACCTAGAATTGACTGTTGGATTGTAGTAGTAACCCCCATGTCTATACAGCTTATATGTTATTTTGGGATACTTGAGTACTTTGGAATACGTAGCTGGCCTGGCCCATCCCTACTTGCCAGTATTCTGGTTATGGGGCATGACATTTTGTATATCTTGTTATGTTCTGCTGAGGACTATGTACTCTTTCAAGCATAAGGGAGGAGAGCCACCCTGAGGAGTACGGATTGGGTGTCTATAGAGGACAAATCCCAATCGAGAATGTCAAGATCCTTCCAGAGGTATGTCATGACCCGTACCCGGATATACAGGTACAAATACGTAGGCCACATCCAGCCTACGTCGTAGTATCGGTAGTAGAGCGCTGTCAAGTACCAGATACTAACAACAACATCTAAAAGATCCATAACTATAAAGGTACTCATATCACATCACAAATGCTAAGAAAGATAAGACAAGAAGATAATAATATCACTAGAACAACTAGAATCTACAAAGGATCATATGAGACAAGTAATAAAATAGAGGAAAAACAATAACAAAATTAAAATAACTACCAGACCTAGAACTTCTGTGAGACAACTCACAATAAAAGAATATCGAGATCTGCCTCATCTAGCATCATTCTGTATTCCAATAATGAGGGCATAACAACTCCCAAAAATATTTTTAATGTATCCAGTCAGGATGGAAACGAGTACATAAACTAACAGCAGTTCCACGTGAATTGACAAATACGATAAGAAACAATTATAAAGAAATACAAGATAAAATATCAAGATTGGAATATAAATAGGATATCTAAAACTGGATATCATGTCAGGGTATAAAATACAGTAATATCTGATATATAATGTAAACATAAACTGTGCCGTGAGATACTAGAGCATTATGTGATAGGCTTGGGTTAAGATCAAGCTCTTCCATTTGACCGACTATGAGTCAGGAAATATAATAAAAACAAGATCAGGCCGGCCACAATGGAAAGCTATGAGGCAAGTAGTAACACAGGTCAGGGTTTACCCTACGTGAGGCGAGGGTAAAGCTATGATGTAAGTAGTAATAGGAATACATAAGGGGTATTGATCACATAACCTCTAAAAACTCCCATCCTCGAATAGTATATGGATCCGAACATGTCATGTCATGACACGAGATTCTCTAAGAGGGTAGAAAATCCCTTTAGGGATCGGCGTCTATACAAGACAGAAATTAAGACGAACAATGTACTAATATACCATGGTAACCCAGGAATGACATCTCATGACAAGATTCGACATATACTAGTCTGTATACCATCGTGTCGAGAATCAAGTAAAATACTACAACTGAATCAGATATAGTAGATATCAAGACAATGATAACAACCAAAGAATGTACTCGCCTGTTGTCCTGAGCAATAAGTGAGGGTCTATGCCTGAACCGACGTCACAGAGACCTAATATGAATTTACAGAGTTACTTAGTGTTGTAGAGTAAACAATATATATAAATACATTAACTCTATGCTTCTAGGCCTATGCTAGGTCAAACTCAGTCAAACTAAGTCAAACTGTGTCAAAAGTTGACTAACAGTTGGCTTTGGTCAACTGGTCAACTCCTATTGTAGTCTAGGTTAAACTAGGTCAAATATAGTCTCTATAATCATCCAGTTGGTCAACTTATCAATTTTAGTGATGTGAAATCACTGGAATCGACGGATCTCAATTTCGATGCACGGATCAAAAAATACGAACCAAAAGAGAAAGATTATAACAAATGGTGATAGATAAGGAAATAGTCTACAGATGTTGTCGGATGATGAAACAAATATCACCAACGTGTCCAGAATGGGCAAAATACCTACAATAGCCTACCCATAAGTCCAATTTGGACATAGAGACAAAAAGGTAATTTTGGGTCAAACGGTTTTCGTGTCGGATCCACTTTGCACCAAAAAATGTGCCATGATAAAAGTTCTCAAAACCGTACAAAATATATGTCAATAAATCCAGAATGACGATACAAACCCAACGGTATATCCAGAATTGGATTCCGATGAGCCGATCTCAAAATGGCCCGTTGACTCAGACTATGGGATCCGATTTGCACAAAAATGCGTGCCAGAGCCAATGTCCACTAAATCTGGCAAAGTATATGTCAACGAGTCCATAATGACGATATGAACTCAACGGTATATCCGAAGTTGGATTCCGATGAGCCGATCTCAAAATGGTCTGTTGACCAGGACTTTGAAATTTCGATTTGCATGGAAATACGTGCCGGAACCAAAGTCTACTAAATCTAGCAAAGTATATGTCAACGAGTCTAGAATGATGATATGAACTCAATAGTATATCCAAATTGGATTCTGATGAGTCGATCTCAAAATAGCCAATTGACTCAGACTGTAGGGCCCGACTTGTACCGAAATGCTTGCTGGGGCCCACGTCCTCCAAATCAAGCAAACTTTATATAAATTTGTGCCAAAACGATTCCACGAGTCTACTGATAGTGTCAGAAATTGAATACGGATTCCCGGGTTCAAAATTAGAATTTTATAAGATAGAAATTACGAATTCGGAAGGCCAATTTTGGTATCAAATTCAACCAATCGAATAAGCTCACAAAGAAACGAAACTTAAAGGATAGGAAGATGGGTTGTACCAGCTGCGCACAGGAACTGGTGGCATACCAAACGGAGTTACGATGGTGGAGATACGAGTCCACTAAGTTGGCTCCACAAAACTATCCAAAATATACACAATTTAAACGATCAACTTGGTAACCGATTTTTATCTATCAAACAATAAAATTAACGGTTGAAACTTGACAGGGATGAAGGGGTATATACCGAGATTAAGACAGAGTGAAGAGTTCGTCGATCTATTAGTCAAATTTCTCGAAAAATATGCACGAAGTTGCTATTCTGAAACAAGATTCTGACTTTGCTATTTCGCGTGTCACGACGGATTCTTGTGCCAAACGCACGAATCACCTAGGCAACACGTCGGGGAAGGAGACGCGCGCCAGGGGGGTTCACCGGAGCTCGCCCGATCGAGGGAGAGGCCATGGTGTCCGTTCGGTGGTACGGCCAAGCCGTGGCTGCTGAAGCTTTGCCGTTGCTGCTGTGTATTGCTGTTGTGTGTGCTGCTGCTTCTGCTCGCTCATAGTTGCTGCTGTGTGAGGGCATGTATGGCGATGCGGTGGTGGTGGCTGCTGCTGTAGTCCTCCTGAAAGGAGGAGGAAGAGAAGAAGAAGTTGATGGTGAGGATGGTTGAGATGGTGAAGATAATGATGGTTACGTAAAGAAAAAGAAGAAGATGATGGTGATGGTGATGATGATGAAGAAAAGTTGAGAGAGGGTGCTGTCGACTGAAAGAGGGGGAGAGGGGTCTGCTGATGGTGATGGGGGTTGTGTGTGTGAGTAATAAAGAGAGAGAGATATGTATATTAAAGAAAGAGAGAGAAAGAGATATTTAAATAAGTAGAGAGAGAGAAAGAGGGATATTTTAGAGTAGGGAAAATAGAGAAATTGTTTGGGGTATTTAGGTAGTCATGAGAGGGGCCTATATAAAATTTGGTTTGATGTTGGGTCAAGTTCGATGGAGTTTGGGCTAAGGTTAGGTTATAATTACAAATTTAAATTATTTATAATCATTTATGAAATAGGAGCATACGGGAGATCAATCGGGTGGCACGTAAGTGTCACGTCCATAGTAGGCTCAAAATAGTTCAGAACCATATATTGGGTCAATTAGATTGGATCGATGTCGGGCCCCAAAATTAGATTGGAAGTTGGATAAGATTTTACGGTAGATGATCAATTGGCCTAAATGACACGAAAGTTGTGTGATGCAAAAAGAGCACAAGGGAACAAGTTTGAGTGGGACATGATATATCAAAATAAAGATAATCTTGTCTACTACAAACTCGTAAAGGAAGTTTCCAGAGATTGACATCTCTGACACTCCAGAAATTAATGTCGTGGAAAAGAGCATTTGATGATCAAAAATAATTAAATAAAAATGAATTATCAAAAATAATTTATTTAGAAAATTTAAAAAAAAATCCCTATAATTCAGGGGTCTCACAACCTACCCACCTTATAAGAATTTCGTCCTCGAAATTAAAGGTTGGTAGTAGGGTTAAAATATGATAGAAAGTTTAGGCAATATCTTAGGTACGATTCAAAGAATGATGAGTTTTGTATGATCAAGATAATCAATTCAAAATTATTTAGACACAACTAGTGATTTTGGCACGAATCATGATATAAATAAAACTATATATGCACGATTTAGATGTAAGTTAAGTCATTAAGGCACGATCTTAATGACGGCTAGGAGAATCGAAAATATAAATGAAGTTCGAGTACGGGGTGATCTGTAGCGCTTAGGTTTGATGAAAACCAACCTCAAAGTCAAATAGGCCTGATCAAGATGAGAAGTTAAACATGACAAAAACAACATTTGACATGATTTGAGATTTAAAGCCACAGCTTTGTAGGCACACAGTACGAAGCCACGACTAGGAATATCAGGAATCGTTCGATTACGATCAAATCAGAATCAGGCTAAAACATCGATTAATATGATCCAGCTTGATGAAATAAGATTTAGGGTTGTATATAGGCATGATCATAAATAAAAATGACCTGATTGGGCATTGTTAGGAATAATCAAATGTTTAGCACGAACATTAATCAAGGATTAACCATCTGGTCATGAGTGAAAGCAAGACTTAGATGCGTTCAAAATTTTATAGAATGATTAAGCGCTTAGGCATGATTTAGAATAGAACGATAAAAATTTTAAACCTAGTCATGATCAGGAATGAAACTTGAGCACGAGTGAGTAGAGAATCAAAATTTAGGTACGATAAAAAATCTATTTCGAAACAGTCGTGATCAGAGATCAAGATTTTTAGAACGATTTGTGGGTTAAGATTATCATGATCATGAAAATCAAAGTCGTATAGTCATGATCTTAATCAAGGCTAAGAGAAGCGAACGGGGAACAAAATTCGAGTATAGAATGATCGGTAGTTAGATTTGATGGAAAATCAGACTCTAGCTCGCATAAGCACGATCAAGATCCAAGTTTAGTTGTGAATGACTATAAAATCATGATTTCAAAATCAAGGTCTTATAAGCACGATTTAGAAAGAAACCCAAGTCATCTAGGCACGGTAGAAATTTATTCAGATATGATCAATTTTTAATTCTAACACGACTAATTTCGTAGTCACACTAGTTAGTCATGATAAAAGTCAAAAATTTTAGGTACCATTTAGAGGCAAGGTAATATGTATAGATATGATCGTTAAAATCACGACCAAGGGATTCAAAGTCGTCTTGGTCATGCCAGGTCATCTGGGCATGACTAATCAAAAGAAAATTCAGATATAATCAGAAAATCAAATCAAGGACGAAAAGAGTTTAGGTACGAGTGTTTAAAATCCAAACATGATCAAAATTGAATTTTAGTACGATCATAGATACGGTCAGTCTAACCTTGGTCAACAGTTATATATATATGATAAAGAGTATGATAGCAGCCTAGGCATGACCAAACATGGTATTTCGGTATGCTTGTGGACACACACAAAAAAAAAATGCTGTCTTTTCTTTTTATTGGCACAAGGCACCACAAATCGAGTACGCCTGAGAGATCATGTGTTGAGGATCCCCGAGTACAAAAAGAAGAATTCTAGGGAATGGGACGATGGAGATCGAGCGGCAGTTGCTCCTTTACTCCGTTGACACTCCGATTACAAAAGTGGGAGAAAACCTAAGAAAATTGCTAACTCTCGGCTCACCGAAAAAAAGTACAGTAATTTGGCTCTTGAAAATGCTCTCCGTTTTGTCTGTTGAAGAGGGGAGAAGCCCCCTTTTATAGCCATTCTTGGGCTGGAATGATGTTATGTGCCCACAAGAAGAGACACGTTGGTTCTTACATGGGCGCATGGTCCTGCTTTGGGCGCATAGGTGTATGCGTATACAGGCTGCGAGATCGTGGGTTGGTCATGGCATTGACGTGGCCGCATGCTTCGGTGCATGACTGCTCGTGGAGACTGACGTGGCCATGCGCTTCGGTGCACGTTCTGATCGTAGCTTTGATTGAGTCAGGCTTGGGCGCATAGCCATGTCTCAAGCTATGCGCCATCCTTTCGGGAGAGCTAGTCTAGGGTGCATGGAGTTATACTTGGACTAGAAGCATGGAGCTTCATTTAGTGGGCGCATGGAGTCGTACAGACTGGATGCATGGAGCTGCTTTGACTTGGGCGCATGGAGCAATATTTGCTAAAAAATTTCATGCTTCTACAGGACCCCCTTCAAAGTTTTCGATACTTTGAGCAAGTTCAAAATACTTTGAAAGAAGCATGGATCGTCTTCTCGCGAGGCAATGGACGCATAGAACGTCTCTTCCCCTAGGTGCATAGTATTTTGGCCAGCTTGTCAGGAAGATACGACTGTTGAGATTTGCCTCAAAATCCGAACTGACAGATTCATCAGAACAGAATCTGAAGCGGTCCATCTTTTACACGCCGCCCACGTCATCAAGACACAGTCGCATAGTATGCAGAGAGTTGGTCCTTCATGTGGGCGTATAGGCTGCAGTGGGCGCGTACACCATAGTGGACGCATAGAGTATGTGGGTGCATAGGAAGTGGCCCGTGCCTATAAATAGACCCTGGAGGAGAGAGAAAGTTCATTATTCCTTTCTTTTTTAAAATTTTTAGAAAACTCTTCATCTTCTTCCTTTGAGAATTATGTCTCCCAAGGCCGTCAAGAGATCCGCGAAGGCCAAGGGGGCTGCGTCGAGTAGCTCTTCTCCTGCGTCGGAGTCCTCAGCAGTCCAGGACCCGATTTTGGGTGATGGCGTGCTTCAAAAAATGAAGTCTCGTGCATTAATTTGTGATGCTCGAACTTCTCTTCTGCCGGTGCACTTGCGCCTAGGACAACATACTTCTGTGAGCATTACTATGTACCCACAGAAGTCATGCGCCAACACTGAGGTGTGCTATGTGCCCATGTATTGCCATGTTATGCGTCCTCTAAGCTGAGGCACGTTTAAGCGCCTACTAGCTGTCCGTGTGTTATGCGCCTACAAGTCTTATTTTGGGCGCATTTCCTTTGGGCGCATAAAAATCCTTTAGAACTTACTTTTTTCTGTGATTTTTCTAAGTCTGATTGTCTTCTTGCCCTTGCAGTGAACATGTATGTCCCAGAGTTTGTTGGGATTCCTTTTGGCTCTGCTTACCAGGCTTTTGACACCAATTCCATAAAAAATATAATCAGTGCGGTCAAAGCCAAGATTGATCAAAATCAGCCTACGGAGCGGACCCTCGCATTACTTGAGCAGAATAAGTCCTTCTTGAGGCAGATAATTAATGACGAGGAGTTCGTGGTTAGAGGGGCACGTTGCTTCAAGAAGCCGTATTTCCTGTTTGGTGATAGTGTAGGTTTTGAGAATGGCGAGACAATGCACTTGAGAATCCCCATGGTGGTCAATCTGAACAATCAAAGGATATGGGTACCATCGATGGAGCACTATTATCCTTTGTCTGCTTTCACTACCTTAGCCGTGTGGCGACGGATGAAGTGGGACCTAACTCATGAGCTTCTCGGAGTCATTTCTGGAAGAATATAGTTCGATTCAGGCGATCGAAAGAAAGATACTTTCAAATGTATCCGGGGTTCTGCATCTTATTCTACGAGGGGACTGTAACCTGGTGTCGTAGTGAACGACATTCCCACTAACCTTCATCCTTATGCTGCTGACACGCTTTACAATTTGATGATGACGGAGGATGTGTCGTACCCCGCAGGGAAAATACGGATGGAAGGCTGGAAGGATCCATCTTTGTTCTGGAGCAATCATACCGGCTGGATACTTTCTACATATGAAGCCATCCTAAAGACTACTGGCCTTTACTATGCTATTAATGCCACTCAATATGGTGTAAGGGCCAACTGGTCAATGTTTGTCTCTTTGGTTGAGTTATATAACCTTCACACCTGTACCTTGTTTACTTCGGCTGGGGAAATAGGATTGGCTCTCCTTAAAATGTAGGAGGTGTCGAAGCTACCCTGGGATACGGAGCCCTATGAAGAATACGTGCCTTGTGATGAAGAGCTCCGAGATCTGGAGAGAAAGAACTCCGGGATGGTTGATGTATACAAGGAATTGCTCTGCCACCTCCTTATCTGTCATAGGATTAATAAGAAAAGGAGAACCGAGGGGGCCAATCCCCACACGAGAGCCTAGACGGGCTATATCTTTGTCCAAGAAGAAGGGGAAGATCCGGCCTCCTTTTCAATCTTAAAACCCATGAGCAAGTCCGATATAGAAGCCCAGATGGCGGATTATGAGACATCGGATACAGAGGACAGTGATAATCCTGAGTCTCTGATTGGCCACTACTTTCGTCAGGCCGAGCATCCGTTGTCGAAGAAAGCTGTGCTGGCAGCTTTCTTAATGATCTGGCTTCGTGACTGCGTTGTCCCTGGAGGTTCAGGGTCCATTGAGAGAATAGGCCGAGTCATGATACTTTCGGCTGTGAAGCTGGCATTCGGATACCATCTTGAACTACTTCCTGCGATGCTTTGTGCCATTGGACGAGGTCTGCAGGACTTTGTCAGGGACGCGGTAACTTTCGACGGCAGGTCTCACTTTGTCAGAACCGAGCTTCAGTATCATTTCCTGATGAGGTGGCTACTACTACATTGTCCTTCCCTAATGAATGCTGGACTGGTGGCGGATTCTTTGGCGGAAGACACTTTTTTTCGTAGGTTTTAGATGCAAATTGGACTGTCATCGGCGTGCCAGTTTGCAGAAGGGCTTTAGGCTTCTTATAGAACTATGAGCTCTTTAGAGTATCTCCTCCATTTGGCTGCAGAAATACAGGGGATGTCTTAGTGGATGAGGGGGTTCATGCCACTAATTTGACTGCTGGGGCATTTCACTGGCTTCAGTCTATTAGACCATCGCATCTGGTGCTCCGAGACAGAAATCATACCTATCTGGAGCTGTATCTGCCGAGTCGTTTTGTACGGCAGTTTGGCTACAGTCAGCTCCTTCTAGGAAATGCTAGCCCGCATCTGGAGTCGATAGGTAGCTTGATTGATGGGATGCGTGCTTGGATGTACTACAATGCCAGGTGCACGGAGGTGACTTTCACTCTTCCCTTGGACAAGCCTGAGACCCATTTGTGCTATGCCGTCGCCAAATTTTACGTTCAGATCAATACTTTCCATCCTCAGTATGATCGTGAATGTAGCTTGATATTGGGGACTCGGTTTGGCCATCATCCCACGAAAAAGGTGCCGAAGAGTCGTAAGAAGAAGAGTACTGTTCCCACCTCACAACCAGCCGTAGCGCCACAGCCAGAAGCCATCTTTAGGGAGCCAACAATGTCTCCGAAGGAGGATGCAAAAGATGAGGATTCTTCTCCTCCTAATCCTCCTCAGAAGAGAAAGGCTGCAACTGAATTGGTCTAGGAGCCAACCTTAAAGCGGAAGAAAAAAACTGTTGCCCCAAGGAGAGCTAAGGAAATAGGTGCTGGCTCTCCTCCCTTGAGGAGGTCCTTCCGGCAAACTGGAAGAGCAGAAAAGGCATCGCAGGCCGTTGATATTCGAGAGGTAGATCCCTTCTTCGACTCTATAGCCATTCTGGTCAAGCCTTTAGAAGCTTTCTTATTCTTACGTTTGTCCTTTGCCCAGAACCCTGAATTTGAAGCTGAAGCTGGTACCTTTTTATCTGAGGAGGTAGACACAACAATAATGTCTCCTGTCCATCCTCAGCCGATGGACGAGGGCGGATCTTCTTCGGTCCTAAGGGTTGAGCGGGAAGATTAGGACAGAGGCATAGACCATAACGGCGATCAGAAGATCAGCTTTTCCTGTGACATATCTGTGGGGGATATGTCTGCAATAGGGACTACGATGAAGGAGCTGGACGAGAACCAGGTGCAATCGGCTCATCCCTTATGGGTACGTTGCCTTTACGTCTTTCTTCGGATGAGATTTTTTGACTTCGATTTTGTGTGCTCCTTGTGAAGCTGACCACGACTGTATATTCCCTTGTAGACAATAGGAAAGAACCCCCTGTGAAGATAATCTCTATCATCGGAAGAGGGACAGAAGTTGTCCCCGGCTTCTTTAAATCTGCTGTTGTAGAGGGAGTTGTTGGTGAGCCGGTACTGGCTACATTTGGAAGAGTTGAGCAGCCTGCTGAGGAAGCTATTGCTGAATTGGCCCCTGTTCTGGCTGAGCTTGAGGAAGACATCAGGCTCGATGGCACTCAGGGTCTTGATATTGTTCTCCTTGAACAGCTTGAGCCTGCTCCTGATTTTCCTGAAACCGCCGTTGAAGGCGCAGTCCAGGCTGGGGTTGAGCAAGCCGAAGGTATGAAATTATGACTCTTTTGCCTTTCGTCCTTCTTCTCGGTTACTGATGTATATATTGTTTTCTCTGTCAGGTTCGGCTTCTTGTCAAGCATTCCCTCCGAAAGTGGAGGAAACTCTCCAAGCTTCTTCTCCGACGACCTCTACCAAAGATGAGGAAATGGCTCAGGAAGTCGTCAGAGCTTTTTATTCTGTGCTGAAGGTGAAGCTTCCTGGATTCTTGAATTGGAATGCCGTCTTTGACCCTGTGAAAACTGTTGCAGAGTATCAGGTAGTGGCCCTCGAGAGCATATCCGGGTATGAGAAGCGGGCCAACATTCTGAGGAAGGTCTTGAATGACCTAGAGGGTCAGGTGGCCAGGTTCCGAGAAGTCAAACAACGGAGTCCGACATCACTGTTCCGTGCAGAGGACGAGGCTTTAATGACAGCTCTCGCGAAAGATAAGACTACCTTCCTAGCAAGGAAGGATGCCCTCGTTCAGGAGATTGGAGAGCTGGCCGATCAGTATATCCAATTCAATGCTGCAAGTGAGGCCCGTGCTGCCTCAAAGAATAGGCTGGCTATGTAGATCATTGAGAAGCACAATCACATTGCGCAGATCAGGAACAAGATCGCCCAGTTGGAAGCTGACTTGAGAATGGTGTCATCTGAACAAGAGGATTATTTATCCCAGGCTGCCATGACTACAACCACTTCAGCCCGTTTAGAAGAACAAATAGCGAGGTTCGAGGGGGAGCTTCAGAGTCTGATCCTCTTTGAAGATGAAGCCGCTCGCCAAGAAGAGGCACGACGCCGAGCTACTATGAAATATGAAGTCGAGATTGTTACTCTGAGGGATAGCATAAACTGCCTGTGTATCCCGTAGACTTTTGTAACCACTTTTGTTTTGCCGTCACGGCTCTTCTACCCTTTTTCCATCTTCCGATAGACGTTTAAGTACAGAATAAAGAATCTTTTTAGAAGTGAATGTGATTTTGTGAAATATCGATGCTAGAGGTAATGTGGATGTAGCAAGGATATTTCAGATAGGTATTCTGCTGGGGAAATTTTGTGTGGACCTATTACCCGTTTTATATTCGAATGATTCGAATATAGATAATAAGTTGAATGAAGTTGCTAGTAGAGGTAATATGGACGTAATAGCAGAGGATGTTCTATATCTGACCAGAGGTAATATGGACATGAAAAGATATATAGCATTCGGAAGGAGTGGATAATTCAGAGGTAGTGTGGACATGACTATCTTTGATGAATGCTTTGCTCAGAGGTTATGTAGATGTGGCAAAATATCTGATCATTCCGCTGGGGAAATAATTATCAAAAAATAATTCAGAGGTAATAGGGACGTGATTTGTTTTCGTCAAACTGAGTTTGGACGGAGTCAAAAAACGGAAATGATTCCACTAGACAAATATTTAGAGGACCTATTATCCAGGGCGTATTCAAGACTCTTGAAATACGAATAATAGTTAGATAGTTTTTTTTGAATCATATAAATATCGTATTATACATTTACATGACTGAATGTATGTGAACATTATGTAAAAGAGGTTACACATAGTATCTCTTCAGGAACTTGCCGTTGATAGGTATCATGAGCAAGTCACCGTCAGGCTTGGTCAGCCGGTACGCACCGTTAGAATACACCGATTCTATGACGAAGGACCTTCCCATTTAGGCTGAGATTTCCCTTTTGTTTTGTGAGTCATAACCATCGATCTTCTTACTACTAGGACCAGATCGCCAACTTGGAAGATCCTTTCCTTCACCTTTTTGTTGAAAGCTCTGGAAAGACGTGCTTGGTATAGCTCAATACGCTGTTGAGCTAATAAGCATTTTTCGTCTAGCGCTTCGAGCTCTTAGAGTCACAGACGGTGGCTCTCTTCAGTTGTCAGCTCGCTGGCTAAGGCTACCCGGAGAGAAAGAATCTAAATTTCTAGGGGAAAAACTGCTTCGCTCCCATAAACCAGAGAGAATGGTGTACTGCTTGTTGGAGTCCGGACCGTTGTGCGATAGGCCCATAGACATTGACCGAGCTTCTCGTTCGAATCGCACTTGTTTGAAGACACAAATTTCTTAAGAAGTTTTATAATGGTTTTGTTGAAGGCTTCTGCTAGCCCGTTAGCCGCTGGATTGTAGGCAGTAGAGACTATGTTCTAGATTCGATTCTTATTGCAGAACCGATAGAACGCACGGCTTATGAACTGTGGACCATTATCATAGATGATCCTGTGAGGTAGGCCGATGCGATAAATGACATAATGTTTGATAAAACTAATCACGTTTGATGTCTTCACTTCATTGAGCGGTATAGCTTCTGCCTATTTGGAGAAGTAATTGGTTATAGCTAGGATGAACCGATGTCCTTTGGAGGATGGCGGACTGATTGGTCCTATCACATCCATGCCCCATGCTTCAAATGGCCAAGATACTGCCGTCGGGTGTATAAACTCTGAAGGTTGGTGAATGAAATCAGCATGGAACTGGCAAGCTCTACACTTCTTTGCATATTCAACAGCATCCGCTATCATTGTGGGCCGGTAATAACCCATTCGTTTGAGGCAATCTCGTAATTTGGGGCCTGGTTGATGTGCACCACAAACTCCATCGTGAGCCTCCGGGAGTGCATGCTTGGCTTTTGTGTCTGATAAGCATCGTAACAGTAGCCCGTCATAAGAGCGTCGGTATAGCATCTCGGTAGCTATGTCGTAGTAGAATCTGAGGGATCGCCTTTGGATGGATACTGCTTCCTTCGGGTCCTCGGGAGGATTCCATAGACAGCGTAGTCTATGAAGGAAAATCTCTAGTCTTTAGCGTCGACGTTTGTTTCTGCTACGTAACCGTAATAAATATGCAAGGCATCTTTCACACAGAATAATTCTCAACCAGACACTGTAATCAACTGTTGAGTATTGGTAGGAACGGTCAAGGAAGCAGCAAGACCGGCTAGAGCAACTGCTTCTATATTCTATAGTCGAGGCACGTGCTTGATGAAGAATCCAGCGAAAGTAGACGCCAGCTCGATTGTTGTTCGGTGGTAGGGGATGAGATCTTCGTGGCGAACTTCGTAATCCCCTCGAACCTAACTAACTATTAGCTTGGAATCGTCGTAAGCCTCTAGATAGTCAACTCCAGCTGCTTTGCCAGTGGTAGGCCGATTATTAGGGCATTATATTCGGCTACATTGTTGGTGCATGGTTCCACGAGAGAATATGCATGGTGTATGACCATATGATCAGGTGACACAAGCACAACGCCCACTCCAGCGACGATGTTCCCTCTGGGCCCTGTTCTTGATGTTCCATCAAAGAACATTCTCCAAATTGGGATCTCTTTAGTTGAAGTGTTAGACTCCACCACTTCGTCGAGGATTTCGTCATAGAGTTTGGACAACTCCGGTACCGGATGAGCTGATAGGAAATCAGCTAATGCTTGACCTTTTACTACCTTGTGTGGGACGAAGATCATATCATATGGGGTCAATAGTATTGTCCATGTAGATAAACGGGAGTTGAGAGAACCCGGCTTAGTTATTAGTATTCTGAGAGGGTTGACTTTAGATATGATGTGGATAATCTACACAGACACATAGTGGCGTATCTTTTGGATGGTAAATACTAGTACGAGGTATTCCTTCTCCACCGGTGTTTATCTGTGCTCGGCACCCACCATTGTGCGACTGAGGTAGTAAATTGCCTGTTCATGGCCTCCTTCATTCTTCTAAGCTAAGAGGGCGCCAAGGGAATGATCCATGGCGCAGACATATAGTAAGAAGGGCTTCTCCATTATTGGGGCTACCAGTACTTGAGGGCTTGTAAGATATACTTTGATATCGTCGAACGCCCGTTAATATTGTTTAGTCCAGACGAAAGATATGCCTTTCTTCATGAGCTGAGTGAATGGTTGACACCTTCCAGAGAGGTTCAAAATGAATCGTCTGATGTAAGATAGCCTTCCTTGCAGTCCGCGTAGCTCTTTGAGGTTTCTTGGAGGATGCATGTCGAGAATAGCCTTCACTTTCTCCGGGTCCAGATGTATACCCTTTGAAGTGATGACAAAACCAAGGAACTTGCCGCTGGAGACTCCCAGAAAAGACTTGGTTGGATTCATCTTGAGTTCGTGTGTACGCATTAGTTCGAACACTGTTCTCAAGTCTTGGAGGTGGTTGCCCATGAGACGACTTTTGACTACAATATCGTCTACGTAGCACTCCACAGTTTTGCGCAAATGATCGCAAAAAATTATGTTCATGGCTCGCTGGTATGCTGCCCCTATATTCTTCAATCCGAAGGGCATCACCGTATAGCAGTATACCCCCAACGGTGTTTGAAAAGATGTGGGCTTGTCGTCGTCGGGGAACATCTTGATCTGGTTGTAGCCTGAGAACCAATCCATAAAGGACATCCGTTCGACGTCGCAAGTGTTGTCGATCATTACGTCGGTGAACGGTAGAGGAAACTCGTCTTTCGGACATGCATAGTTTAAATCACGGTAGACGATACAGACTCGAACTTTACCGTTCTTTTTCATGATTGGAACGATATTGGCAACCCAATCGGGATGTTGTTCTTCGTGAATGAATCCACTGGAGATGAGCTTTTTGACTTCATTCTCTATGGCTTCCATGACGTCTGGTCGAAATTGTCGTTGTTGCTGTTTTACTGGCTTAGCTTTAGACGAAATGTTCAGGCAGTGCACGACGACTTTAGGGTCCAAGCCTGGCATGTCTTTATAGCTCTATGCGAATACATCGATGTATTCTCTTAAAGCTGTATAAGAGACTGGCGTTTATCGTCAGTTAAGCTTTTGCTGATGAAGATTGGTTTGAAGGATGCTTCATCTCCTAGATTGACTTGGATGACTTCGTCTTTGGTAGGTAGTTTACGTTGTTCAAAGCGCAGCTCCCACCTGGTGTCCATCTTTTGAGCCTATTATTCGAGTTCGATTGATTGGACATCGTCTGTAACTTGGTCAATGGAAACCATATGGACGGACAAAGTTGCTTTGAACATGTCACCGATGTTAGAGTATGAATCCCGGAGGAAGGAATCAGAAGAATGAGAATAACGATCTGCTTCATCATCTGATCTATTGGGAGTTGTTGGAGGAGAGACATAGCCCAAACCAATACCGTTTCGTTGGTAGTAGTTCTTGGGTTTGCCGAAAGGCGCAAAGTGTCGAGTTGGCAACCTCCGTCCTCGGTCGTAATTTAGCCCTTCGTCGCTTTTGATGTCATATCCCATATTCTGGATGATATTCTTGGCCTGCCAACTATACCGAAAAAGTGGTATTTTCCTAGAGTCATAGTCAGCTTCTATGTTGTACTTGGGAGGAGTAGAGTCTGGAATGAACTTTCTCTCTCCAATTATACGACCGAAGATGATTAGCTCTTCATATTTCTTTCTTGCTGGAATGATGAAGTAGTGGATATCTTTTGGGTAGACTTTTTCCCGAATGTGAGGCGTCGTGACCGGCATGCAGAGGCGTGGTCCTATGTCGTTCTCTAGGGAGTATATCGTATCTATGTAATGGTTTACAGATTGATAGACATTGGAGTAATTCAAAGATAAACCTTTACTAAGGAAATACGCAAGTTCTTCTTCAGGGATAACATCATCCGCTGAAGGTACATTATTTGGAGTATTAATATACTCAATGAGAGGGTCATCATCTGGAAGAGGAGCCACAGTCTTGGCCGAGTTTACTACATAGGGTAATTCTTCAAGATTAGGAGGATGGACATCAGTAGGTTCCCCCTTGGGTATTCTGTTGAGAGTAATGGTCAATAGTTTGATTTTGTCGGGTTTCTTCTTCTTCATCCAGATTGTGAGAGGCTTCGGGGTACTTTTTGGAGTAGTACGTCCTTTGACTCGAACAATCCGGGGACCACTGTTGGGGGATGGAGGTGCTTCAACTTCATTGTCAGCTTCATTACCATCATCTTTGGGGGGTTGAGATTGGTAAAGTACCGAATCTCCATAGTAAGCTTCGATGCCCTTGAAATGATCGACGTCAGCAAACTCTGTCTTCACGACACCGTCGCTGCTGACGTACTAGAAGAACTGGTGAAGTGTGGAAGGGACGATCATGTTCTTATGTATCTATGGACGTCCCAGTAAGACGTTGTAGGATACATTGGCATCGATCACATAGCTCCGTTCGGAGATCACCGATCTGGCATTTGAGACGGATCTTGCCCAGGGGATGGCTTCGACCAGAATTGAAAGCCATGATAGTTGTGTTGGTTGCGGATAGCTTGTGTAGAGGAATTCCCAAGATTTGAAGCAAGCTTCTAGGAATGATACTGAGGGAGGATCCTGGATCGATGTGCATGTGGTCCACCTTGATCGCCCCGATATACCCTGTATAGTACAGGGGTGTATCATGATAATTATTTTTGAGTAGCATGTCCTCCTGTGAGAAGGTGATGTTGGGCACCACTTTCATAGTACTGTGACAGTGGGGCAGGAGACAGGATCTTCAGCGGGAGCTTTGACCTCAGCGAGGTAAGAGTCAGCATGTAACAATGCATCACTTAAGGCCTTTCGTGTTTCTTTGGAGAGTCGTAATAGATCGAACAGAGACAACCTGGCGGGTGTATTGACTAGCTGAGCCAGTATGTCAAAGTTGTAGGGTCGATCCATGCCTTCTAGACCTGGTGCCTTTAGAGACTTGTCAAACCATGTCTCCTTCTGCTTGGATGTGGTTTGAGGCTTGGACGGGCCGGCTTCTAAGCTTGCAGGGGCAGCAGGAGCTTGAGAAGGTAGTGCTTCTTCTTCTGCGGGATCGTACGTCCGAAAATAAGTCTTTCTCGATCGCATCTCGCCAGATATAATCTCGTAGATGGGGGAGGATACCATGTGGCATGGCTTAAACTTCTTACCCCTTCTTGCTTTGGGTGGTGCTACCCCATGCGTCACTTCTTGGACAATGTCCAGATGGACCCACATGATCTCACCATGTCCAGTTGTGAGTGGGACCAAGGTTGAGTTGCGAGCGGGTGGTAGGATGACGACTTCCATCATTGCCTTGGGGATCGGGACCACACCGTCTTGAACTTTTGTAGGAGGAAAATTGCTAAACTGAAGAGAGATCATGTTAGCAGATACGACCTTGTCTTCATCTTCGAGATTGATCACTTAGCTGTCGATAAGCTGTTGTATCTTTTTCTTCAGGATGATGTAGTCCTTGGTGGAGTGATGCACGTACTGATGGTAAAGACAGTACTTGTAACACCCAGTTTTCCAAATGAGGATAATTTTGAAATTTTGTAATTATAATTATTATTTATTGATAATTATTTCATATTATGATTTTTGGTGATTTTTAATCATTTTTAAACTATGACTTGTGATTTTAACATTTTACTATTGTTTGGTTTTAATTTCGAGGAATTTGTCACCCCCCAGTTTTCAGAAATAGGAGTATTTTGTCATTTTACATTTTTGAATATTTTTATAATTTATTTTATTATTTATGATATTGTTTTGGGGTTATTTGAGTCGGGTTCGAATTTCAACTCAATCCGACTTGAAACGGGGACCCGGGGGTAGTTTGACTCTAGTGGGACCCACACACTAGTTAGGCATGGCCCACATGATATTAATTTTAGTCCACATGATAGAAATATTTTAGTTAGAGGTTAGACTAATTATTATGGATAAGGTTAGTGTGATTAGAGACTTTAGAATGACTAATTTAGCCCCAACCAATTAGCCCTTTCCTAATACTCATAGAATAGGTTAGTGGGGGCATTTTGGACCTTACCATAATAGGACAAATAGCCCCATATGGCCAGCCACTTTGGGAGAGGATAGGCTCAAGTTTATTTCATTATTCTTATCCACACTCTCTCTCTTGTTCTTCCCCAAATTTCTAGAGAGCAATCCCTAGCAATTTCTCCACCAAATCCTTCCATTTCGACACCAAATCTTCTTCTTTCCTTCTCCATTCTAGCCAAGGAGGAAGCTACCCATGTTTGGGAGGATTCGGAGCTCGTTCGTGTCCTTTTGGAATCTCTACGTGTCGGTGTCGCTCCGGGAAGGCTTTTCTTCGATTCGATCTACCGGGAGGTATAAATTCTCTCTCCTTTTTATTTTCTCATACATATATGTCTATTTTAAACCTATAGAAATGACCCCCATGGTTGTATCTCCATTTGTGTCCATTTCGTGTCCATTTGGAGGTCATAGGAGTGTCCTTTGTGTTGTGGTTGTGTCCATGTGGGAAAATCCCAAATTTGGACACACTATGTGTTGTTGTTATGTATGAATGAATTATTACATGTTTAATCTCATATTTTTGTATTGGAGATGTGTTCTATAGTGTCTCATATATATATATATTAGTGTAGAGAGTGAGTTCTTGATATATTATGTTATATACTTGTGTTCTTTTGTCTCAAACTACCCAAATCCGTCATAATTTTTATCTACGTTTTTAATTTCAGCCCTAACTTAGAAATGTCATAACTTCTAGCTCAAAGTTCGGTTTAATCTTCCATTTTTTTTTAAAAGAAGCGTATTGAAGTTAGCTTTCCAAAAACATATATTAATAGGCCTAATTCTTTCTGTAACTTTCTGGAGAATTATTTGAGTGTCAGCTGTATGAAAGACAAACGCATTCTCGGTGTTTTTGCGATTCCGGGAGTTTCCGGAAACGAAAATGCGATCCGTTTGAAGTTTCGGAAAGCTAACACATAGATCTATAGCATACATTAATCCAAGATTTTAATTCATGCTGAGATGGTACAGTATTGATTATTAGTAGGAGTTACTATTCGGCATATGCATTTTGTGCACCCTTGTGTGTAATATAATGTTCTATTTGATTTTAACCCATGTTAATGTATATATATTATGTAATTAAATAGAGAATGCAAGCATGAGTAAATGTTTAAATAAATGATGTATGAGGTGTAAGTATCCTATCTAATGTAAGCATGTATAAGTATGGCTTGTAATGAATATGTAGGTTCCATAGTATATAATGTATGGTGCATATAGTGGTGCAAGAGAATAAATGAATGATGAATGAATGCAAGCATGAATGTAATGTAATAATAGATGTAATATATGTAAGCAATGCATAAATGCATGTATGAAAGAATGATATACAATGCATGCATGAAAGTATATAATGAATGCTAGATATAAATGCATGGTATATATGTAATGATAGATATGAATGCATAATATATAAATATTGTAAATGCAATATCAGATTTATATGTAGACATAGAACCAATGCATGAGCTGTATGCATACGGGATGTTGCCTTAATGGCAGATTTCAGATAACATGGTTCATTTTATGTGGTTAGTTACACCAGTTTATGGGATAGCTCACTTTAGTTTATATGTAAATGTGGAACTAAACTGAGAATGTACTTCACCCTCTGCACAAGGACACCCCACTCTATATCAACCACCATGCCATGTAACCCTTCTCTAAATGATTGCTATAATATATATAGATTTATGTAAAGTATAGATACATGTTAGGTATAACTTAAATGGTCTCTACTCTAATGTATATAGATGTATACTTGTAGCCATGCATGTTAAGTATAATACATGTGTAATGTAGATGGGTTAGCTTTGTGCCATGTGTAGTGTAAACTCATAACTAGTGTTGATTTCTCTTTTCATGTACACCTCCATGTTCACACACACACATAGCTTTACATGTTAGTTCCTTTCTCTTATATATATATATATATATATATATATATATATATATATATATATATATATATATATATAATATGCATGATAGTGATGTATCTTGATGTGTGACTTGTGTTGGCTTGTATAGCCTTGTGATTGGTGTGTGACTGCTAGCCTAGGCTTGGTTAGGCCTAGTGAGACTTATTAGACTTGTTTGGGCTAGGCCTTGACCTAGTTGACTAGTGTGGTTGACTAGAGTTGACCAAGTGTTGACTTTAGTCTAGTTTGACCTAGACAGCATGCAGATGCATTATAGATTACTATTATCATCCCCTGTATACATCTTGACTTGTGTTGCTCTAACTAGGAGTCAGGTACCTCATCTCGGACAGTACATTTACTTTAGACATTCAGATACGAGGCGAGTATATTATCTGACCGTTTCATACTTGTCTGGATTTATATTCTTGCTCTAGATTACTGTACTTGATGCTGACATGATCATTATCACGGATTAGTACTATATGGATCTTCTTCTGAGATGTTATCTCTTTGTATTCACTAAATACATATTGTGATGTACGTTTCACTTACATATTATATTTATTGAATATCCTTATCATTGTACACTCATTGTGCATATTGTACTCTCATTATCACATTGAGCCATTGTACAAGCCATTGTACAAGCCATTGTATAAGCTATTGTACAAGCCATTGTATAAGGTAACGTAACTGAATTGGATCCTTGTATGTTGATTGGAAAGGGAGAGTAAAATTGGTTATGTGATCAATCCTATTGTATAAGAAATTGTATATGTCCATTGTACACCCACGTACAAAGGAGTCCTATTTTATTGTATAACCTAACCCGTTTACATAACCATATTGTGCTCTAAATCACATGTTGCTTACAGTTCTTACTTATCATATATAGATATTTTCCATTATCAAATCTCTGCTGTTTTCATATACATTCTTCTTTCAGCGTTTCATGTACCTTACTCTATTGCATGCTTTATATTTTCTAACATGATATGAACTGCGTTAGATGTTTTGTGCTCGCTCCCGTCCTGACTGGACCTGTTGAAAATTTTACAGAGGATGATGAGGAACCCTGTACCCTCACTTGGAGCTTACCTAGTTGACACTCGCGACCTGGACCCCTGGGGAGGTTCAGGCAGCTGCTCAGAATGATAACTTGTATAGTATATATAGCTTAGACTGCCCTTTCTTTTATGTTTAACTGTTGTCTTTATTTTGAGAGTTGTATATTTTATAGATGTTGAGACTTGTTATTTATTTCTGCTGTACCTCAGTTGAGGATTTCTTATCTATTTCTATCGTGCTACATTCTACCTTAGATTGTGATTGAGTTGTATCTCTGTGTTGGCCTCCTTATGGAGAGTATTCATATTATGCTAGTTATAGTTCATGACCTAGAACAGCGTTCTACCGCCGATACTGCGGCGTAGGCTGGGCATTGTTACGTTCTCGTACCCTCACAGTGGGTGCGGGTCGTGACACGTTTTTAGTGGTGGCCCATACAGGTCGAGTTTATGTAGTGGCATTCGAACTAGAGTATCACTACAGCCTGCAGTAGGATTAGAATATTTTTGGGATACTCAATCACATTAGGAAAAACTCTTAATCAGATTCCTTTTATCCAATTGCTGCCTTTTGATTTCCCTTGAATATAAACTGTCCTCCCTTAATTTTTCGCTTCATTCTCAGTAATTGCTTCTTGTTTTGATTTGTCTTCATGATGGTTATGAAGACACGATCTCATCGCTTCGGTTCGGGGGATACTATCGAGAGGCTGGCCACCTCTCGTCCTGTTCATCAGGGCCTCGAGATCGCAGCTCCTGTTGTACCGACTCAGGTTGGCGTTTCTGCTACATTGGAGGTGCACCTCTATCTGTACAAAGATTTTCTCTCGTCCTTTCTGATTTCTCTCAGCATCGGTGATTCATGCAGCATCAGCAGCAGACCAGGAAAAACTAGCAGGGCGAGCTATCGTCAGGACAGTCAAGGATGCGCAGACCATTGGAGATCTTGCTGCAAGTTTCGTTCTTCTCAATTCCATTCCCGCAATTGTCTTTTATAATTACCTTGAAATCTGATTCCATCTGTTCCTTGTTGATTGATTAATTTTGTCATGTTACTCTTTTATTGTGTTATTTTTTTCTTCTGAGAAAATCATATGGGCTAGGTCGCCTAAATTATGGGATCTGTAATCCTCGATAGTCGTGTAAGTTGACATAGTGAGGACATGTAGTCAGATTTTGGATGTATTCTCGGGTATGGGAATTTAAGGTTTTTGCCGTCGCATGCGGCAGTACAAAAATTTTAAATACCATGAACCTAGAGGTACGTACCTTAGTCAAGGACTCTGTGATTATCGTAGCCTTGCTCACTAGCATGATGAAGACTCTGGACAACATGATTTTGGACAGATGCATATGATTAACAGATTGTATCTTGAGAAGGTTTAAACATCATACCCTTTTGATTGTTATAAATGACTTAGGAGTAGGGATATTTAGTTTTGTAGAGCTTATTCATAGGTAGTTCCTTCATAGTATAATGGTATGATGACTTGTAGAGTGTCTGTACCCTAGAGGTGATAGTTAGCATTAGTGTTAGAATAGTAACCCATTGCAGATAATTCTCCTGTTATCTATAATACCAACCAGTTACACATAGGATGTTAGTATGCCTTACATCCTTGATGATTATTACTACTTTCTCCTACCTTTTCTAGTGAGGCACCTATGACCAGAGCCTGCCTTTGAGTATAGTTGTAGTTTCACCTAAGACCGAGAGGTCTATTTGTATAGATAGATTGTAGATGATATTGGCATATGGGCTATAGGTTAGTTGGTATCTATAGGCTATTGTTGTATAGGGTTATAAACATGTTGTTTAGCCTATACTTGGTTCAGTTTTCCATTTTAGTTAAGTTCTTTTCGTGTTGAGTTCCTTTATGTTGGTCACCTTTATAGGCAGTGTGCAGACCCTTCACTAGATACCATGTCCCCTTGATTCAGACCATTCATCCTTAGCCTAGTTCTAAGCATTGTTTCAGACCCTTATAAGTTTAGTCTGCCTTAACCCTTGGTTGATCAGTCATGTATATATATAGATGATATACTTAGGATATATGTGATGGGTTGTTGTTCTTGAGCATATATATATATGTGGTATTTGGTATTCATGTGCTTAGCTTGTTGGTATTTAGTTATAGGTGACTTGATAGGATTGGAAAGTTGAGAGCTAGTCTATTATAGAGTTTCTCTTTTGCTAAATTCTAGTTGCCAACACCTAAATAGCTAGCATAGGTAAAACCCTAAGAAGTTGACCAGTTGATGACCAAGTACTTGGATATTGAGAAATTGACTAGTAATTGACCCTTGACTATGTTTGACCTAGAAGGGGGTGCGATCATCTTAATTTCGAGGACAAAATTTTTATAAGGTGGGTAGGATTGTAACACCCAGTTTTTCAAATGAGGATAATTTTGAAATTTTGTAATTATAATTATTATTTATTGATAATTATTTCATATTATGATTTTTGGTGATTTTTAATCATTTTTAAACTATGACTTGTGATTTTAACATTTTACTATTGTTTGGTTTTAATTTCGAGGAATTTGTCACCCCCCCCCCCCCCGAGTTTTCAGAAACAGGAGTATTTTGTCATTTTACATTTTTGAATATTTTTAAAATTTATTTTATTATTTATGATATTGTTTTGGGGTTATTTGAGTCGGGTTCGAATTTTAACTCAATCCGACTTGAAACGGGGACCCGGGGGTAGTTTGACTCTAGTGGGACCCACACACTAGTTAAGCATGGCCCACATGATATTAATTTTAGTCCACATGATAGAAATATTTTAGTTAGAGGTTAGACTAATTATTATAGATAAGGTTAGTGTGATTAGAGACTTTAGAATGACTAATTTAGCCCCAACCAATTAGCCCTTTCCTAATACTCATAGAATAGGTTAGTGGGGGCATTTTGGACCTTACCATAATAGGACAAATAGCCCCATATGGCCAGCCACTTTGGGAGAGGATAGGCTGAAGTTCATTTCATTATTCTCATCCACACTCTCTCTCTTGTTCTTTCCCAAATTTCTAGAGAGCAATCCCTAGCAATTTCTCCACCAAATCCTTCCATTTTGCCACCAAATCTTCTTCTTTCCTTCTCCATTCTAGCCAAGGAGGAAGCTACCCAAGTTTGGGAGGATTCGGAGCTCGTTCGTGTCCTTTTGGAATCTCTACGTGTCGGTGTCGCTCCGGGAAGGCTTTTCTTCGATTCGATCTACCGGGAGGTATAAATCCCCTCTCCTTTTCATTTTCTCATGCATATATGTCTATTTTGAATCCATAGAAATGACCCACATGGTTGTATCTCCATTTGTGTCCATTTCGTGTCCATTTGGAGGTCATAGGAGTGTCCTTTGTGTTGTGGTTGTGTCCATGTGGGAAAACCCCAAATTTGGACACACTATGTGTTGTTGTTATGTATGAATGAATTATTACATGTTTAATCTCATATTTTTGTATTGGAGATGTGTTCTATAGTGTCTCATATATATATATTAGTGTAGAGAGTGAGTTCTTGATATATTATGTTATATACTTGTGTTCTTTTGTCTCAAACTACCCAAATCCGTCATAATTTTTATCTACGTTTTTAATTTCAGCCCTAACTTAGAAATGTCATAACTTCTAGCTCAAAGCTCGGTTTAATCTTCTGTTTTTTTTAAAAGAAGCGTATTGAAGTTAGCTTTCCAAAAACATATATTAATAGGCCTAATTCTTTCTGTAACTTTCTGGAGAATTATTTGAGTGTCAGCTGTATGAAAGACAAACGCATTCTCAGTGTTTTCGCGATTTCGGGAGTTTTCGGAAACGAAAACGCGATCCGTTTGAAGTTTCGGAAAGCTAACACATAGATCTATAGCATACTTTAATCCTAGATTTTAATTCATGCTGAGATGGTACAGTATTGATTATTAGTAGAGTTACTATTCGGCATATGCATTTTGTGCACCCTTGTGTACAATATAATGTTCTATTTGATTTTAACCCATGTTAATATATATACATTATGTAATTAAATAGAGAATGCAAGCATGAGTAAATGTTTAAATAAATGATGTATGAGGTGTAAGTATCCTATCTAATGTAAGCATGTATAAGTATGGCTTGTAATGAATATGTAGGTTCCATAGTATGTAATGTAAGGTGCATATAGTGGTGCAAGAGAATAAATGAATGATGAATGAATGCAAGCATGAATGTAATGTAATAATAGATGTAATATATGTAAGCAATACATAAATGCATGTATGAAAGAATGATATACAATGCATGCATGAAAGTATATAATGAATGCTAGATATAAATGAATGATGAATGAATGCAAGCATGAATGTAATGTAATAATAGATGTAATATATGTAAGCAATGCATAAATGCATGTATGAAAGAATGATATACAATGCATGCATGAAAGTATATAATGAATGCTAGATATAAATGCATGGTATATATGTAATGATAGATATGAATGCATAATGTATAAATATTGTAAATACAATATCAGATTTTATATGTAGACATAGAACCAATGCATGAGATGTATGCATATGGGATGTTGGCTTAATGGCAGATTTCAGATAACATGGTTCATTTTATGTGGTTAGTTACACCAGTTTATGGGATAGCTCACTTTAGTTTATATGTAAATGTGGAACTAAACTGAAAATGTACTTCACCCTCTGCACAAGGACACCCTACTCTATATCAACCACCATGCCATGTAACCCTTCTCTAAATGATTGCTATAATATATATAGATTTATGTAAAGTATAGATGCATGTTAGGTATAACTTAAATAGTCTCTACTCTAATGTATATAGATGTATACTTGTAGCCATGCATGTTAAGTATAATACATGTGTAATGTAGATGGGTTAGCTTTGTGCCATGTGTAGTGTAAAATCATAACTAGTGTTGATTTCTCTTTTCATGTACACCTCCATGTTCACACACACACATAGCTTTACATGTTAGTTCCTTTCTCTTATATATATATATATATATATATATATATATATATATAATATAGAATATAAAAAAATATATATATATATAATATAGAATATGCATGATAGTGATGTATCTTGATGTGTGACTTGTGTTGGCTTGTATAGCCTTGTGATTGGTGTGTGACTGCTAGCCTAGGCTTGGTTAGGCCTAGTGAGACTTATTAGACTTGTTTGGGCTAGGCCTTGACCTAGTTGACTAGTGTGGTTGACTAGAGTTGACCAAGTGTTGACTTTAGTCTAGTTTGACCTAGACAGCATGCAGATACATTATAGATTACTATTATCATCCCCTGTATACATCTTGACTTGTGTTGCTCTAACTAGGAGTCAGGTACCTCATCTCGGACAGTACATTTACTTCAGACATTCAGATACGAGGCGAGTACATTATCTGACCGTTTCATACTTGTCTGGATTTACATTCTTGCTCTAGATTACTGTACTTGATGCTGACACGATCATTATCACGGATTAGTACTATATGGATCTTCTTCTGAGATGTTATCTCCTTGTATTCACTAAATACATATTATGATGTGCGTTTCACTTACATATTGTATTTATTGAATATCCTTATCATTGTACACTCATTGTGCATATTGTACTCTCATTATCACATTGAGCCATTGTACAAGCCATTGTACAAGCCATTGTACAAGCCATTGTATAAGCCATTGTACAAGCCATTGTATAAGGTAACATAACTGAATTGGATCCTTGTATATTGATTGGGAAGGGAGTGTAAAATTGGTTATGTGATCAATCCTATTATATAAGAAATTGTATATGTCCATTGTACACCCACGTACAAAGGAGTCCCATTTTATTGTATAACCTAACCCGTTTACATAACCATATTGTGCTCTAAATCACATGTTGCTTACAGTTCTTACTTATCATATATAGATATTTCCTATTATCAAATCTCTGCTATTTTCATATACATTCTTCTTTCAACGTTTCATGTACCTTACTCTATTGCATGCTTTATATTTCCTAACATGATATGAACTGCGTGAGATATTTTGTGTTCACTCCCGTCTTGACTGGACCTGTTAAAAATTTTACAGAGGATGATGAGGAACCCTGTACCCTTACTTGGAGCTTGCCTAGTTGACACTCGCGACCTGGACCCCCGGGGAGGTTTAGGCAGCTGCTCAGAATGATAACTTGTATAGTGTAGATAGCTTAGACTGTCCTTTCTTTTTATGTTTAACTGTTGTCTTTATTTTGAGAGTTGTATATTTTATAGATGTTGAGACTTGTTATTTATTTTTGCTGTACCTCAGTTGAGGATTTCTTATCTATTTCTATCGTGCTACATTCTACCTTAGATTGTGATTGAGTTGTACCTCTGTGTTGGCCTCCTTATGGAGAGTATTCATATTATGCTAGTTATAGTTCATGACCTAGAACAGCGTTCTACCGCCGACACTGCGGTGTAGGCTGGGCGTTGTTACGTTCTCGTACCCTCACAGTGGGTGCGGGTCGTGACAGTACTTGGGATCATTGAGTTGGCTCGCCTCTGCTGGATGTCGTAGTGGGGGCAATGTCAGCTTATTACCCTTTGTCAATGTGTGGAAGATAGTGATGACAATGTCTTCATCGAAGGAGAAGGTCTCCTTAGGTTTGTCTAAGGTGCCTTGAGAATTGGAAGCTCCTTTGGATGTGTCGACCTTCAGGACTTCTTTCCCTTTATGTCACGCCCTAGAACCAGAATACTGGAGAGCGGGGGAATGACTCAGCCAGCTACGTATTACGGGTAGATGAATACCGTATAATACGATCAATGCTGTCTACAAGACGAGGAGGGTGCATACTACATGAAAGTCTCACTATGGTCACTTCACATCTATTGTCTCAATCATTCAAACAAGAAACAAAAATAGAGAACATATAAGATAAAGCAGTAAGGCGTCCCAAACGCTTAGTCAAAATGTTCTTTGATATCTGGCTTTACAAAACATAGCCAGATGATGTAGCAAGGCATATACAATTGTTATCAGCTGCAGCCTGACTTAGTTACAATTATGTAAAAGTAAGTACAAGACGATCCGACTAACATGTCGGTGCCAAACAGCAAGGTATAAAGTAGATAACAAAACGAGCGGGGAAGTAAGAAACCCACTCGAGTCCTCCTGCGATCATCCCTCTAGTGTTGACCATCTTAGAGGAAGAAGTAAGCTGAGTCCTCGAGAACCGGCTCTAAATCTGGCCATGCAAAACCAGAGAGGTTAGACCTCTAATAGCAAGTACCACAAGGAAGCACGACATGAGAACTAAAACCAGTAATGAGAAATATGATAAATAGATCTCTGCTTGCCACTAGGATTCTCATAACATCACGACACTTCGAACCAACCTCCCAACCAAACAAGGACAGAAGTTGGCCCGTCATATCCTGACATTCTGATCATCTTAGTTAGGCAACAGAGTAGGTACAGTACACAAACAAATCAATTTAAACGGCCATTCAACCACTACGGCTTGCTACTGTGTGTTCCAAGTTATCCTGGAATTATGCAATAAAAGATTCCTCAGTTCTCACTATGTGCAAGCAAGGCTAGTTTACCCAGTCAATCAATTGCGTCAATCATGAATTAGACGAGTCCCAGCAGGACGCCCGTCATCAATATATAATATACAATAAATAATATAACCAGATACCGCTCCGTGCCCGTGTGGCAGGCTTGCAGTATCTGTGGGGACCAGCCGACCTGTCGGGCACTTAATAGTCCCAAGAGGGCTGCCATGTAAGAACTCGAGAATCCATTCACTCCACGCAATCATTATTTTATTTAACTTAATAGTCTCTACGTTGAGTGAAGTACCATACCGTGGATCATGGTCATTCAGAATGAGTACTTTCGTACGGGGTACGATATGCGCAACTCTACAATGATACCAGTGCGGTCAGGTTATAGGTCTTACATAGCGTAATGCAACAATCAAAACTAACCACGGAGTAATCATGCCTTGACCATAAAGTACACATGCTTCTTTGGTAAGATAAATAAATAATAAATGAATTGAAGCCTGCATGTGCCTGTATGCCAATATTCGGGATTAGCCAGTCGATTCCAATAGTTCATAATTAATATGAATGTGTCTCATTTATTCAATTTAATAAGACGACTAGCCAGTCTCCTAGTTCCAACTAGGAATGCATGATCAATTATTAGTCAAGGTCACAATCATTATCAATGGTGACAAGGCATGAAAGTCAACTAATATTCAGTGGGGTCGAGTCTACAACTCTCATGGTTTAATTCCAGTCAATCGGGGTATCTATAACTCAATTCACGACACATGGTACATCCCACGTAACAATCTATATTTAACAGAAATATTAGCATATCATGATTTTATCAAGTTTATGCCAAAAGGCATAAGGATATAAAATAGACGTTAAATATCTAATAAAATATCAATATACAGGGCTATAGAAGATCCAGGGTAAGCAGGCTACGCTCATGTCAGCCTACGCTCAAGTCAGCGTACGCTCAGGTCAGGCTACGCTCAAGTCAGTGTACGCTCAGGTCAAGCTACGCTCAAGTCAAGCTACGCTCAAGTCAGCGTACGGTCAGGTCAAGCTACGCTCAAGTGAAGCTACGCTCAAGTCAGCGTACGCAAGACATACACTTCCAAAAGGCAGCGTATGAACTCCATACGACTCCTTACCATCCAAACCAGCGTACGCAAGTCATACGCTTCCAAAAGGCAGCGTATGAACTCCATACGACTCCTTACTATCCAAGCCAGCGTACGCAAGTCATATGCTTCCAAAAGGCAGCGTATGAACTCCATATGACTCCTTACTATCCAAGCCAGCGTACGCAAGTCATACGCTTCCAAAAGGCAGCGTATGAACTCCATACGACTCCTTACTATCCAAGCCAGCGTATGTACTCCATACGACTCCTCATCAAGGTAGCGTATGCAAGACATACGCCGCCAAAAGGCAGCGTATGAGTCAGACTGCGCTGCGCTAAAGAGCGCGCGCAGCTCAGTGGCGCCAGCTAAAAAGCTCGCGTACACTGCTCACTGTCTTCTCCAATCAGCAAGAACTCTATGGTTTGAACTCAAAGCTTCAAAATTCATAACATGGTCAAAATAAGTCCAAAACCAACTTTACAAAGGTCAAGATTGGGTAGAATAAAATTCTCTACAACATGAAACCATCAAAACTTAAAAACAAAGAAGTTTGATAGATCAAAACCACCAAAATCAGAAAACAACTAATTTCTAGATCTACTAAAAATAAAACTTCAAAACGAAAAATGTCAAGTTCTAAACTCTCTTAGAATCACAAGGGAAAGAGAATGGAACCATAAAAATGGGTCCTCATGAAGAAGCAAGATGTACTTGCCTATAGGTTTGGTAGGTGGAGAGAGTAATGAGAAAGAAGAAGAAGAGTAATGGTGAAGGAGAGTAATGAAGAGAAAGAAAGAGTTTGGGGGCTTTAAATGGAAGGGGTGGTGGTAGGTGGGTTCGGTTCATGATGAACCACTAACTAAACCAAACCAAACCAAACCCAAGTCAAGCTAAAGCAGAGAAATAAAAACAGAAAGTAAAATGCAGATAATTAATTAACATGAATTTAAAGGAATTTAAATACAGGATAATACATGATAAATATTAAATAAATATATTTGAGTAGTACATGTATAAAATACGCATTCTGGGAACGGGAAGTGACATCTCTACCCTCCTTAGAAAAATTCCGTCCTCGGAATTTCAAATCCAAGCAGGATAGAAACATCGGGACTAAACTAATCTAAGTACAAGCAATTCAATCAAGCAATCATTTTACAATGTCCATAGCAAGTAACATATCTATATTTAATAATCTACGATATCAAGCAATTCTACCCAAAAGGTGATAAGCATGAGGAATCAAGACAATCAAGGTACACAGAAAAATATACCTTGTGAGTCAAACAGATGTGGATACCGTGATCGGATATCATCCTCACGTTCCCACGTTGACTCTCCTAATGAGTGATGACCCCAAGCAACCCGGACAAGGTTAATTGTTCGGTTCTTGAGTATCTTCTCTCTTCGGTCCAAGATGGACACAGGCTGCTCCTCGTAAGACAGGTTGGTACCAACAACCAGTTCTGAATGATCGAGGATATGGCTGGGGTCCGATACATACCTTCGCAATTGAGATACATGAAATACGTCATGCACCTCTCGTAACGAAGGTGGAAAGGATAAACGATAAGCAACATCGCCTACCCTATCAAGGATAACGAATGGTCCTACGTATTGCGGACTCAACTTCCCGTGAACGCCAAATCTAATGACCCCACGGGTAGGTGAGATCCGTAAGAATACGTGGTCTCCAACAAAAAACTCTAGCGGCCTACGATGCTGGTCCGCCCAATGACGATGTCGATCCTACGCAACTCGAAGTCGCTCTCTAATCCCTTTAACCAATTCAACTGTCTGAACAATCATTTCTGGGCCTAGCATCTTCCTCTCCCCGATATTATCCCATGCTAGTGGCGACCTACACTTTTTACCATATAGTGCTTCAAATGGCGCCATCTGGATACTGGCTTGATAACTGTTGTTATATGAAAACTTAACTAAGTGCAGGTGGCTTTCCCAAGATCCTCCAAAATCTAGGGTGCAAGCTCGCAACATATCTTCCAAAGTCTGAATTGTCCTTTCTGATTGCCCGTCCGTCTGTGGATGGTAAGCCATGCTAAATCTTAACTTGGTGCCCAGACTATGATGTAAGCTCTTCCAGAAATGTGACGTAAAATGGGTATCTCTGTCTGACACAATACTGACAGGGACTCCATGCTGCCTGACTATCTACTGCATGTACAACTCCGCCAACTTTTCTGTAGATTGCCCTACTCTGAAAGGAAGAAAGTGTGCTACCTTTGTAAGCCGATCTACTATCACCCAAATAGCATCTTTACCACTTGGTGATCTCGGTAAACCGGTCATAAAGTCCATTGTGATGTGTTTCTACTTCCATTCCGGGATAGGAAGCGGTTGTAATAATCCAGCTGGCCTCTGCTGTTCTGCCTTTACTTGCTGACTTATCAAGCAACGGGAAACAAACCTAGCTATCTCCCTCTTCATCCCGTTCCACCAGAAGTGCTACTTGATATCTTGGTACATCTTGGTCCCTCTAGGATGTATAGAATACTGAGAACTGTGAGCTTCTGTCATAACTTCCTGTCTGATATCTCCACTAGGTACACATAGACGTGATCCAAACCTAAGTGTACCATCTTCATGAATTTGCATCTCTTTTTTGAGCCCTGACTCATATTCTGCCCTAAGTTTCTGAATCCTTGGGTCCTGTGCCTGGGCTGCCTTGATCCTGTCCACCAAGTCGGATTGAACTTGTAGACTCGCCAGAATTCCTATATCATTAGGAAGTATAACTTCGATGTCCATCTCCTGAAGGTCTTCTAAGATGTGCTTCTGCGTTGTCAACATAAATGTGCCGCCTCTTCTGCTAAGAGCGTCTACTACCACATTAGCCTTGCATGGATGATACTGAAGCTCCACGTCATAATCCTTGATCAGTTCTAACCATCTTCTCTGCCTCATGTTCAGCTCCTTCTGAGTAAAGATGTACTTCAGACTTTTATGGTCTGTGTACATGTCCACTCGGTCACCATATAAATAATGTCTCCATAGCTTCAAAGCAAATACTACTGCCGCCAAGTCCAAATCATGAGTTGGGTAATTCTTCTCGTGGTCTCGAAGCTGCCTTGATGAGTACGCTATCACCTTCCCATGTTGCATAAGGACACATCCAAGTCCTTTACCTGACGTATCACAATATACAGTAAAACCTCCGGGCCCAACTGGCAATATAAGGATAGGCGCTGATATCAACTTCTGCTTCAGATTCTCAAACGATGACTGGCATTCTGCTGACCAGACAAATGGCACATCCTTCCGTGTCAAGCGGGTCATGGGTGCTGAAAGTCTTACAAAATCTGACACAAATCTTCTATAATATCCTACCAATCCCAAGAAACTCCGCACATCTGCTACGGTCTTGGGTACTGGCCAACCCTCTACTGCTTCTACCTTCTTGGGATCCACTGCTACTCCAGCTCCTGATACGATATGACCCAAAAATGAAATGTGATCCGCCCAGAACTCATACTTGCTGAACTTGGCATACAATTGGTTCTCTTCCAGAACCTGCAATACTTTCCTGAGGTGGTCTTCATGCTCCTCTTCACTAGCAGAGTATACGAGAATATCGTCGAGAAATACCACGACAAACTGATCTAAATATGGCATAAAGATGCGGTTCATCAAATCCATGAATATAGCTGGAGCATTGGTCAAACCAAACGGCATTACCAAGAATTCATAATGCCCATACTTCGACCTGAATGCTGTCTTGGGAATATCTTCCTTCCGAACCCTCACTTGATGGTACCCTGAACAAAGATCTATCTTGGAGAAAACTCTAGCCCTGCTCAACTGATCAAACAAGTCGTCGATCCTTGGTAGTGGGTACTTGTTCTTCACTGTTACCGCGTTAAGCTTCCTGTAATCGATGCACAATCTGGATGACCCATCCTTCTTCCCTACAAGTACCACTGGTGCTGCCCATGGTGATATGCTAGCTTGGATAAACTTCTTCTTCTTCAATTCCTCTATGTGCTGATACACCTTAGCCTGCTCCGAATCTGCCATTCTGTAAACCCGATCTGATATTGGTTTAGTTCCAGGTGCTAATTCTATGCTGAACTCAATATCTCTAACCAGTGGTAGACCTGGAAGTTCTTTGGGAAATACGTCTAGAAATTCTTCAACTACCTTCGTAACTTGAACTTCTTCCATTGCCGTTATTACTCCCTGCTCTTGTTGAGTTGCCTCAGATCTGACTAAGGTGAATCTCTTCATGCCTAGAATATCAAAAGATACACTCCCACTACGACAATCTATTGTCGCATGACTGTCTTTCAGCCAGTCCATGCCTAAGATAACGTCGAAATTTCCAACAAGAAATTCTATCAACTGGGCGGGTAAGGAATGCCCGCAAACTACAATACTACACGCTAGAATAACTCTAGTAACTCCTACGAGCCCATTGCCGGTGAGTATATTCAACCTCCCTGGCAATGCCTCGAACTCCATTCCTAGCCGTGTCGTAAATTGTGCAGATATAAATAAGTGTGATGCTCCTGAATCAAACAATGCTACTGCGGGATATGAGTCAACGAGAATGTTACCTGCCACAACATCTTCTGATGCTAATGCCTCCTCCAAGGACAGAGTGAATGCCTGCCCTCGACCTCCTTGCTGGTTCCCATGCTGTGGCCTAGCCTAGTGTGCTGCTGGCCCCTGCCTTGATGATGCTGGGGTGGTCTATGCTGGAGCTGCTGCATCGGCGGTCCCTGCTGCCGAAACATCTGAGCCTATGGCATTAACGGACGCTGGGCCAATGGTCTTACTGCTACCGCTGGCCCTCGATACTGCCCTGCCCCTGGTGCTGGCAGAGCAGGAAACTGTTGCCCTGGTCCTCCTGACCTCGAATTCATGGGATATGTGGTAACCCGATGATCTGGATTTCCACATATCAAACACAGTCCGTTTAATGCCCGACACACATCTCTAGTGTGCCCCATCTTCCCACAATAAGTACAGCCCGCTGGGGGTTGCTGGTTCTTCTTCTGTTGCTGCTGCTGCCTGGGTAGTGGTGCTGGCCCTCGTATTGCCACATCGTGAATGCGAATGCCAAGGGATGGTGCTGTTGTTCGGGGCGCGGCTCCCCCTCCTCCTTCAATCTGACTGTGAGATCTCTTCTGACCTCCAGTCCTTACTGTGATCCTCTGAATGGTGATCGCATGCCTTCGGGTTGCCGTCAATATCTTATCAAAAGTCTGGTAATTGTGCCCCTCTATCAATTGCAAGAGCTCAAGATGAAACCCTTGCTGAAACCTCATAGCCCTCTGGCGCTCCGTCGCTACCATCTCTGGGACAAACCTACTCAATCTGCAGAATTCCGCTGCATAAGCATCTACCGTCTTGCCGGCCTGTTTGAGGTTGATAAATTTATGTTGTAGTTCAAACTGTGCCACAACTCCATAATACTTTGTCTTGAATCTTGCTGTAAAATCGTCCCAAGCTACAGGACGTCTGATGCCTACCTCCTCTGATTCCCACCAATCACGTGCGAGATCCTGAAGTAACAACTTCACCTGATCCACACGTTCTTCTGTCGGCACCTTAGCGGCTGTCAAAATAGTCTCAATATCCTTAAGCCATGTATCTGCTGAGATGGCATCCTCCGTTCCTTCAAAACGGCGAGAATTGAACTTGCAAAATCTGGTCGATACTCCAGAATCTGGCCTTGCCCCTCTTTCCAAAGCTGTCTGTAACCCTTGGTTGAGTAGTACTGTAGAAGCATAGAAAATATCAGAATAATGGTCCATGCGGCTCCGGATACGAAGCCCATGCGGCTCATATGGAAGCTGTCTTATACAGTTCAAAGGAAGACTCTCTGTCTTATGCGGCTCGAGAGTGTATGCGGTTCAGCAGGAATATGCGGCTCGATCCATGCCACGTGTCGCCCTGTGAGCCTTCCCTACAGCTGGCCCTTTGAATAGTGGCCTCATTTAATGCTCTGACACGATTTGACGACTGTGGCGGCTCTGGCATAAAGTGTCATAATGGCTCTGCCATAATGACAGACGCTTCGGGAAAAGAAGAAGATCTCTGACCCAATCCGTCAGAAATCCTAGGTTGCCACGTGGCAAATCTCATACGGGTTAAATAGAGAACAGCTTCATGCGGCTCACTGAGAAGTCACCCTATATGACTAGCAGAAATCAGCCATATGCGGCCACTGAGAGCTCAGCCCCTGCGGCTCAATACAATGCTAGCTCATGCGGCTCGCAAAGACTGTGCATATACGGCTCATTGAGAGTTCGTTCCCTGCGGTTCGATGAAGCATTGTCCTATGCGGCTCACGAAGAGTATCTCCCTGTGGTTCAAGTGTTGCCCATCCTATAGGGCTCTGGCAGGACCCACAATCAAAACACGTGGCATCGGATCAATCAACGATTTAACCGAATCTCAACAAATATATTTGACATCATCAACATAATTACTGAGATCAAGGCATATCATTTATCATCAAGCCAATGGGACACGAGGCGAGCAATCGGGCATTGGTATAATCAATCATGAAGATTTAAAGCAATCAACATTAATTGCTCACAAGATTCGGTGCTATCCTCATTAATGGTCGAGATTCATTGTAATCAGGACCAAGGGTTCAGATAGATTGAAGGAGCGCCGACATTCCAAAACAATGATCATTAGCAAACCCTAATGATCATACCCCACTCTTATAAATAGCCAGCATCATTTCTTTGCACAAGGACCGGCAACAAAAGAATAAAAATATACAGAGTCAGAGAGAGAATACACAGAGAGAGAGAGAAGCCAGGAGAGCAAAAGAGGAGCAAAAAGAACACTTCTTCGTCAACGCCAACCATCTTTTCACAAGGAGCCAAGGCTGCATACCGATCGTCCAAGAAGTAAGGCAGGGCTGCCGTCGCCTTCCCGAGCCTCTATCGTCACCCCCCAGAATCTAAAATAAACAATTATACTTAGATTGCTGTACCTAGGTTTTCGTCCCTAGGCTTTCTTTGTACAAGCGAGTTTGTATTGTGAGTCTAAGTTCAGTCCTCCGATAATTGTTTTGTACTTTTACAATCAATGGCAAACACGATGGCGACTCTGCTGGGGACAAACTTCTCCACGGCTGAGGAGTTAGTGACGCAATCGGATGCAGCCAAACTTGGCTCCACGCAACAAAAGATGGTCGTCCGCTTCGACCAACAAGCGTTTGAAGAGATGCTCTCCGAAGGAAGCGCTGGCCCGGTCCAGAAGCGCACCAGCACGACAAAGGTTCGCAGAGAGTGGAGGCCAAAATCATTTGCTCCTCCCCAAGCCCCCGACGGTGTACCCTCTGTTGCTCAAGACGGTGAGAAGGACTCTTCTGCGGCCCCACTTCTGACCGTAGACAACTCTGCTGTCTCCAAGTCCGGCAGAAGAAAATACTATGATGCTGGACTTACAGAGGCAAAGAGGAACTCTACGCGCACTGAGCCGCATAGGGGTGCTAGCCGAGTGAAAAAGGCTCATGCGACCACATCCGCTAGCCGCAGGGACAAAGCCCATGCGGCCCCAGTCGCTGGCCGCATGAAGAAGAATCATGCGGTCACATCTGGCAGCCGCATAGTTTATGCAGCTACAGTCGCCAATCACATGAATGAAACACATGAGGCTACAGGAGGCAACCGCTTGCAGAGAACCCATACGGCCACTATAGCCAACCACATGCGGCCAGCCTGACGGTCGTGACTCCTAACCGCCCAAAGACAACTCATCCGCAGCAGAAGATGACCGCATGCAGACAGCCTGTACGGTACCCAACTCTGGCAGCATAGCGTCCGTTCCATGCTTCTCTCGATCGGTCTTCGACCGTCTCTCATACGATCCCGACCCTGATGATTCTCTGTATGATAAGCCAGATTCTGTGGCATTCAACTTGGACTCCTCCTATTACGCACCCACAAGTGCTAGAAGGAGGAAGTCTAGGGCAGCGCGGGCTCATCGAGCCCAGTCAGTTGTCCCAACCTCTGACTATCGGAGCGTCCCGTTGACTATCACACGGGCCTCGGATGGAAAGTTGTATACAACTACTCAAGTCCAGCCCCCCGCGGCAAACAGACAGAGTGGTTCCTCTGACCTGCGGGAGACGATCCTCCACAAATACAAGGAAAGAGAAGGAGTGTCGGTGTGCAAAGAGTCCTCGCTTGGACATCGTTGCACCCAAATTATTGTTAATTGCTGCTGCGACAATGTGACAATGACGGAAGCTCGGCCATCCGCTTTCCAAAGGCTACAGCACCCGAACTCAGAAGATGAGGCACATCCTGTTGTCTCCTGCAATTCTGCTCAAAAAGTTCCCACCGAAGAGAGGAGGAAGAAAACGAGCGTCTCCAGTCCGAAGATATCAACCATTACAACTAAGAAACTGTCGTCTAAACGGTTGCCCTCCACTGGTGTATTCCAACACACCCGTTCAAAGACGAAATTTACCTCGATGGGAAATTCATCATCCACATCGCTGGGAGTTGAAGGAGCTGGGGGTAACACTCCTCCGAACATCCGCAACAATCCGATGTTCCAAGGAACCGAGTCCGCACAAACAACTCTTCTATCAGGAGCAACGGACGCTGATGCCCCCGAGGACATCCGTAACTCTCAAGACAAGACAAGCTCTGAAGCTAGGGATACCGTTCCCTCCGAGTCTGAGCCCGAAGAGAACATTCCCATCTATTTCGATGACTTCTCGGTGCATGGGTACGACTCAGAGGGTACATCCTCCACCGTTTCTTCCATCACTCCTCACGTAAGAACGGTGTTCATGACGGACAGCGATCAAGGTGGTTCCAGTGATCGCCAGCGCATCGACAGTCTCGAAGCCATATTACTTGCTTTGGTCAAGTCTATAGACGAGATTAAAGCGGCCCTGCCCACTTTACAAGGAGGAGCGCCTGGTCAAACAAATACGGGCCCCGCGGTCAATATAGATTCGAACTCAGCGGCACCAAACCCGGGCAATAATCCTCCCGAAATAACAGCCCCCGCCGCGACAGATGAGACCCGAGAAGTAAGAAAAAAGGTCCAAGAGCTCCGTGCCATGTTTCATGCCCGAGAAAATGCTCAAGATCTCAGAATACGGCAACCATATCCTGCTGAGTGGAGGGATGTTCCATTCCCACCAAGATATAAGCCGTTCAACATCAACCCGTATGATGGCAAAACCTCAGCAAGTCGATACATCACTTACTTTGAGGTCACCACCGACCATCTGCCCCATGAAGATGCGATCCTCACATGGTTATTCATTGGAGCATTGGAAGGAGTCGCCTTTGATTGGTACCGCAATCTACCGGACAACTGCATCCATTCCTTCGCCGGCTTCAAGTGCATGTTCTTGGAACGATTCTATGAAGTAGGACAAGACATCACTATGTCCACTCTCATGGACATCGTCCAAGGGGAGAAGGAGCTAACAAGGAACTACATCGAGCGGTTCCGCCAGACCGCCATGAAGCTGCCTTCCGAAAATCCGGATTCTTCTTTGATCGAAATCTGCCAAAAGAGACTGCTTCCAACGATCAGTCTCTGGATGGGCGAGAGTCAATTCAAAGATTGGAAGGCGTTCATCATCAGCGCCACAAGCGCTGAAGAATGACTGAAGAAGGCCCGCCAACTGGGGTTGCACATCTCAGAAGGAGAAAACAAGGGCAAGCGTCTCAACAACGATAATGGGGGTAACCCCTCCAACAATCGGGACAGCAAGGAAAAACAGGCTATGGTGGCCGACACGGCCCAGAAGCCCGAGCCACAGCCAGCAGACAAGCAATGGCCTCAGATCACTTACTCTTTCGAAGACGGCCACGTCAAGCCTATCTTAGACATGCTTATATAAGGAGGTAGAATTCAGCTTCCTCCACCAAGACGGGAGCCTCGGCCGGCTGATTTAGAGAACCCGAAGTTCTGCCATTACCACCGTTATGTACACCACGCTACACATGACTGCTACCAACTAAAACGGTACATCCAAAGTCTCATCGATTAGAACGCTCTGGCCATCGACTTCGAAGAGGTAACCGTAGCAGCCAATATGGTGTCCGTACAATTCGACAACTTTCCTCCAATGGAGACCCAAGACGGGGTAATTCCCGTCCCTCTCGCGACAATGGAGATTACCAATCTTCCTCCGCCCCGAGAACAAGCTGCTGGTCTAGTACCTCTCACCACCTCAAGAGGAGAGGTCATGTGGGTCCATCCAGACTTGGTGACAGAAGTAACTCGGCCCACACCATCTCCCACCAACAAAAAGAGTAGAAAAATTAAGACCTGCCGCACAATTTCAGCAGACAACGAGGAAGCTACAGCCGTCGTCACGCGGTCCGGAGCGCAATCCCAACCTGTGGTTGATAGTCCAGCTGAAAATCATCAACCCACTGCAACTGATGCTCTGGGACCGGCTCAGCCTTCGACGACCGACAAGCCTAGGCCGAAGGAGACTCGCTTCGACAAATCTCTCCGAAAGGACGCAGTCCAAGGGCTAGAGAGGCCCTACAACTTTGACATCTTAGCACAATTGGCTAACACTCCGGCCAAATTGTCATTATATGAACTCCTGAGGCTCTCCAAAGACGTTCGTATTGCATTGAGCGAAGCACTCCAAAATGCTGATGCCTATCTCGCTCAATCTAACCTCACTGGGGAGGACTCAACCATGGATCTCCAAGATAGTGCCTGTACGGGAGCAATGCCCAACATCGTCTTCACTCCGCAGGACATGCTCATCAAAACCAACCTACATGATCGCCCGCTATACTACACGGGATACATCGGCGACGTGAAGGTGGATCGGATGCACATTAATCCTGGCTCTTCCATAAGCATCATCTCGAAAGGTCTGCTACATCATCTCCGCATCCCAATGCATCGCCTAACACCTACAAGTACCGCCATCAGCGGTTTCAATTCGGACAGGAGCTACCCTATCGGAAAGATTCATCTGAAGTGTCAGATTGGCGATCTCCAATCCGAGGTCACCTGCTACGTCATAGATGTAGACACTTCTTACAACATCCTCTTGGGGCGCCCATGGATACACGATTATATGATCGTGCCTTCCACGCTATACCAGTGCTTCAAATATGTCGACAAATACGGCTTCGTGAAGACAGAGTTTGCTGACATCGATCCCTTCAAAGGGGTCGAATCTTACTACTCGGACTCCTGTTTATACGAAAAGTCGAAGAGGCACCTGGATGAAGGAAACGCACAAGCTCATACTGAGACAGCCACGGGATCAGAAGGACCCCTGACGATCCACCTCCAAGCTCGCAAACCGGGCAAGTCTGCACCCCTCACCGCCACTCTACGGAAGGACGCGATCAGCCTCTCAGCGCAAGAGGAGCAGATGACAATCCGGCTGTCGAGATCCGGCCAAATGCCGAGACCCACAATGGAGCCACTAACAATCAGGTTACCAAGAGTCAGTCAACCACAAACAGGGAAGCTCAACCCCTCGGACAGTCCATTGACAATACGCCTTCCCAAGAAAGGTTGTCGCCTCGATGCAAGGTCTGACACTTCCAGCAAACCAGCCACTCCTCGCTCCACATCGAATGCCAAACTGGGGGTCGCCAGTCTGCCAACTACTCCACGCTCTGCTCCATCAACTGGACCACTGACGATCAAGCTTCCTAGGTCGTCCTCTCAATCTTCGTTCACACAGGGGGTAGTCGAAGAAGAACCGGAGCTAGCCAAGTATGTGGCTGCCTACACTAATGTCCCCTCCGCTGATGATGTAATCCCCCTAGAAAAGATACTTTACTTCATCAATAAAGGGTTATCTTTGAACTACATCGAGCTCAATAAGCTATGTACGATGTATGCTATGGAACACGGTATAGGCGCTCACCTACACACACAGGTGACAAATGTGTACACCGCAATCTAGCTTACTCCAGTAGAAGACGCCTACCGAATACACAAGAGAGGGGATCATCCAGTCATCTTCGGCCGGACGAACAACCCTCATCCCCGTACCATAGAAGAAGAGGACCTCGGGTCAGATGCCGGGAGACTGCCTCTGTATCTCTATAGCCCTCAATCCAAATATCTCATGCAGAAACAGGGGTATGATCTAGAGACTACGCCAGGATTGAACTATGACACTGGACGACGATTACCTTTGAAGCCGCCAGCCCCGGCGGGCAAACCATGGAACTACTATAACAAAACTCGATGCGGGTTAGGGTATGTAACACCTACTACGACCCCAGAAAGTTCAGATGAAGAATGCGACTGGCAGTCACATTCAACCGGATCGCCAACTTCCGACTCAGATACCAGCATCGGAGATGTGTTCAGACAAGTCATGTCAGTCAACGTGACGTTCGCCGACGCTTACGAGGAAGACGAAGACATCCCCGAAATCCTCGATCTAGAGCCATGGGCCCAGCAATTAGACGTGCAATGGAAAAAGCGATTCGAACTGAGAGAACCTCCTACTGAAGATAAGGTCATACAAGTGGATCTCGGCAGCGAATCTTCTCCAAAACCGATCTTCATCAGTGAAAGCCTAACCAACGAAGAACGGGAGTCGCTGTTAGAACTTGTCAGGGAGTACATTGATGTGTTCGCCTGGAGCTATGAAGACATACCAGGGTTAAATCCTGACATCGCTCTTCATAAACTCAATATTCGGCCAGATGCGAAGCCAGTCAAACAACAACAGCGATGCTTCCGCCCAAGCATCATGGACGCGATCGAAGCTGAAGTCAATAAACTAATAGCCAGCGGCTTCATTCGTGAGGAGCAATATTCCGATTGGATCGCCAATATAGTACCTGTCCTCATGAAGAATGGAAAAATTCCAATCTGCATCGACTTCCGTAATCTGAACGAGGCATGCCCCAAAGATGAATTCCCCCTTCCTATCACAGACATCATGATCGACAATACCTGCGGCTTTGAGCGCATGTCATTCATGGATGGCTTCTCGGGATACAACCAAATCAAGATGTCTCCCGACGATGAAAAGCATACATCATTTCGAACACCGATTGGCACGTACTGCTACACAGTCATGCCTTTCGGTTTAAAGAATGCTGGCGCCACATATCAAAGAGCTATGAGCATCATCTTCAGAGACCACTTACGCAAGACGGTGGAGTGCTATGTTGATGATATAGCCGTCAAGAGCCGTAGCAAAGGAGACCATCTGCAGGATCTAAGGACGGTATTCGACCTAATGCGGATGCACAATTTGAAGATGAACCCTACGAAGTCCTTCCTGGGCGTATCTAGCGGAAAGTTCTTAGGCTTCATCATCACTGCAAAGGGTATCCATGTAGACCCAGAGAAGACAAAAGCAATCATGGAGATGGGTCTCCCGAGAAATCTCCGTGAACTCAGAGGCCTTCAGGAAAGGCTAGCTTACATCAGAAGGTTCATTTCCAACCTCTCCGGGCGATGCCGGCCATTTACGCACCTCATGAAGAAAGGAGTCTCATTCGTATGGGACGAAGAATGCCATCGTGCTTTCGATAGCATCAAAGAATATCTGTCAAATCCTCCGGTCTTGGTAGCCCCAGTCCCTGGAAAACCATTTCTGCTCTATGTACGAGCAATGGAACACTCCCTCGGTGCTCTGCTGGCACAGAATAACGATGCAGGCCATGAACAGGCCATATATTACCTCAGCCGAATGATGATTGGACCAGAGCACCGATACACCGCTGTGGAGAAGGAATGCCTCGCTCTGGTGTTCGCCATTCGAAAAATGCGGTACTATGTCATCGGACAAACGATACATGTGATCTCACGAGTTAACCCTCTCAGGGTCCTCATGACTAAACCAGGGGCACTCAGCTCTCGCCTCGCTACATGGGCAATACTGTTGTCCCCTTATCATATGATCTTCGTCCCCCAAAAGGCAGTCAAAGGTCAAGCCCTGGCAGATTTCTTGGCAGCCCACCCAGGCTCGGAGTCCTCCAGAATATACGAAGAGATCCCAGATGAGGTCGCCGACTCGCATATAACCTCCCACGAAAATATATGGTGAATGTTCTTCGACGGCGCTTCGAGGACCGGACCTAAAGGCAATATAGTCGTCGGAGTCGGAGTAGTACTAATCTCTCCTTCCGGATTGGTGATTAACCGCGCTTATTCCCTCACTGAACCCTGTTCTAACAATGTGGCCGAGTACAACGCTCTGGTCATTGGCCTCCAACTTGCAAGAGAGCTGGGGGTAGAATACCTTGAAGCGTACGGCAATTCCCAACTAATCGTCAATCAGATCCGGGGTTCGTACGAGGTATGCCATGAAGACATGATCCCTTATCATCAAATAGCGATCAATATCATCTCGGCATTTGAGGGGTTCTTCATCGAGCACGTCCCCAGACTCCGAAATATTGAAGCCGATGCCCTAGCTGGTCTCGCCGCTTCCCTAGCAGTTCCGAATTATGATCGGCAATCAGTGGAAGTGATAGGCCATGAACTGGTCTGTCCCAAAAACAATGTGCAATTCGTTGCAAGTTATTCCGCACAGACAATCGATGACGCCCCAGATTGGAGACAACCATTCATCGACTTTGTCGTCTACGACATCCTGCCTGAGAACCCAAAGGAAGCTACTTCCATCAGAAGGCGTTCCCTCAGATTCTTCTACGATACAGAGACGAAAATGCTGTATCGCCGCTCCTACGACGGATTACTGCTTCGGTGTCTGTCAAACGCAAAAGCCAAAGAAGCCGTACGAGAAGCCCATGACGGTATTTGTGGGGCCCACCAGCCCGGCCCGAAACTGCAAGACCGCCTTCGCCGAATAGGCTACTATTGGCCCACAATGGTGGCAGACGCGATAGATTATGCTACAAAGTGCAAAGCTTGCCAAGTCCACGCGGACTTCATCCACCAACCCTCCGAATTTTTACATCCGACAGTGGCGTCCTGGCCATTCGAAGCATGGGGAATGGATATCATTGGTCCAATCACCCCACCTTCCTTCCGAGGACATCGCTTCATACTTGCGATCACTGATTACTTCTCTAAATGGGCGGAAGCTGTCCCACTCGCAGAAGTCAAGACTTCAAACGTGATCAGCTTCCTTAAACACCACGTCGTCTACCGCTTTGGACTGCCCCGAAGGATCATCCATGATAATGGTCCGCAGTTTACAAGCCACACATTCTATCGGTTTTGCGATAAGCACCGTATTCAGAATATCGCCTCGACGCCGTACAACCCGACAGCAAATAGGTTAGCAGAGGCGTTCAACAAAACAATCATCAAACTTCTCAAGAAGTTTGTCTCCTCCAACAAACGTGACTGGAACGACAAGCTCGGCGAGTACTTATGGGCTTATCGTACCACGGTCCGAACAGCCACCGAAAATACACCATTCTCCCTGGTATACGGAAGTGAGGCAGTCCTCCCCTTGGAGACACAGATCCCCTCACTACGTGTCGCCCTCACACACCAATTGACAACCGATGATAACTACCGACGTCGACTGCAAGAGTTAGAGGCCTTAGATGAAAAGCGCCTCCTAGCTCAGCAAAGGATCGAGCTATACCAAGCACGCATCTCAGGAGCCTTCAACAAGAAGGTCAAAATCAGAACATTCCAGGTAGGCGATCTCATCTTGGCAGTCCGGAGGCCAATGGTCATGACTCACAAGACCACCGGCAAATTCCAGCCAAAGTGGGAGGGCCCATTTATCAGCGAGACGGTATTCTCCAACGGTGCTTACCGTCTTGTAAAGCAAAACGGAGACTTGCTCATGCTGCCCGTCAACGGCAAGTTCCTGAAGAAATATTATGTCTAAACGATATTCGCTACAAGGTCGTCGAGTCATGTACCCGCTGGTACCACTGAACTCACACCCTCAGCATTTCAGATTATCGAGTCATGTACCGGCTGGTACCACTGAATTCACACCCACAACCTTTCAAGATTATCGAGTCATGTACCTGCTGGTGCCCCTGAACTCACCCCTACATCCCCTTTAGATTATCGAGTCATGTACCCGCTGGTGCCGCTGGACTCCCACTTTCTCAATATATTAATTTACCGAGTTACGTACCCGCTGGTGCCCCTGAACTCACATTTCGGTCACTCTTTCAGATAGTAAGTCACGTATGATTATACCTCTGAACTTGCTTCCCTGGAAGAGATCCTCCCTCATGATCCAATACCCGCACTCCCAGTGCACAAAAAGGGTAATCGATCCACAAATTTCCGAAAATGGACATGTCCTCATTACCTCTGAATCATTTTCACTTCCACCAAAAACAAACCGCCCCTCACATAGAACCTCCATGTTCTCCTACCTCTGAGTCGTTCTATGTACTCCCTCTTCATTGAGCCCACTCCTGCCATGTCATTATTACCTCTGAGTGGGAAGGCTCCGTCGAAGAACCCTTCATGCTTGCCATGTCCACATTACCTCTGAGCAAGTATGTCGGTCTCCTTTCGACCTATTATCTGTACCCACAACTGGAGTTCGACAAGGATAATAGGTCCATAAATGTCCGCTGTTGACCACGAATATCTCCCGTAAAACCTCCCCTGCCATGTCCTCACTACCTCTGAGCAGGAAGGTTCCACGGTAAAACCCTCATGCTTGCCATGTCCTCATGACCTCTCAGCAAATATGTTGGTTTTCCTTTCACCCTATTTTCTGTATCCCGAACCAGGGTACGCCAAGGGTAATAGGTCCACAAATATTCCTTTGCTAAGCTTCTTAGCATAAATCCACTACCCCACCATGCCCCGGGAGCCCAGCTGCTCTACGGCATTCCTTTTTTTTGTTAAGCACCGAGAACATCCATGACCACTTTGCCACGGCTGTTCCGGACATCCTGTCCAAACTTGTTATCCGTACCTAAAACCAAGGTACGCCTAGGATAACAGGTCCACAAATAAATCCCCCAGCAAGTCTAAATTCCACAGACGCCACAAGTACAAGAAAGAGATGATGAGTTGAAACAGGCTCATTTATTCAAAATTCAACGTACTACATCATTTGGGGATCACATCCCTTACAAAAAAAAGAAGAAAAGAAAGCAAAAGAAAACAGACGGCTGATCACTGCTCTGGGGCACATAACGCCCTGAGACGGTCTGTCAGCAAAGCAACCGACCGCTCAAACCTCTGAGAGGCTCGACGCTCTGCCTCGTGGGTCAGCACTGCCTCATCCTCCAGATGAGCGTGAGCCTGCCAGTTATCCTTAAATTTCTTAAAGGCCCGCTCCAGGTTATCGGAAGATCGGGAAACCTTCTCGGCCTCCCGAACGATCGACTCCTACTCCGCCTGAGCAGCCTCCAGCTCTGACTCGAAGAAGGCCAGTTGCCTCTGGAGTCCAAGAATCCGCTCCTTCGTATCAACAATTCCACGAGAAGTGGACTCTTCCCGAGCACGGCAAGCCTGACTCCTGCGACCCAGCTGGTCATACGAAGCGGAGAACTTATCAAGGTCCCCCCGTACAACTGGCCCAGCAGTTTCGCGGGCTAGCTTAATTCGATCCCGAGCAACAATGAGGAAGCCCCACTCCCGCTCGATTGCAGCAGGCAAGCCCGCCTGTCGTATCGCCAGTAGCTGGGTCACAAGCTGATCAGCTTCCGTCAGCTTAGGCTCCAGCAGTGCAGCCAATCCCACCCCGCCATGAAGGGACTTTAGGGTTGCAATTTGACCCCGAGCGCACCGGAGAGATAAAGAAAATGGGGTCCCCCGCCCTATGGCAGCGTCTACGCCCCTATTCAAATGACGATAGAAGCGATCGACCACGTCCTGCGTCGCCTCGTTCAGAGTCTCCGTGGAGGCCGGTGTCAACGGGAGCGTGGCTGGCAGCACCAAAGAAGACGCAACAGAATCCGCCGCTCCTGCTACGAGAGAAACCAGCTCCGCATGAAAGGACGCTTGAACAGCGGCCAACTCCTCTTCGACAGCCTGCAAAATTTGAATACTCGGCAGGGTTGAGAGGTCGGCCTCCGGAGCCGTATAATCTGCAGAGGATGAGGCGGAGACCATCGCCAACCCCATTTCTATCGGCTCAGAGCTGGCAGGAGGCTCCTCGACGTGAGACGGCAAAGGAGAAGGAACACTCCTTTCTTCCATATCACGGCAGACCGGGCCTTCCCCAAGAACATCCACGGCAGGAAGTAAAGGGTCAGGACCTGCGGGGCCAAGACAACCATGAATCGATTTGACCCGGAGAATATGCTGATAGAGTAAATAAGCCCCTTCACTAGTCAATATCTGGCTTATCTTACCAGTGGAGGAGCATGAAGGCCGAGGTTCGCCTGCAGCCACCACAGCCCCTTCACCAACAACCTCTGAGTCTGGCATAATAGGCTCCTCCGTCCTTGTATCTTCGGAAGAGGGCGCACCGGGATCGGCGTCGCATTGCTGAAGATCAACGGCTTCGGGGACGGGTCCAAAGAAACCTTCGTCACCCTGGGCCGAGGTTTCAGCAACCTGGGAGCTTCCAACCACCGCTGAGAGAGCACCCGCAGAAAGGACCGCGGCACACACACCGCTAATCAAAGCAGCAAGGGCCGGATCAGCTCCAGGGGAAATAGACGGTTCAGGAAAGGACGGTTCACCAGACATCTACAAAGAAAAGTAATCAAGCCATATCTTCGAAAAAGAAGAAAACTACAACAAAGAGAAGGCTCCGACGTACCTCTGGAATGCCGTCTACATCCTCACCCTTTTCCGTAATAAGCAGTCTACGGGGACTGACCGTCGCTCTCTTTATAGAAAAAGTTACCCCTCCGCCAGTAGACTCACGTCTGCCTCGCTTACGAGAGGGACCAGGCATGACGGGCGGTAGATCTACCCGTACCACCTCCGACACAGATGGTAACTGGTCTGCTGCTTCATCAAATACAGCCGACGGTTGATCCGTCATCATGTCACCTGCCATGACGAGAGACTGACCCGCCATTGTCTCGTCATCCGAAGAAAGGGAGTCCTCATCATCCCGCTCGTTGTCCTCCTCAATTGTGTCGAGGGAATCGGAATCGGGCGAAAGAACTCTATTCGTCCCTTTCTTCTTGGCCCTCGACGTCGTAGCCTTCTCCGCCAGGCGAGTGCCCACAATGAAGCTAGTCCTCGAGTCAAAATCGAGGGGGGGAGGATTCGCCGTAACATGATATAGGGTCGCCATATGCAAGATTTCCCCTATCATATTTGTGGCAGGAACCAAGAAGCTAGTCCGAGTCTGACAGGTGTCATAGTAGCTCCATGCCCTAATACCGTCAAGAATGCTACCTTCAAATCCCAGGTGAGAACTGGGGCACCCGAGGAATAGCTGACTATACCCAAATTGACGAGCAAATCCACTAGGCAAGTAGGGCTCCAAATACACAGTGTTGCGATTCCGGTAAACTAGATGCGCCGGACGAATATTACGCAGCCAGAAATGCATCTTTTTAGGCAAGAAATGAGGAGGTCCAACCCCATCAACATGAACACTCCTCACCTCTTGATCAGTGAAACGAGGAACGGACACGAAGAAATTATACCCGTCCACCCTCGCCAGCATCCTCCGACACGCCAGCATGGTACTACATTCCCAAGGCTGGTGGTGATACTTGAAAAGAAACGCGTCGTCATCTGTAACGCCATCTCCCGTCCCAGGCCTCATCAAGGACCGATAATGCAGCAATAGCCATCCCAGCAAGTAATGATAAGGCAATTCTATACGTTCAAAATCCATTGCCACGTCACGAGCAATGACCTTGGACGAGAAGGCGCGGAGACCATGCTGAATATTGCACACCATGGCAGGAAGAAGAGCCAGCCTGACCCCAAAGGCCAACTTTACGGCAGGAAGAATGAAGTGGCGACTGATCCTCTCAATAGAACCTGCCCCTCCTGAGACCACGCAGTTGTGCAGCCATACCATTAGAAACCCAGCCAAGAGTGCCTTCTCTGACAACCGCCGGGTACCATAACAAAAGTAGCTGAAGGAGTCAATCTGGCTTCCGAACCTATCACTTTTAGACTTCGACCTCTTAGCGGTCGACACCAAGGCCTCTACTTTTCTAGGAGTTAAACGATCTCGGGAAGTAACCCGGCCAGCCACGCTGAATTTGAAAAGGTACACGACCCAAGATTTGGTATGGGGAGAGTCCCCTTCCGAGCTGTCATTTTTCTGGATAGTCGTCCGGTGACAGGTGCTATGATGGCATAATAGTTCTTGATACACGGCGACGAAACCGGAGAATCATCGATCCAAATCTTGGAGCTCCTCATTCGTCGAAGTGTACACTTCGAAGGGTTCATCCCCCCAGGGGAGCTTGGAGACAGCATACATCTCGTGAAGAACGAGCCCCAATTCTCCAACAGGGGTGAAAAAGGTCCCCGTCCGATGATTGTACATTTCCAGAAGGGCCATGAACAGTGGCTTATTAACGGGCAACCCGTAGCTGGTACCCCGGATAGCGTCATAAAGGTTGACTCCCCGCAAAAACTCTTCGAACTTCCGCAGAATCCATGAGGTCAGATTAGCCCACGGGGGAATAGGGTGCAACCAGCTCGGCAGTACCAATCTGCCAATAGGATAGGACCCTTTGCGAGCAAGCTGACTCAGGAAGATATCAGCCTGGGAGAATGAAAAGTTAGGGCCGGGAGTGTTGATGAAGGTACCCGGAACTAACCCCATCACGGACTGACTGGCCGGATCTTTGACCGCGTGCACTGACCCAGTGGCTCTGTTATAACGGATGTTACCGACAAACACCCCCGGTCGGGTTGGAGTGAGGGTGTCCGGCATCTGCCTATCCAGAACGATCATATTGAACCACTCAAAAGGGAAATGACGCTTCATAATAGGGATGTGAATTGGCGTCCCGTTCAGGTCAAAATCCCAACTCTCGGAAACATCCAGCACTCGGGAGTTTTCTATGACCAACGCATCCCCAAAGAGGAAAACCGGTTTCAGATACTTCCCATCAGACTGACCGGAGCTCATCATATCACCAAAGAATTGAAAAGATTGAACCCTGATAGCATTTAGTCGCTCCAAAGGTTCGTCAACAAGTAGCTGTTCGGACACTTGACGAACTAAGTCATCCCGATGTACGCCCGAGGCAAACTGACGGGAGCCTACCATAAGTTCCTCCGCAGGATTCACGGGCAGATCCACTGAAGAAGAGGCAAAAGAAACAAGTCAAAAAGATAGCTGAAACATAAAACTACATGATGCTTATGCGGCTCAATATAGCCTCATGCGGCTCGATTTAAGAAGGTTTGTACAGATCAGTCTAAATGGGCTTATGCGGCTCAGTACGAATAAGCTTATGCGGTTCCGTGCAAAAAGAAATCATGCTGCTCATTGCGGAGGAATTTATGCGGTTCGAAGGGAGTGTATGCGAATATGGTCCGATTTGAATAAGCTTATTCGGCTCGAAAAAGCTTATGCGGCCCTGCGAGGATGAGCATATACGGTCCAGCGAGGATGAGCTTATGCGGTTCGGTTCGAAATGTGCTTGAACGGCTCAGATTGAAAGAGCTCGTACGGTCCAAATCCTGATGAGCTTATGCGATCTTGATAAAGAAGTAGTTATGCAACCACTTTCATGCGGCTCAAACCTGGGTCATACCCCATGCGGCCCGAGCATGAGTCGGACAAACAGTATGCTTTGGAATATAGGCTCGCGCATAAAATATGCGGCGTAGCCATGGCGGTTCATATTAAGGAATCCTACCAGCAATAGGCGGGTGGACATCGGGGTAAAAAGCAGGCACGTCAGCCGGCGGAGGAGCCGCCATGTTCGCCGCCGCAGTCGATTAAGACGCGGCCTCCTTGCCCTTCGCAGCCTCAGAGGATGATGTGGTCTTCTTGCCCGCAGCAGCAGCAGCCTTCTTGGGAGCCATTGTCTATCGATGAAGGGAGAAGACGAAGGACAAAGTCTGCAACAGGGGATTTGAGCAAAGAAAGAAGGTAAAGAAACCCAAGGGGACTAAAAAAGACTCTTATTTATAGGCGAAAGAGACCCATAAAACGAACAAACGTCTCGGATGATGCCTCGGATTACGTGCCGCTTCAAAAAATAAAGGCAAAAACGCTTCGGTCAAGGCATAACCGACCCTTGAGATCCTTCCCCAAAAAGACGGCGTTAAATCAAAATGAATCAAGAGCATTTAATGAAGATTTGCACACGTAGTCAGGACACGTGGCAAAGAGCCTATGCGGACAGATGAATCTATGCGGCTGGGACACTTATGCGGCATGAACGGGACCATGCTTCTTATTCAAAGTGTTTCAAATTTGCAAATTGAAAACTTTGAAGGGGGTCCTGTAGAAGCATGGAAAATATCAGAATAATGGTCCATACGGCTCCGGATACGAAGCCCATGCGCCTCATATGGGAGCTGTCTTATACAGTTCAAAGGAAGACTCTCTGTCTCATGCGGCTCGAGAGTGTATGCAGTTCAGCAGGAATATGTGGCTCGATCCATGCCACGTGTCCCCCTGTGATCCTTCCCTACAGCTGGCCCTTTGAATAATGGCCTCATTTAATGCTCTGACATGATTTGACGACTGTGGCGGCTCTGGCATAAAGTGTCATAATGGCTCTGCCATAATGACAGACGCTTCGGGAAAAGAAGAAGATCTCTGACCCAATCCGTCAGAAATCCTAGGTTGCCACGTGGCAAATCTCATGCGGCTTAAATAGAGAACAGCTTCATGCGGCTCACTGAGAAGTCACCCTATATGACTAGCAGAAATCAGCCATATGCGGCCCACTGAGAGCTCAGCCCCTACGGCTCAATACAACGCTAGCTCATACGGCTCGCAAAGACTATGCATATGCGGCTCATTGAGAGTTCGTTTCCTACGGTTCGATAAAGCATTGTCCTATACGGCTCACGAAGAGTATCTTCCTGCGGTTCAAGTGTTGCCCATCCTATGCGGCTCTGGCAGGACCCACAATCAAAACACGTGGCATCGGATCAATCAACGATTTAACCGAATCTCAACAAATATATTTGACATCATCATCATAATTACTGAGATCAAGGCATATCATTTATCATCAAGCCAATGGGACACGTGGCGAGCAATCGGGCATTGGTATAATCAACATGAAGATTTAAAGCAATCAACATTAATTGCTCACAAGATTCGGTGCTATCCTCATTAATGGCCGAGATTCATTGTAATCAGGACCAAGGGTTCAGATAGATTGAAGGAGCGCCGACATTCCAAAACAATGATCATTAGCAAACCCTAATGATCATACCCCACTCTTATAAATAGCCAGCATCATTTCTTTGCACAAGGACCGGCAACAAAAGAATAAAAATATACAGAGTCAGAGAGAGAATACACAGAGAGAGAGAGAAGCCAGGAGAGCAACAGAAGAGCAAAAAGAACACTTTTTCGTCAACGCCAACCATCTTTTCACAAGGAGCCAAGGCTGCATACCGATCGTCCAAGGAGTAAGGCAGGGCTGCCGTCGCCTTCCCGAGCCTCTATCGTCACCTCCAGAATCTAAAATAAATAATTGTACTTAGATTGCTGTACCTAGGTTTTCGTCCCTAGGCTTTCTTTGTACAAGCGAGTTTGTATTGTGAGTCTAAGTTCAGTCCTCCGATAATTGTTCTGTACTTTTACAATCAATGGCAAACAAGTACATTCTGCTCTTGTAACTGAGCATGCATGCACTGCTGGGCTAACATCTGGTATTGCTGAGTGGCCATCATCCCTCTCATGATCTCCAGAAGAGCCGGTGTGTCCATCTCCGCAGGGGTAGGTGGAACTGTTGGTGGTGGTGGAACATCTGGATACTGCGATCCAGCTGCTGGTTCTACTATCACCTCTTCTTAAATAGTCTCATAAAGTGGTTCTGACCCTTGTTGCCGACCAACCTGGTCAGGTTGTCCATGTTGCTGTCCATGTTGTTGCTGTCCAGCTCTGACAGGTACAGACGAGGTGCCCCTAAGAAAAGGGACAAGAGAACAATCAAACGACCGGACATGAAGGATCAATGAAGTCAAAGGATACTGGAATGTCAAGCTAGAGTTGAGAATTAACGAATCATAAGATCAACGGGAAACATGTGTGATTGAGACATCCTAATAAAGCACCCCACAAGTCTGAAATCAGACCTGTATGGGCCACCACTAAAACCTTGTCATGCCCCAGAACCAGAATACTGGAGAGCAGGGGAATGACTCAGCCAACTACGTATTACGTGTAGATGAATACCGTATAATACGATCAATACTGTCTACAAGATGAGGGGGGTGCATACTACATGAAAGTCTCACTATGGTCACTTCACATCTATTGTCTCAATCATTCAAACAAGAAACAAAATAGAGAACATATAAGATAAAGCAGTAAGGCGTCCCAAATGCTTAGTCAAAATGTTCTTTGATATCTGGCTTTACAAAACATGGCCAGATGATGTAGCAAGGCATACACAATTGTTATCAGCTGCAGCCTGACTTAGTTACAATTATGTAAAAGTAAGTACAAGACGATCCGACTAACATGTCGGTGCCAAACGGCAAGGTATAAAGTAGATAACAAAACGAGCGGGGAAGTAAGAAACCCACTCGAGTCCTCCTGCGATCATCCCTCTAGTGTTGACTATCTTGGAGGTAGAAGTAAGCTGAGTCCTCGGAAACCAGCTCTAAATCTGGCCATGCAAAACCAGAGAGGTTAGACCTCTAATAGCAAGTACCACAAGGAAGCACGACATGAGAACTAAAACCAGTAATGAGAAATATGATAAATAGATCTCTGCTTGCCACTAGGATTCTCATAACATCACGACACTTCGAACCAACCTCCCAACCAAACAAGGACAGAAGATGGCCCGTCATGTCCTGACATTCTGATCATCTTAGTTAGGCAACAGAGTAGGTACAGTACACAAACAAATCAATTTAAATGGCCATTCAACTACTACGGCTTGCTACTGTGTGTTCCAAGTTATCCTGGAATTATACAATAAAACATTCCTCAGTTCTCACTATGTGCAAGCAAGGCTAGTTTACCCAGTCAATCAATTGCGCCAATCATGAATTAGATGAGTCCCAGCAGGACGCCTGTCATCAATATATAATATACAATAAATAATATAACCAGATACCGCTCCGTGCCCGTGTGGCAGGCTTGTAGTATCTGTGGGGACCAGCCGACCTGTCGGGCACTTAATAGTCCCAAGAGGGCTGCCATGTAAGAACTCGAGAATCCGTTCTGTCCATGCAATCATTATTTTATTCAACTTAATAGTCTCTACGTTGAGTGAAGTACCATACCGTGGATCATGGTCATTCAGAATGAGTACTTTCGTACGGGGTACGATATGCGCAACTCTACAATGATACCAGTGCGGTCAGGTTGTAGGTCTTACATAGTGTAATATAACAATCAAAACTAACCACGGAGTAATCATGCCTTGACCATAAAGTATATATACTTCTTTGGTAAGATAAATAAATAATAAATGAATTGAAGCCTGCATGTGCCAGTATGCCAATATTCGGGATTAGCCAGTCGATTCCAATAGTTCATAATTAATATGAATGTGTCTCATTTATTCAATTTAATAAGACGACTAGCCAGTCTCTTAGTTCCAACTAGGAACGCATGATCAATTATTAGTCAAGGTCACAATCATTATCAATGGTGACAAGGCATGAAAGTCAACTAATATTCAGTGGGGTCGAGTCTACAACTCTCATGGTTTAATTCCAGTCAATCGGGGTATCTATAACTCAATTCACGACACATGGTACATCCCACGTAACAATCTATATTTAACAGAAATATTAGCATATCATGATTTTATCAAGTTTATGCCAAAAGGCATAAGGATATAAAATGGACGTTAAATATCTAATAAAATATCAATATACAGGGCTATAGAAGATCCAGGGTAAGCAGGCTACGCTCATGTCAGCCTACGCTCAAGTCAGCGTACGCTCAGGTCAGGCTACGCTCAAGTCAGCGTACGCTCAGGTCATGCTACGCTCAAGTCAAGCTACGCTCAAGTCAGCGTACGCTCAGGTCAAGCTACGCTCAAGTCAAGCTACGCTGAAGTCAGCGTACGCAAGACATACGCTTCCAAAAGGCAGCGTATGAACTCCATACGACTCCTTACCATCCAAACCAGCGTACGCAAGTCATACGCTTCCAAAAGGCAGCGTATGAACTCCATACGACTCCTTACTATCCAAGCCAGCGTACGCAAGTCATACGCTTCCAAAAGGCAGCGTATGAACTCCATACGACTCCTTACTATCCAAGCCAGCGTACGCAAGTCATACGCTTCCAAAAGGCAGCGTATGAACTCCATACGACTCCTTACTATCCAAGCCAGCGTATGTACTCCATACGACTCCTCATCAAGGTAGCGTATGTAAGACATACGTCGCCAAAAGGCAGCGTATGAGTCAGACTGCGCTACACTAAAGAGCGCACGCAGCTCAGTGGCGCAAGCTAAAAAGCTCGCGTACACTGCTCACTGTCTTCTCCAATCAGCAAAAACTCTATGGTTTGAACCCAAAGCTTCAAAATCCATAACTTGGTCAAAATAAGTCCAAATCCAACTTTACAAAGGTCAAAATTTGGTAGAATAAAATTCTCTACAACATAGAACCATCAAAACTTGAAAACAAAGAAGTTTGATAGATCAAAACTACCAAAATCCGAAAACAACTAATTTCTAGATCTACTAAAAATAAAACTTCAAAATGAAAAATACCAAGTTCTAAACTCTCTTAGAATCACAAGGGAAAGAGAATGGAACCATAAAAATGGGTCCTCATGAAGAAGCAAGATGTACTTGCCTATGGGTTTGGTAGGTGGAGAGAGTAATGAGAAAGAAGAAGAAGAGTAATGGTGAAGGAGAGTAATGAAGAGAGAGAAAGAGTTTTGAGTCTTTAAATGGAAGGGGTGGTGGTAGGTGGGTTCGGTTCATGATGAACCACTAACTAAACCAAACCAAACCGAACCCAAGTCAAGCTAAAGCAGAGAAATAAAAGCAGAAAGTAAAATGCAGATAATTAATTAACATGAATTTAAAGGAATTTAAATACAGGATAATACATGATAAATATTAAATAAATACATTTGAGTAGTACATATATAAAATACGCATTCTGGGAACGGGGAGTGACACTTTACCTCCACAAACAGGGATAGTCTGAGGATGCTTGTCTTTGTCCTCAGATTTGGGTGTCTTCAGTCCCAGTAGTTCTAAGTTAGGAACATCATTTTCAGCAGCATCAGCGGCCCCAATGAAAGCGGGCCATGTATCATACTTATGTATACCTAGACAAAACTTCACTGTAGGAAGGAAGTTATGTCGACAAGTATCCATAAGTTCTGAGTCTAGTATGTCGAAGGGTATCTTCAGTGCTAGTCGTCTGAAGCGTTCAATGAAGGCAATGAAGATTCAGTCTTCTTTTGCTTGGTCATGATGAGAGTGGACATACTAACATGCATGCCACTCTCCTAAAACATGTTGAGGAACAACCTCTCCAAGTCTTTGAATGAATTGATACACCTGTCAGGCAGACTACAGAACCATTCGAAGGCTACCCCCTGCAAGGTGCTAATAAACAGCTTTGACATGAATGGATCATCTCGGGATAAGTGCAGAGTTTGAATATTGAAGTACGTCATGTGATGACGAGGAGAAGTCAAGCCGTCGAATGAGTTTAGCGTCAGCGGCTTGTAGTTAGGAGGGCATATAGCATTCTCTCACTTATGGGAATACGGTTGAGATATCTCCATCTTCTGCAGCTCATCTTTGTATGAGATGGTGTCGAGGCAAGCAACCAGGGAATCAATTGCATCCTATTGATTGAGCAGGTGTTGGGAAACAGCCGCTGAGCGTTTGTCAGGTGTTGTCGGCGAAGGACCACCCCCAGTATTTGCAAGATTTTGAGGAGGTACAAAAGAATGGTACTCTTTTTGTAGGGCAGGAGGGTTGTTGCTGTGAGCCGGACTAGCATGGGCTAAGGTATTTTGCTGAGGTGGAGGAACAGCTCCAGCAGCTTGGACTTCCATGATACTGGTAAGCATATCAGTGATCTTGGCAAATGCTGTTTCGAGACCCTCTAGCCGTTTACTAGTCTGATCACTGGCTTCTTCAGGTCTTTCTCCGTCCGTCATATACGTAGATAGCAAGCGAAGATGAATAGAGGAAGCAGTGCAACTGGTGCTGATACTGTCTGTCTCCGGGTGGATAAGTCCTTCATCTTCAGGTAGAGGAGGTAGATAGTCGCTATCGGATTCGGAGGGATCATCGTCCTCTAAAAGGCTACCCCCAGTGTGGGGGTTATCTGCTTCAGATTCTGAGGGAATGTGGTCACGCCCCGCTCCCGTAGGAGCGATCGTCCTCGCTAAGGCATGATGCCGCACGAGCCTAGGTTGTGCTCGTGCAAGGCAGATTCTATAACGGTCGATTTTAGCGGCTGCGACGGGGTCATCACACAGAAGTCCCAAGCAGAGACATTGAATAATAGCACCAAAATTTGAAGCAAAACACAAGTCATTTCAAAGCACTCTTTTATTGATATTGAAATAAAGATTACAATGGACGCAAGGCCAATATTACAAGTCTCTCAAGCTCACACAAGCTCACATTACAAGTCACTCTGCTCTCTCTCATCTCTCGATACAACGCTTGAGCCAGCGGAAGCTTCGGAAGGCGAAGTCCATACATTATGTCCCATATAAGTCTTGAATCTATACGGTCATACGCTTCGAATCGCCAAGGAACTCCGTGCCACGACACATCCAAGCGAGCTCCGTGCCACGAGCTTCTACCTGTGCCTGCACATGAAACTATGTGGGTGTCAGTACTCAACTGTACTGGTAGAATAAGCTCCTCGCCCACCCATACAAAACCAATACGTTTGATTTACTTTGTGTGTAACAGTCCCTTTATGATTGTCTTTCTACTCTTTCATTAGGATCGGTTTTAGGACAGACGTCTTGGCCTATTTTGTGTCTCAAGACCATTTCGTGCTTGCAATGTAACATCAACTCAACAACGTTAACCTATCAAGTCGTGCTTGCCTTACGGCTTAAAATCAGAGACGCAACTACACGATAAGAATCCATTCCCGTGTGACCGTGCTATAAGTCCTTGTTGAGGCCGTGTCTCGTAACTCAATAAGACTCAATCATATTGCCTCCTCGCGGTCCTTTGCTACTAAATCATCAACTGACCCAATCAAGACTTGTGGGTTAAGTGTCACTCGACCGACTTTGCCTTACGGCCTTTCCTGACTTAGATTCAAGATAACTCACATCCAAACTATGCAACTTACATGCCGACAACATAAGACTCGACGCCACATCTCGTGCCGAAGCACGTCGCCTACGTTGCAACTAAATCGTAGGCCCAACATTTTGTGTTCCAACTATACTCACACGTTCAACTCGACTTCCTTGATATACTACACTCAATACTCGACTCAATCCAAAAACATACACGCGGATCGCCGCCCATACCGACTCATCTATATGAACTAGTCACTAGCGCCCAGCGCTATAATTGACTCCTTTTGAGCTTTTGATTAGACGAACGCTCCTTGCCAGCGCGAGTAGCTAGCTCCGCTGTAAGTCCCCGCTAACCCGTACGGTCATCCAGCACAGCTACGAATGTCTCTATCGCAACGGTTCCCATGAGCCGCCTGGGTCGCCATTGGAGAAACAGATTAATTTTACCTTGTACAAGTTGTCTAATGACCATGCAAGACTCGACTCGAACTGACGTCTCACACAGTCAATCTACTTCTAGTGTTACGATCTCTTTTAGGGCCAAGTTCAATACCTCTCATATTTGAGATCTTGCCACGACGACCCAGTCGCGAGCATTCTTCTTTCTTGCCTCGACGACCCAGTCGCCAGCATTCTTCTTTCTTGCCTCGACGACCCAGTCGCGAGCATTCTTTCTTTCTTGCCCTATCATTTCACTCAACTCAAGAACAACTATTGAACACTTTCTAAACTCAATGAATCAATCGTGGCTCGTGCCTTAAAACACTAAGTTCGTGCCATCGTGTCTTAAACCAACTCGAAACTCTATGTGACACCACTGCCTAGGTCATACTCTATATGACGAGCCTTATGATCGTAAGACTATATGGTTATACCCAGCCGTTGAACTCATAGGGCCGTGCCTGGTACTACTCCTGATAGCTTAACTTAACTTGCCTAACTTACTTTGCAACAACTTGACGGACAAAGGCTGCATCAAGCCTTGCATCGTGGGAACGTGTCGTGCATGCGTTCGACTTGAACAACCAAGTTATTTGGGGTGCCTAGAGTTATGCCACAAGCCGTACAATACAACTTAATCCATCGGCGAGCAGAGGCTATGCCACGCCTTGGGCGAAGAGACCGTGCATGCTTTGTGAAGCATTTATGCGGGCGACGCCTATGAATTTGGCTAACACTTAGCTTGTGACGAAGACCAACTTTCCTTCTCCCAAGCCACGGGACGAAGGACCGAGTGTCATTTTCAAAGCACGCCGTGCACCAACTCTAATCCGACCGTTGGACCTTTCCATATTCTAACTCAATTCGACCTGTCAGGATTATTCCCTTTAGCTATGTGGATTCGTCTCTTTTATTATCAAGCCTACTTCTGCGAGTTAGAAACATGTGATTTATTATGTGAAGGCTAAGATGAGGCAAGTTCACCGAAACTACCCCACATGAGCGAGCGGTCGCCTCGACCGAGCAATATCTTCGAGTAGCCATTGCAAGGCTAATTCCGAACGCCGTCGGCATTTCGATTCCTACGATTGACTGAGCGAGACGGGGCACTACATCATACACCACTCAGAAAAAGTTTCGTCTTCGAAACTAACTGAGTACACTTATCGACTTATAACTTGATTCAACATTCAAGAACTCTCGCACACACTACTCCTATGTGTTTCTTAAATCCGAGCCACGCTCGTACTATCCATAATATTTTCTTCAAAACTCATGATCTCAAAATCCATGACACTTTCCCGTTCCTCAAGTCTCACTTGATTCAGCGTATCACTTAGTTGGTTCGTGCACATATTTCAGGCGTCCCCAAAATACATACATTTCAACCAAGCCTCGTGACAAAGAATCCGTTATCACCACTCGAGTCAGATTGTGCACATATTCGGGCGTCCCTGATATACGTGTATGTCAACCGCAACTCGTGAGTGGTGCCTCCAAAAATCCTACCACTTCGTACTCGGACGTTTGCTTTACCGCTAGGCTATGTCTTTCCGTCAGTATTGGAATCATAGTTTCCAAACAACAATATCAACACTGACCCCATCCTAAGGTCAAACCAATTTGATAGTACAGGATTTTCTACCCAAGCTCGCATCACTCCGATTTCTAAACTTCGAGCATAGATTGTCTACACACATTCCAACATTTGTTGCACGGGGTCCGAGTCATTCAGCAAAGCCATCCTATGATAACTCACATTTCAACCAATTTCTTGACATATCAATATCACTTCATTTATCAAGAATTTTTGCATAGTCTATTTCTTCGAACACGTTCGACATAATACGCCTATCAATCCTTCTCAAGTCAAACTCGCTACGACACAATTTATTTTTAAACCATAATTCACATTCCGTACCCCCTAAGTCATTTATCCCAATTCATGAAATCGATCACAAGGTCATATGACTTAACAATATGTTGCGTCCCGATCTCACGTGAGTCAGATTATCCACGGTAGGCATGAATCACCATGCACTCTCCCGCAGGATAATCATCCTCATCGGGACGTAACCCTTGTTCGAGTCTAGACTAATTCATTCTCGATGCGCGGATTGGACCTACTCGATCCTCAAGTTTATTTCATTCATCAATCGTAAGTCCTAACATCCTCAAATTTTTCTTCGAATCAAACCGACCAGTCGAGAAAGTCAAAGTTGCCGCATCCTGATTTTTCGAGTTTGATCATTCTCGCGACATGAATCACCATGTCAGCGCTCACGCGGAACAATCGCCCCAAATCCGATGCAATGTATGTGCGAGGCTGGAGTTGCGCTCGCACAAGACAAGAATGTCGACTCTGTGGTTACCCGCGTAACCATAAAGATACTTCTATTTTCATCCAATATTTATTCAATCAAATCCTAAGTATAGCATCCAACCGAACAATAACACATGCACGATCGTCATTCACCGAGTTAGAGTACCCCCGAGTTATCGTATATCATCTTTGATACGCCTCAATACCATCGATGATATATGTAACCTGACGATCTTTGTTTGCAACCGAATGATGCTATCGTCTGACTGGATGATCTCCTCGTCATTCAAATCCAAGTTCGATCATTATCCTTCGAATCATTCACAACATCAATTTTTTCAAACCCAAATTTACGTATTGTTCATTCGTCTATCTCAAGTCATCGACTAACGTATTTCCTCAATTTGTATCATTCCTTGCTAACTCAAATCATCGAGCAATATTCAATCCAATACTTAGATTCATTGCGTAAATTTGAAATTCAACTTTTCATGCACGCTATCTTTCCATCGTGCTAACTTTTTCTATACGATCCACCTATCGATTTCCTTTATCAAGTCATCTGTTCGCTACACCTTAACTTTCCCTTGATTTGATTTTACCTACTCAATCATTCTCGTGTTTTATACTTCGCACAATCCTTAATCCCGTGCACGTTTCGTGCATATAAATTCTAGGTTGTTCGAATCGACTCGTCAAACTTCAAGACAATAACTCACTCCATCGTACACGATCTAAGGCTTTGCATATGTATGACGTTCGCTGATAGACTCATTGACAACCCGTATCCTCAATCGATCGATCGACATCCCGGAGGCTATCGCATACACCACTCAGGGATGAAGTCATTCAACAAATCCTCAAAACTATTATTCCAATCAAAATCGACTTCTTCGAATCCCGTTCGAACCATTTCTTAAATTTTAAGCACGCTCACATATCGCACCGACGATAACATCGTTGTTCGATAGTACCCCTATCGATAGTCACCTCACTTAACTCAATCGATTTCAACTCATTCTGGCTCGACACAATTCAATTCCCGCAATCGACTTTCCTAAGGTCGACGCAACTTTGGTGTATATGCCCAGCCCGACTTAGCCAACCGTGCTTACGCAAACCATCTTTTTGTTTTATCAAAAATTGTTCTCCTATATTTTGCAAAATAATTAGACTTATTGTATGGACATCCGCGGGACATTTGAGAGTGAGCGCACCAACGATAGCAACTTACGGAAGCAACACTTCAGAGTTTACGGAAACAACGGAGTTAAAGAATTCAATCGATAGTCCAAGGACGTAAAGCCGTGCTCTGATACCATTATGTCACGCCCCGCTCCCGTAGGAGCAATCATCCTCGCTAAGGTGTGATGCCGCACGAGCCTAGGTTGCGCTCGTGTAAGGCGGCTTCCATAATGGCCGATTTCAGCGGCTGCGACGGGGTCGTCGCACAGAAGTCCCAAGCAGAGATATTAAATAATAGCAGCAGAATTTAAAGCAAAACATAAGTCATTTTAAAACACTCTTTTATTGATATTGAAACAAAGATTACAATGGGCACAAGGCCAAGATTACAAGTCTCTCAAGCTCACTCAATCTCACATTACAAGTCACTCTGCTCTCTCTCATCTCTCGATACAACGCTTGAGCCAGCGGAAGCTTCGGAAGGCGATGTCCATACATTATGTCTCGTATAAGTCTTGACTCCATGCGGCCGTACGATTCGAATCGCCAAGGAACTCTGTGCCTCGATACATCCAAGCGAGCTTCGCACCATGAGCTTATACCTGTGCCTGTACATGAAACAATGTGGGTGTCAGTACTCAACTGTACTGGTGGAAAGAGCTCCTCGCCCACCCATACAAAACCAGCATATTTGATTTACTTTGTGTGTAACATAGTCCCTTTATGATTGTCTTTCTACTCTTTCCTTAGGATCGGTTTTAGGACAGACGCCTTGGCCTATTTTGTGTCTCAGGACCATTTTGTGCTTGCAACGCAACATCAACTCAACAACGTTAACCTATCGAGTCTTGCTTGCCTTATGGCTTAAAATTAGAGACGCAACTACGCGATAAGACTCCATTCCCGTGTGACCGTGCTATAAGTCCTTGTTGAGGCCGTGCGTCGTAACTCAATGAGACTCAATCATATCGCCGCCTCGCGGCCCTTTGCTACTAAATCATCAACTGACCCAATCAAGACTTGTGGGTTAAGTGTCACTCGATCGACTTTGCCTTGTGGCCTTTCCTGACTTAGACTCAAGATAACTCACATCCAAACTATGCAACTTATATACTGACAACATAAGACTCGACGCCACATCTCGTATCGAAGTACGTCGCCTATGTTGTAACCAAATCTTAGGCCCAAAATTTTGTGTTTCAACTATACTCACACATTCAACTCGACTTCCTTGATATACTACACTCAGTACTCGACTCAATCCAAAGGCATACACGCGGATCGCCGCCCATGCCGACTCATCTATATGAACTAGTCACTAGCGCCCAGCGCTATAATGGACTCCTTTTGAGCTTTTGATTAGACGGACGCTCCTTGCCAGCACGAGTAGCTAGCTCCGCTGTAAGTCCCCGCTAACCCGTGCGGTCATCCAGTACAGCTACGAATGTCTCTATCGCAACGGTTCCCATTGGCCGCCTGGGTCGCCGTTCGAGAAACAGATTTATTTTACCTTGTACAAGTTATCTAATGACCATGCAAGACTCGACTCGAACTGATGTCTCACACAGTCAATCTACTTCTAGTGTTACGATCTCTTTCAGGGCCAAGTCCAATACCTCTCACATTTGAGATCTTGCCTCGACGACCCAGTCACGAGCATTCTTCTTTCTTGCCTCGATGACCCAGTCGCGAGCATTCTTCTTTCTTGCCTCGACGACCCTATCGTGAGCATTCTTTCTTTTTTGCCCTATTATTTCATTCAACTCAAGAACAACTATTGAACACTTTCCAAACTCAATGAATCAATCGTAGCCCGTGCCTTAAAATACTAAGTTCGTGCCATCGTGTCTTAAACCAACTCAAAATTCTATGTGACACCACCGCCCAAGTCATACTCTATATCACGGGCCTTACGATCGTGAGACTATGTGGTTATACCCAGCCGTTGAACTTATAGGGCCATGCTTGCTACTACTTCTGATAGCTTAGCTTAACTTGCCTAACTTACTTTGCAACAACTTGACGAGCAAAGGCTGCATCAAGTCTTGCGTCGTAGGAACGTGTCGTGCACGCGTTCGACTTGAACAACCAAGTTATTTTTGGGGGCCTAGACATATGCCACAAGCCGTAAAATACAACTTAATCCATCGACGAGCAGAGGCTATGCCACGCCTTGGGCGAATAGACCGTACATGCTTTGTGAAGCATTTATGCGGGCGACGCCTATGAATTTGGCTAAATCTTAGCTTGTGACGAAGACCAACTTTCCTTCTCAAAAGCCATGGGACGAAGGACCGAATATCATTTTCAAAACACGCGTGCACCAACTCTAATCCGACCGTTGGACCTTTCCATATCCTAACTCAATTCGACCTGTCGGGATTATTCAATTTAGCTATGTGGATTCGTCTCTTTTATTTTCAAGCCTACTTGTGCGAGTTGAAAACATGCGATTTCTTATGTGAAGGCTAAGATGAGGCAAGTTCACCGAAACTACTCCATCTGAGCGAGCGGTCACCTCGACCGAGCAATGTCTTCGAGTAGCCGATGCAAAGCTAAGTCCGAACGCCATTGGCGTTCCGATTCCTCCGATTGACTGAGCGGGATAGGTCACTACAAATGTTACCCCCGGCTTGGGAATTTTCGTCGTCTATACGAAATTTTGCCTTTGATCGAGTACCCATATAGACTCCTTCAGATATGACAGCCCGTTGGCCATCTGTTGGTAGACTTCGTCTTCTCTTTCTTGTAGAACTAAGAGAGAAGGTTGGGTTGGTAGTCCACTGTCTTTGATTTGGGCTTCCATAAGGAAGACCCCATGAAGCCATGTTAGATGAGACACATAGTGGCTTCTCGTCGTCAGAGAAGTGCAGTCGTCGAAACATGGACTTTCTCTCAGGCACTCTTGTTACTTGGGTATAACAACAGCTGATAACAATATTAGCGTACGGAAGTGCAATATGAAGTGTTATGTTCTCCCTCAATTTACGCTTATGATTTATCATGTCGCACAAGTCAGCGGAAGGGAGTTTTGTCATAGAACCCATGTTGTATGCACCGCTGAGCTTTACATGCGGGTTCGTAAGGAGAGTAGGCGCATCCAGACTTAGTTCATATTCAGGGGCAACCCCCATACCTAAGTTCTGTGATGTCCTTGAAGACAGCCCCGCATTATACGCATTGGGACGTCTTTTTGCTGTTGGCGCATAGGCCTTAGAGACTGGGCTTGGGCGCATGCTTCTTGACAGCATGTTTGAGTCGCCTAGATGTGGGCGCATAAGTATGGATCCAGAGAGCCCAGGCGCATAGCCTTGGGAGCATGACTCTGAGTGCCCAACCTGTTGAAGAGAGAAGTATTCTGGTTGGGGCTATGCGCCCAAACACTTCCTTTGGCACATGGCTTTGGGCGCATACTTGATGGAGCAGCACTGTTTTCTCCCAGTTTTGCCTCCTTCGTTCGTGAGCCTTGCCAGGTCTGGCCAGAGTGCCGTACACCCCGATCCTTGGCATCGTAGTGTTTTTCTCTGCCAAGTCTCGAGTCTTGAACACTCTGTAGTTGGTTGTGGAGGGAAGAAGTCATTGGGCTAGTAGAGCCCGGAATGGTGTGAGCCTTCTCCATTTGGGGGACCTCTGTGGCAGAGTCCTGCGCCCAGGTAACAGAGTCCTTCAGTTGCATATCCGCTATAACACTATCAGGATATGCGCAGCGAGCCTTCGGAAGCCAAGTCTTGCGAGACTTGTTTGGCTTCGCTGATTTTGAGGGAGTAGAGTCGTCCCTCGAGAGTATCTGTTCGAATGCCTGCTGATCGAATTTTACGATCAGCATCTTCTGAGTACTCCCCACTTTGTCGGTATCGGATTGCATCACCACCTTCTCGTCCGAGGAAAAGGTAGTCCCCAGCAGAGTCACCATTTTTGTGGACACACACAAAAAGAAGAAGAAGAAGAAGAAAACATTGTCTTTTCTTTTTATTGGTGCAAGGCACCACAAATCGAGTACGCTTGAGAGATCTTACGCTGAGGATCCCCGAGTACAAAAAGAAAAATTCTGGAGAATGGGACGGTGGAGATCGAGCGGCAGTTGCTCCTTTACGCCGTTGACACTCCGATTACAAAAGTGGGAGAAAACCTAAGAAAATTGCTAACACTCGGCTCACTGGCAAGAAGTGGAGCAATTTGGCTCTTGAAAATGCTCTATGTTCTGTCTGTTGAAAAGGGAAGAAACCCCCCTTTTATAGCCGTTCTTGGGCTGGAATGATGTTATGCGCCCACATGAAGAGACACGCTGGTTCTTACGTGGGCACATGGTCCTGCTTTGGGTGCATAGGTGTAGGCGCATACAGGCTGTGAGATCGTGGGTTGGTCGTGGCGTTGAAGTGGTCGCATGCTTCGGTGCACGACTGCTCGTGGAGACTGACGTGACCATGCGCTTCGGTGCACGTTCTGATCGTGGCTTTGACTGAGTCAGGCTTGGACGCATAGCCATGTCTCAAGCTATGCGCCCTCCTTTCGGAGGAGCTAGTCTTGGGTGCATGGAGTCGTACTGACTGGGCGCATGGAGCTGCTTTGACTTGGGCGCATGGAGCTATGTTTGCTAAAAAATTTTATGCTTCTGCAATGATCAAAGATAGTATGAAGCTTAATCATGATTGGAACAGAACTTAGTCATTAGTAAGAATTAAATCGAAAGTTAAAGCATGAGTGGTAATAGCATTGAAATCCGATCACGATAAAAAAAATTTAGTCTCGACACGATCTAAGTTGATCATCAAAACAAGATTTAGCCAAGATGAAGAACAAGGTCATCGAAGTCTGAGCACGAGCATCCAAGGATGGAAATCCAAGTCAAAATTGAATTTGAAGTCATTCAAGTCTAGTCAGCAATCAAGACTTTGGCACGATAAACAAGACGACCAAAATCGATTGGTCATGATCAGAGGGGATCAGAATCTTAATGATATTGAAATTTAAGAAACAATTTAAGGATAAGGAATTGAATTTCTTCTGTTATGACAGAAAACCAAAATGTAGGATTTGTGGAAGGAAGTTGGGGTAATCATCTCGCTCTGCTTCGACTACTACCAAGATCCAAAAATTTTAGTAATGAAGATGACCACTCGTGAAGCATATTCTTGTTATAACTTCCGATTAATCTTTTCTTTCTTTTTCACTGAATTTGTAATCTTTTTGACTTAGTTATTTTGAAAGTCCAAATTCCTCTACATTATCCTAAATTTTAATTTAATCTTTGTATCAGAATTATAAAATTCTTGGATATTGTCCAAATCTATACTCCTCCTAGTAATGCCACTACAACTAAAAATTCATTCATCATTATATAAATCAACCTCCACATGTCTTTCAATTGTACCTTCTGATATCACCCTTCTTAAATTTGGTAATCTTACAAAATCTCTAGATTTTCTTATAACTTTTTTTCCCACCGGTTCTAAATCTTTCTCTACCAATACTTATTTAATTTAGCTTCATTATTACATGTAATCATAATATCCTTTCCATGTATCTTGAATCCCTAAATTTAGTACTTTGCCTTAGTTCAAAATAAAACATCTCAAGAATCAATAGCTTAAAGATATTTAGGTTCTCAAAATCCAGTCGTCCTCGAATATCCTCATCAGGTATAAAAATACAACTATAAAATATTACTGTTTCATGCACATTCCAATTCTCGAAATCATTCTTCGTTCCTTCTAAAAGAATCCATACTCAAAATAATTCTCCAAGTGTAATTATTTTTCCCAATTGATAATACCGGCTTCTTGATTTTTTTTCCAATCTTAGTCATATTTCATCCCAAATTTTATCTAATTGTCCAACATCTCATATTCCTACCAAGATACCACTTGATAACAAATTCGTCTTCTACGAGATAGATGATTACGATACTTTCTCGACTTTTTCCATGTAAAGAGATACGAGAATTTTAAAATTTTCAAAGTATAGATGACAGATGTAGATACAAGATAGTTGATCGATGTAAGTAGGACAAGGTTAATTAAGACAAGGGAATAATGGTATGATGAGGAAATCGTCATACGATAAGGAAAAATGACAAGACAAAAAATAACGATAGGAATTGTTCTTGCTTATTTGGTCAAAGAAGTGAATCAATTTAAGATATGATCTGATAACCATACACGTCTATCCGAAATCATGTTGCCAGAATTGTTGTCATGCTAGTAAGCATAGCTGCAATAAATGATAGAGTCCATAACTAAGGTATACACCCTATAATCATGTTATCTAGATTCCTTACCACGCCAACTTGTATGGCTGTAAGAAAATCTAAATTTCATAACTAGGATAGTATACACAAAATCAAGCTCCATGTCCTCGTCATGCTAGCTTGTATGACTGCGATAAATTCTAAACTCCATAAATAAAATAGACATTTACCCTTCTCATCGTACTCATCAAATATGTTATCAGAATATATCTTAACTCAATTCATAAAAACTTATCTAGAAACAAAATCAAAGTCAACAACGAACATCAAGATTCAAAATTCATCAACGAATCAAGGATAAATAAATGAAAACAAGCGAAAACAGATTTTCGAGGTAGGGTTTAGAGGGAGGTTCTCAGGGGATGTCCCAAAGGTACTATCTAGGGCAAGATTCCTGGAATATAATCTAAAACAAATCTTAACATTTATATAAGATTGGCTAATCATATTATCTTCTCAACCTAGATAATATATAAGTTCAACTTCTACATTCTAGTTCCTTCTGGGTCCATAAACTCATCCCAATACAAGAATAGGGTTCGGTAACGGATAAATATTTCAAAAATCAGGACGAATAGAAGCAAGTAGGAAATAGACTCGAAAAAATATTCGAAATAAGACTCCCAGGGGTCATCCCTGGAATCATTCAAGAGTTCCTAATATGTGACTGAGTACCAAAATCATAAAATATTCCATAACTCAATCTTAATCCTAGGGCAGGCTCGCAGTAGTAAAGATAAGCTCAAGTACTACCACAACTTTGCATTAATAGCAGAGACTGACCTGCATGGGCTACCACTAAAAACGTGTCACGACCTGCACCCGAATATACGGGTATGAATACGTAGGCCACGTCCAGCCTACGTCGCAGTATCGGTGGTAGAGCGCTATCAAGTACCCGATACTAATTACAACATCTAAAAGATCCATAACTATAAAGGTACTCATATCACATCACAAATGCTAAGGAAGATAAGACAAGAAGATAATAATATTACTAGAACAACTAGAATCTACAAAGGATCATACGAGACAAGAAATAAAATAGAGGAAAAACAATAACAAAACTAAAATAACTACCAGACCTAGAACTCCTATAAGATGACTCACGGTGAAAGAATATCGAGATCTGCCTCAGCTAGCATCATCTTATAGTCTAATAATAAGGGCATAACAACTCCCAAAAATATTTTCAACATATCTAGTCAGGATGGAAACGAGTACATAAACTAACAACAGTTCCATGTGAATTGACAAATTCTATAAGAGACAATTATTATTAAATACAAGATAAAATATTAAGACTGAAATATAAACATGATATGTAAAACTGGATATCATGTCAGGGTATGAAATACTAGAATATAGAACAGTATAGTAATATCTAATGTATAATGTAAACATAAACGGTGCCTTAAGATACTAGAGCATTATGTGATCGACTTGGGTCAAGATCAGGCTCTTCCATTTGACCGGCTATGAGTCAGGAAATACAAAAAAAACAAGATCAGACCGTCCACAATGGAAAGCTATGAGGCAAGTAGTAACACAGGTCAGGCTTTACCCTACGAGAGGCGAGGGTAAAGCTGATGCAAGTAGTAACAGGAATACAGGAGGGGTATTATTCATATAACCTCTAATAACTCTCTATCCCCGAATAGTATATGGATCTGGACATGTCACGTCATGACACGGGATTCTCTAAGAGGGTAGCAAATCCTCTTAGGAATCGGTGTCTATACAAGTACAGGAAATAAGACGAACAATGTACCAATATATCATGGTAATCCAGGAATGACTTCTCATGACAGGATCCGATATATACTAGTTCGTATACAATCGTGTCGAGAATCAAGTAAAATACTACAACTGAATCAGATATAGTAGATATCAAGACAGTAAAAACTATCTGAGAATGTACTCGTCTGTTGTCCTAAGCAATAAGTGAGGGTCTATGCCTGAACCGACGTCACAGAGACCTAATATGAATTTACGAAGTTACTTAGTGTTCTAGAGTAAACAATATATATAAATACATTAACTCTATGCTTTTAGGCCTATTTTAGGTCAAATTCAGTCAAACTAAGTCAAATTGGGTTAAAGGTTGACTTAAAGTTGACTTTGGTCAACTGGTCAACTCCTAGTCCACTCTACGTTAAAATAGGTCAAAACTAGTCTCTATAATCATCCACATGGTCAACTTATCAATTTTAGTGATTGGAATCGACGGATCTTAATTTCGATGCACGGATCTAAAAATATGAACCAAAAAGAGAAGGATTATAACAAATGGTGATAGATAAGGGAAAAGTCTATAGATGTTGTTGGATAATGAAACAAATATCACCAACATGTCCAGAATGTTTAAAATAGCTAGAATAACCTACCCATAAGTTTAATTTGGACACAAAAATAAAAAGATAATTTTGGATCAAAACGGTGTCCGTGTCGGACCCACATTGCACCGAAAAATATGCCCGAATAAAAGTCCTCAAAACCATACACAAATATATATCCACAAATTCAAAATGACGATACAAACTCAACGGTATATCCGGAATTGGATTCCGATGAGCCGATCTAAAAATGGCCTACTGACTCAGACTGTAGGATCCGATTTGTACGAAAATACGGCCGGAGCCATTGTCCACTAAATCTAACAAAGTATAGGTCTTCCAGAATAACGATATGAACTCAACGGTATATCCAGAATTGGATTCCGATGAGCCGATCTCAAAATGGTCCGTTGACCAAGACTTTGAAATTTCGGTTTGCACGAAAATACGTGCCAAAATTAAAGTCTACTAAATCTAGCAAAGTATATGTTAACGAGTCCAGAATAACGATACGAACTTAACGGTATATCCGAAATTGGATTCCGATGAGCCGATCTCAAAATGGCCCATTGACTCAGATTGTGGGGCCCGTCTTGCACCGAAATGCATGTCGGAGCCCACGTCCTCCAAATCAAGAAAGTTAACATGAATTTATGCTAGAACGATGCCACAAGTCTACTGGTGGTGTCAAAAATTGAATCCGGAGTCCTGGGTTCAAAATTAGAATTTTATAAGTTAGAAATTACGAATTCGAACGGCCAACTTTGACGTCAAATTCAACCAATCAAACAAGTTCATAAAGAAACGAAACTTAAGGAACAGGAAGAGGGTTATAATAGTTGTATATAGGAAATGGTGGTACGCCAAACGGAGCAGCGATGGCAGAGATACGAGTCCACGAAGTTGGCTCCACAAAACTGTCCAAAATATACACAGTTTAAAGGGTCAAATTGGTGGCTGATTTTCATCTATCAAACAACAGAATTAACGGTTGAAACATGACAGGGATGAAGGGGTATATACCGAGATTATGATGGAGCTAAGAGTTTGTCGATCCAACGGTCGAATTTCTCAAAAAATGCGCACGAAGTTGTTGTTCCGAAACGAGATTTTGACTTCGCCATTTTGCGTATCACGACAGAATCTCGTGCCAAACGCACGAATCACCTAGGCAGCACATCGGGGAAGGAGATGTGCGCCAGGGGGTTCTTCGGAGCTCGCCCGACTGAAGGAAGGCCGTGGTAGTCGCACGGTGGTACGGCCAAGCCAATGCTGCTGCAGCTTTGCCGCTGCTGCTGCACAATGTTGTTGTGCGTGCTGTTGCTGCTCGCTCGCGGCTACTACTGCTCGCTCTCAGTTGCTGCTGTGCGAAGGCACGCACGACGATGCGACGACGGTAGCTGCTACTGCAATCCTTCCGAGAGAAGGAGGAGGAGAAGAAGAAGTTGATGGTGAGGATGGTGGAGATGGTGAAGATGATGATGGTGATGTAATAAAGAAGATGTAGATGATGGTAATGGTGATGATGATAAAGAAAAGTTAAGGGGGGTGCTGTCGGCTGCAAGAGGGGGAGAGGGGTCTGCTGATGGTGATGGGAGTTGTGTGTGAGTAATAAAGAGAGAGAGAGAGAGATATTAAAGAAAGAGAGAGAAAGAGATATTTAAATAAGTAGAGAGAGAAAGAGAGATATTTTAAAGTAGGAAAAAGAGAGAAATTGTCTGGGGTGTTTGGGTAGTCATGAGAGGGGCCTGAATAAAATCTGGTTGGGTGTTGGGTGTTGGGTCAAGTTCGATGGAGTTTGGGCTAAGGTTAGGCCATAATTACAAATTTAAATTATTTATAATCATTAATGAAATAAGAGCATGTGGGAGATCAACTGGGTGGCACGCAAGTTGCACGTGCAAAGTAGGCTCAAAATAGTTCAGAACCATATATTGGGTCGATTAGATTGGACCAATGTGTAGCCCTGAAATTAGATTGGAACTTGGATCAGATTTTATGGTAAATGATCAATTGGCCTAAATTGACCCGAAAGTTGCGCGATGGAAAAAGAGCACAAGGGAACAAGTTTGAGTAGGACATGAAATATCAAAATGAAGATAATCTTATCTACTACAAACTCGTGAAAGAAGTTTCCAGAGATTGACATCTCTGACGCTCCAGAAATCAAAGTCATGGAAAAGAGCATTTAATGATAAAAAATAATTAAATAAAAATAAATTATCAAAAATAATTCATTTAGAAAATTTGAAAAAAAATTCCTAAAATTCAGGGGGCTCACAAGGTACCCCTAATCAATTGTAGATTTCACTTTGGAATTCAAGTTTCTTATCTAGGTAGCATATAATGAATCTTGTTATCTGCTTATACCTTGTCTTTTTTTTATTTGTATTAACTGGTTTGTTCTCCTCGGCCTCTAGTTAGAAATTAGAGTTCACTTATTATAGCGGAGTACACTCGGTGAACCCAATAGGCAATTAGATCTTTCCGTGGCCTATTAGAGGCCATTGTCACGTTATTTTGGGAGTAGGACAAAAAAAATAACTTTTGAATTTGAGCCCACACATCAACACAGAAAAGAAAAGAAAAGAAAAAGAAAAGAAAAGAAAAGAAAAATAAAAGAAAAGGAAAGGAAAGGAAATCTTATTGAGTCAGATATGGAAAATGAGAGAATGAAAAGTATAAGGTGGTGATATAAGTTAACCCGAAGGCATACATTTAACTTAAGGGGGCATTTGGTATACAGTAATATATTTTTATTCCTAGAAAAATTTGTGGTAGGAATCTATTACCTTGTTTGTTTTGTTTACATCAAATTATTCCCCGAAATTAATAATACCCGGGTAAATAATTTACCCATAAACCATGGGAATCCTATCCCTTAAGAAAATGTGGGTATAATTTTTTTTCTTGGACAAAAAAGTTTGTTTTAGTTTTTTTTTATCCTTTTTGAATGTTTTTTTTTTTCGTTTTCTATCGCTTTTTCATTTATGATCTTTTTTTATCTTTATTTTTCGTTTTTTGTCATTTTTGTTTTGGCATTTTTTTTTTATCTATTTAACGTTTTTTATCTTTTTTTTTCATTTTTGATCTTTTTTTCATTTTTGGTCATTTATTCATATTTGGTCGTTTTGTTTTGTTTATCTATTTTGTCGTATTTTTTCTTTTTAACGTTTTTGGTCTTTTTCATTTTTTGTTGTTTTTTCGTTTTTTGTCGTTTTGCGTCTTTTTTTATTTTTGGTCACTTTTTTGTCTTTTCGTCATTTCTTGGTCGTTTTTGTCTTTTTATCGTTTTTGTCATTTGTGTCACTTTTTTGGAGAATTTTGGCTTTTGGTCTTTTTTGTCGTTTATGGTCAATTTTTTTCTTTTTGTCCTTTTTTTGTCTTTTTGGTCATTTTTTGTCTTTTTTGTGGATTTTTTTCTATTTATTATCGATTTTTGTTGTTTTTGTCGTTATTGTCTTTCTTTTGTTCCTTTTTGGGTCATTTTGTCTTTTTGGTCTTTTTTGTCATTTTTGTCCCCTTTTTTGTCTTTGTATCTTCTATTGGTCTTTTATCGTTTTGTTCATTTTATTTAATCTTTTATTTTGTCCTTTTTTAATCTTTTTTGTCTTTTTTTCCTTTTTTTTGTTTTTTTTCCATTTTTGATCATTGTTTTATTTTTTGGTCATTGTTTTCGTTTATATCGTTTTTTTTTTGTTTTACCATTTTTTTCGTTTCCGTCTCTCTTTTTTATCGACTTTTTTCTTCTTCTTTTTTTCTTTTTCGCTTTTGTGTGTTTTGATATTTTTGTTGTGTTTTTTCGATATTTTTGCTTTTTCGGTTTTTTTTTTTTTTTTAGTTTTTTGCTTTTTTTTAATGTGTTTTTCTTTTCTTTTTTGTTTTTTAGCCCCTTTTTCGGTAATATTTTATATAGTCACCAAACATGGAAACATAAATTTGATTTTCGAGAATATAGAATTTTCGGCTATATAGTATTCTGTATACCAGACGTTCTCTAAGGGTCTACTTGGTGTGAGGGTTAAGAGAGTTAAGTGGAGAAAAGTTAAGTGAAGGGAATAAAACTAAGCTTGGTTTCAGGGTGGGGGCTGGAGGGGGATTATAGAGGGTTAAGTAAGGAATTTTGTTTAAAAAATTATAAATATCTTTATTTGTCCTATGAAATATTATGATTTTTTTTTTCTATTTTTTTTGCATTCAACATGTTGCTATGTAGCTTCCTCAACTATGAAAATATTTAACAAGTTCTAATAAAAATTCCAACAAAATTTAATTTTATGACATATATAATAAGGGTATTTTTGTTATTATATTTTTTATTAATCATTCTCTCACTTAAAACTTCCAATCCAAGCAAAAGTTATTTAACACACCCCACTTAACTCTTTCTTCAATTCAAAGACTTTATTCTCCCTAACTTAATCCCGCCTAACTCACTTAATTCCACTTAACTCTGCTTTTTTTCCCCTCAATCCGAGTTTAAGAAAATTTACACACTATTTGCCATAATAACTAAATCAACAACTCTCTTTTTTCTTTTTCTTTTTCTCTTCAAACGAGGAATAGTGTATATTAAATTAATGAAACCGCTTTTGTTACATAATATAATAAGCTCAAGATTAAAAGGGCAATTAGCTGCCATTGCAAATATAAGAACAGCTCATAAACCCTAAAAAAAGCCATCTCCAAGAAGAAGCAACTAATGGAGACCAAACTATAATATCCTTTTTGATAGAAGAGGTATTCAAATATATTTTGACTTGGCATCAGCATGACCTCCTCCATTTTTTTAACATCACATATATATATATATATATATATATATATATATATATATATATATATATATATATATAGCAAAAAAAAAAATATATATATATAGTATACATTTCTACTACTTTAATTACAATGAGACTTGGTATATGACTAGCTAGACATCAACCAACTCCACCCACCAGTTTCATTCCTTGGGGAGAAGCTGAACATGGAAACCATCAGGAAATCCTAAGCCTGGAGTTCTTATAATGTTCCCTCCACTGGTAGACTTCCACCTACCAAATCGTGGATTAGATATATATATATATATGTATATAAGTCAAATTGCCATAATATATAAACCTTCTATATAATCTAGCTTCATAAATGAAGGCGAGGAACGCATTAGCTAGACTGGAATATAATTATATATTACCTGCACTTTGTTACCAAGCAATGGAGGAAAACTGCCATCTGAAGCTTGGTGAAGTCAGTCCCCACGCAGAACCTCATTCCTCCACCAAAGGCCATGAAATGCTTGGATCCACCGTTCAATTCCGACCTTCCCTGTGTCCAAGTTTTTATATATTTTAGAGAATGCCAATATAAAAGTTTTAAGAGTTACTTTACTTCTTTTTTTTCTATCAAGGGACCTATACAATTGAAGGGTTTAATTTCAATTGATAGCGACTATAGGTCTTTCAACCTGGAATTCCTAAGAGAAGGATGTTGAAGATGTAGACAATTTTCTGAAGCTAACGTGATGGATTCTAGCTGTGACAAGCTTGCTGATAGCTGAGTGTTATATATATATATATATATATATATATATATATATATATATATATATTATAAATAATGAATGATCTTAGAATATATCGGCATCATACTATTTTCAGTACCCTGTAATAAATATTAAGGAAAGAAAAGCGCAATGACTTGTGACTATCCCCTAATCATCAATCTTTTAATTAACCTCGTTCTTTTGAGAAAGCGTCATGACAGTTGGCTATGTTGACGAAGAAGACAAGGAATCAAACGCTTCTTGAGTAATGTTTGTGTCATTTGCATGTCCTAGAATATTCTAAGCTCTTATGATTCTTGGGTCATCGGATAATTAAGCAGTCTCGAATCGAGAGAATTTTCGATTTCGATGTGCACCACTAACCTTCCACCTCCATGGATTGAAAGCGAGGGGATCCTCATATATCTCAGGATTCAAGTGAACAGCTGGAGGACAAACTACCACACCCCAACCGGCGGGGATTGTGTATCCTGCGTCACAACAATTCAGACAAGTTTGGACTTTTAGACCTTTATATTCAATACATATACAGTAAAACAATATGCGATTAGTACTAATTACATGTTCATACCGTTAATTCTTATTTCTTTCATTGCTTTTCTGAAGATCCCTGGTACGATGTTTGCCAACCTCGCGGTCTCGTTGATGACCTATATATATATGAATCAGCCACACCAGTCTTGTTAATGCATGCTGCTAGAAATTGTCTATGTAAGTAATTTTATCCAGGAAAAAATAGAATATCAAGATCTTGTTATTATTATAGGAGAAACTAACTTTAGGGAGAGATAAATATTCAGGTCATCGGCACTATATTCTTTTTCCTTGGAAGTACCGTGGCTAAAACTCAAAATACTTGGAAAAAAAAAAGAATGAAGTGCAATACTATATGTCATCATACAATGCATTTTCCTATCGACCAAAATGTAATCGTCGTTTCAAAACCTATCAATTTACTGATTGCCCATATATATAAAAGAAGTAGAACATATGAATGATGTTATGTATTCATGAAAGAAATTTTTTGCTCACCTGAAATGTGAAGTTCATAGATTTGTATTCTTTCCAAGTGATTTCCGAGTCTGGGTTCTCCCGTGCCTTGACAATTGCTTCATGCTCCTCCTGAAGGAATTGTTGCCAATCCTTATTAGATCATTATCAGAAAAATAATGAAATGTAATCATATATAAAACTTACTGCTGATCTGACATTGATCGATCACTACTTACGGTTAGCTCTTCCAAAGCTGTAGGACTGTCGGTGAGTAATTTAACTGCTAGCGTTAGGGCCAAGGACGTAGTCTCGAAGCTTGCAAAGAGGAGCACAAACATCAAATCCAGTGCTATCGTCTCAGTTAGAACCGGCTTTTCTCTCTTCAGCTCTTCAATTATATAGTCGAAAAAGTCGCTATTTTCCCTTCTCGGTGAACTCTGTCTCTCATCTAACATGCTCTTCAGCACCTTCATCGCCTTTTTTCGCCCCTGAGATATTCAAATTAACAGTCAGAGAAGCGATAACACGTATCTATGTTGTTTCTAACTCTCTGCATGTAATTTATTTGCTATTAGTTCATATAGGACTAAAATTTAGGAGAAATCTGTTGATATTGGCTCTCCTAAAATAAACTTCTACGTTGATTTGATCAGTGACGACGAATAATTAACTGTAAACTTACCTTTAAACATTTGTTATAAGCAGTTCCGGGTATGTTGACAGGGAACGAGATCAGTCCCTTTATGAAAGCAACGAAATTCTCTCGTAGATTCTCGGATGAGGTGGAAGGATCGTAACTGATCAACTTCTTGGCAGTGAGATCAAATATCATCTACATGAATATTGAATACATGTTAGAGTTAGACATACTCAAATTAACATAATAAATATGTCAAGAACTTGAGTGGTTGGGAAAGTCGAGTTAATTACATACAGTTGATATGGCTTCTTTAAGATCGATGCTCGACTTTTCCGACCATGAGGAGAGGTTACTGCGAGCGGATTTCTCAACATCAAGAAGTATCTTCTCTTTGAGGTTTTCCGGGCCGTAGAGGCGAAGCACCAAATTCTTGAGATACTTGTACATGAAGCCATGTAAGGCTCCCACATTGTCTCTTCCGAAGATCTCGTTGAAGGTTTGTGGGTACCAGCTCTGGAACGCCTTCCCTTCTTGTTGGAACACAAAGTGGTTCAGCTCCGGGCTTGCTGATACCACGATCGGACGGCCGACCAGGCTGGTTTTGAACACGGGACCGTATCTAGAATTGAAAAAAAAAAAAATCCATATATTTTAAGTAAGTATGTATGTATCAAATGATATTTTGCCCGCTGTTTCTAACCGCGAACGTGACCGCCGACGGACGTGGCAGCCAGCCATTGGCCTCCCCTGCTATATCCGGGGCCCATCCGGACCAGGGGACCAATTGTCGGCGGTCACGTCCGCGGTTACAAACCGCAGACAACGTAGCAGCTCCGATATATATATTAGTATAGACTTCATTTTCTCTCTCAAAATAGTCATATTTTTCTTTTGATTTAACAATACAGGAGATATAACATTAATTTGTTACGCGTGCAGGACTGGCATCGAGCATGCATACAGGTGTATCAAAAATATACTTGTTGACAAAATCATCTTGTTTAATTATACGACTTAATTTTGCTTCCAAAACAAACCAATAGGTGTAAGAAAGTAGGCATGAGAATGTTTAAATTTATATTTCATACATAGCTCTGATGGAGGCTAAAACTTCATTGTTCATATGACTGCCATGGTTCTTGATTTGGTGTTAGAGCATGCATGTACACAGTGGGAGAGATTTCAAGTACTACATGTTGACTTTAATCAAATTGGTAACACTTGAAGGCTCTATTTGACACTTGTCCATACTTGAAAATTGCTAGACAGCTAAGAGAGTTCAGGTTTTCTTACTAAACGTGGAAGGAAAATAAAGAAAAAAAATGGAGGAAAATCTTACCAAATAGGAAGAAAAAATAAAGATAGAAAAAGAAAGAAAAAAAGAGTAGGTTAATTTAAAGTATTTATTTGGAGTTTACCATTCTATGTCAATATCAAAAAGACAATACAAAATAGTAATTACGCATGAAAACTGGATTATTTGTACATAACATCAAATTTTGAACACATGACAACCATCTGCTAGCAGATTGTTTCTACGCTACAATGATGAGTGATGAGAATACATATATATAAATATATATAGGGCTTTACCTCTTTATCCTCAGCTTCACGAAAGGTGGTATGTCGAACGACGTGTTGGGAGAGAAGAACTGCAGGGTCTCTCCTATGATCGGCAGACCCATGGAACCGGGAGGGAGCACCCCATTGCATCTTGGGTTCCTCCATCTATAAACCCAATGGATCACCCACAAGACGAGGAAGGTTGCACCACACACTGCAACATGGAGCATCATATTTATAGCTGTTTAAGCAAGTCAAACGCAGCTGAACCTAATTGTTTTTATAGGGAAGGAAAGAGAGAGGGAGATCGAGCTATGAATTGTATGCAAGAATTTTCAGACATGGAAGCACATGGGGAATGGGAGGTGGAGGAGGAGAGGCCAAGTATTTATGGGAGAGCATTATGAGAGGGAGCTTAGTGCTTGGAAGCTTAAATAGAGAACCCGACAGCTATAGAAGTGTTTGCTTTAGTTTAGTTTAATATCCTCAACTGCTGTTGCCGAAAGGAGCTGGAGGAGTTTGGTGATATATATATATATATATATATATATATATATATATATATATATATATATATATATATGAGATGCATGGAGATCCCTATACCACATATTCTTCCCGGTCATGAGGCCTTTTGGAAGTTGGAACTAGGGTTTTATTTTTTGGCCAGGGTCCCTTTAGTTTTGTAAATATTGATAAAGATCCACATGTCTATTATATTAATCTATGTGGGCATGTATGCTGCACTCAAATGGAAATATTCTTAAAAACACTTGGTTAATTGCCTATGGTGTTGCAAAACTGTTGGGAGTAAACACAAAATTTATTCCCAAAAAGTAGTTGGCCGAAAAATACCACAAAACTACGCCAACCAATTAGAAAATAAAGAACCACATTGTCACGCTCAATAAGACAGATTAACATGTTGTATATATTCGGTGACGATGTTACATAGACAAATCTCAATCTATATAACTCAAATATACAAATTGATTACAATATGTTGAACCCTTAGTACCCCCAAGTTCAATCCCTCACACATCTTAAGAAAGAAGAAGAATATTACAATTGAAATCACTCACCAATCCTATGATGATCCTCCTTGAAAGAAGAAGAAGAATCCTCGAACAGATCTTTCGTATAGACTATATCGAAAAGCTAGCCCTAAGAGCAAAGCACAGACTTTCTATTATATTTATGTGGACTTATTTTCCATGAATCTCTCTTCCAAGCCTTCTTTAAGAAAAAAAAAAAAACCCCTAGTCACCTTATATATGTTAAGAAAATATAATTTAGGGATAGAAAATCCCTTAATTAGCCCAACAATAATCCTAGTCGTCCAGATTAGATAGTTCACACGGTCTAAATATATGCTGATTCAGGCCCATACCTAGCCAAATCCCGACGTGTGGTATACCACCAGTAAACTGCATGTATCGCTAAACCTTCAGAAAGTTTCCAGAGGAATTCTTAAAAACTAGTATACGGCAGTGTATCACCGTTGTTGTTTTGGCCCTATTTTGAGCCCCAGTTCAACCACCAATCTCTCATCGCCCTTGCTGCAATTCCTATCGATGCTTCACGATATCCTCGGACTGTTCTTCCACACACCTCGAATTGAAGCTGAAACCCAACAAACTCCTCCTCAAGTATGATAAGAGGCGTTGGCTACATGGATCCTCAACTGAACTCCATGCATGTCGCCCTATGACAGTACTCTTGTCCCCTTGTCACCGATCTCGAATTACCCCGGTGACTCTAATAGCCAAGCGTAGCACCTCTCGAACAACTGGAATCTCCCATAATCATTAGCCTTACATAAGTCTTGGCTGTCTGTCTCCCATGTAAACCCCCTATATTTTATGTTTATTTTTTATATATTTTATAGATGTTTTAATTTAATTTCTTAACTAGCTAAATGAATTATTACTAATTATTAGTATTATTAAATTTTTGAGAACCTTTCTTATATATAAAATTATTGATTTCCAAATTAGGTTAACATGTGGTGGTATATTGATGTATAAATATATATACATTATATATAGATAAATAATTATACCTTTGTGTGTATATATATATATATATATATATATATATATATATATATATATATATATATATATATATATATATATATATATATATATATATATATAAAGAGTGATATATATATATATATATATATATATATATATATATATATATATATATATCACTCTTTATATATATATATAATATATATATAAAGAGTGATATATATATATAAAGAGTGATATATATATATATAAAGAGTGATATATATATATATATATATATATATATATATATATATATATATATATATATATATATATATATATATATATATATATATATATCACTCTTTATATATATATATATATATATATATATAAAGAGTGATATATATATATATATATATATATATATATATATATATAGAGTGATATATATATATATATATATATATATATATATATATATATATATATATATATATATATATATAAGAAAATATATATATATATATATATATATATATATATATATATATATATATATATATATATATATATGTGTGTGTGTGTGTGTGTGTGTGTGTGTGTGTGTGTGTGTGTATGTATATATATAATGAATTATATATGGGTATATTTATACATAGCATATATTATGTAATTGTTTATAAATGTATGCATATGCATTTATATATATATATATATATATATATATATATATATATATATATATATATATATATATATATATATATATATATATATATATAGAGAGAGAGAGAGAGAGAGAGAGAGAGTATACCCAATTGTTTATATGGATGTGTATAATGTATTATATAGAATACATGTACATAATGGCACTCCCATGTGCGCATATAATGTATGCCATAGCCAAGCTCTCAGTAGAGCTGGGGAAAAAAATGTATACAACCCAGCAGTACTGTTCATCGAACAGTACTGCAACTTCCTCGACCCTCTATTCTTTTCGAATACTCGAAGAGTGAAAGAATCAATTCGATTCAAATCTTCACCAAAGATTTCCCAAATCTTTTCTGAGCAATCCACTCTCGATTCTTCCCGACCTAACGTAGGATTCTAATCTAAATCCTAACTAAAACACGATTAAATCTTGGTTTAAAACCCATGGGTATATAAGGGCTGTCGAATTTTTGAGCATTAAAACCTATCAAAAACTTCTCGTAAACCACCTCCTTCAACACCCTAGCCTTCCTTTCCCACCTGAGCCTGACCCCGACCCCCTGTGCGCCATCCTCGACCGTCGCATCACCACGGAAGCCCCCGCGACCGACCAAGAAACAGAGCAGCCCCTGTTTTTAAAATGTAGCAGGTACCAAGTTTCGGCCCTTAAATTCTTTTGTCATGCTCGATCGTTTTTGAATCTACGAACTTCTATTAGAAGCCTGTATTACCCTTTTCGAATCCCTTCAAGGAATTTGGATTTAACCCTCTACATCGACGTAGAAATTGACGCAAAGTCAAGCATTTTCTGTTCAAAAACAGAGTGTTGGGACAGCTCCAAACCCTCAACTTGGAAGCCAGTTTCTGAATCATATATCAGAGTTTTTGACAAACTAATCTAAAACGGTTAGAAGACAACATATACGAGAGTAGAACCCAACTTATAGATCATGATTTCGTTAATTATATGTAAAGATAAATGCTTGTGAACATGCACGAAAAACTGTTTCGAAAACTGTACAATTTAGAAAACTTTTCCCGATACGGGGTGCGTCCCGACAAACTGGGCAACATGGTCACAAACCATATGCATCAAAAGGCGCTTATGGATATTGTCGACGTGTGGGAACTGATGGAACTCGATTTCGTTGCGTGTGCATGACGAAATCAGTGTATATCCGTCAAGATACCCCCGTATCGACCTTTTGTAAACTAGGCCATAACTTCATGTACAATCATCAGTTCCAGACGAAACTTGTGCCAACATGATCGTATCAAAATTATGGTCTTCTGTGCCAACTTTGGCCCGATTCTGAGAAGGTCAACCGAAATGCCTATTTGGCGGACCCGCGACCCGATCCAACGGATGAAATTGTGCACGATCCGTCGGAATCCAATTTTGGACATACGGTTGGGTTCGTCTCCTCAGATCGGACCCGTAAAAATATAGATTGACGACTTTAGAGACCAAAGATACTGGCACGTATTTCGATGCAAAATAGGTCCAACGACGGACATTATTTTTGTAGGAACGAAATCGTAAAGCACAATACTCTAGAGGGGGGGTGAATAGAGTTGGCAGCAGAATAATGCTAATTAAAAATGTTAGCAGCAAGATCACAGAATAATAATCACAATTAAAAAGACAGAGATAAGAAAGCAAACGCAAAGACAGCGATGTATACTGGTTTTCCTCTGTTGAGGACTAGTCCAGTCGGTAGAATTCTTGCTATCAGTTGAATCCACTATTGGCAAAACCGCAAGTTTTCTTACGAAGTCCTTGCAACTTCTACAACGCGAGCTTTGATACGAAGAACTCGTCCAACTTCAATTGTGAAGAGTTGAATCTTCTATCAAGCCTCTGATTACAATCACTCAGAAACTTCTAGACCATACTGCACTGGCAAATCGACTAGAGGATTGTAATTGGCTTGGGATCTGAAATTTAAAGCTCGAAAAAAACTCTTTGGAAGACTGAAAGCTTTTTAGAAGAGAGAAGATTGAAAGTGAATGAGTGAGTTAAAATGATCGAAATCCTTCTATATTTATAGGAGTTCCAAAGGCAGAATTCTGGCAGAATTCGGGCAGAACTCGATGAGGAAATCTCGGTCAAATCCGCAACTGCAGGAGGACCAAGTTCCAAAGAATTCAAAATCAAAACGGCCACTAACCGAACTCTGGCCGAGTTCTGTCAGGGTTAGGTTAGGTTTTTTAAAAATAGTTTTTGGAAATTTTTGAAAACCTTTTTGAAAACCTTTTTGAAGCTTTTGTTAATATGAATGTTTTTCAAAACTAAGGATATTTTAAAATCATTTTGAAATCATTTTTGGAATAGCCTATTTGTCAGTACGACTCGGTGTACAACATATTCCTAGACTCAATAAAATGAAAAATATATTGCTCAAAGAAATACAGACTCGAACAGGCAAACATTGCTTCGGTCTTGAACTGTGTAGTTAGCTGTTCTTGATCATGTCCAAGAGTCCGAGATATCCTGACTAGCTTCATATATCGAAACAGAGTTTGATCAATTATTAAAATCAGTTTGACCATATGACCAATGGGCCAAAAATCTTTCCCATTTTAATAATTGATAAACTATGAATGATATAACATTTAAGCTTGAAATAAAATCAAAAATTGTTCATGTCCTCTATTTTCTCAAAAGAATATTAGATCTTTATTTTTCTCCCCCGTTGTCACTTAGCAAAATAATTGCAAAAGATAAAAAACTCCCCCGCAATCAATGCATAAGTAACAAACAGTGAAGAAACACAAAAAAAATTAAGACAGATATAATGACAAAAAACTAATGACATCACAGGCATGTATTTGTCTCAAGTAGGTTATAATTTAACAAAGAATTATTTCACAGGCAGTTCATAATATTAAAGCAGATAAAGATGCTATAAATAAGTAAATAAACTGATGTGAACCATAAACTAAAAGATGTTCAAAAGACATCAATAAGTAAATCCAGTACAAGTTCTCAAAAGAAATACTGATAATAAAGTCTAAAGATAGAAACTTGGAATGTCGGAGCATTTCCAAGTATACAGTAGATAACATCTAAGTCTCAAAAATCAACTAACATATCACAACTCCTCATCATCATCATTAGCATGACTGGCATGTCCAGAAGGACCAGCTGCAGAGGTACCCACACCAGAAGGGTACGGAGGAGCGCCAGTGTAATACTCACTGACATAGTCTCGAGGAGCACGGTCAGAACGGTACCAATCATATGCGTTACCGGGCTGAAAGTAGGTATGAACAGTCTCATCCTCACAGCGGTAACCAGAGAAGGCTGGATCTCTAGGAATAGAACCGACAGAATGTCCAGTCTGAGCAAATCGAAGATCAGCGAGAGAATTTGCTATCGTCTGATAACGAGTGACGTCGCGGAACTCACGTTCGCAGGCCATATCCATCATCGAGACGTGCAAATCCGAAAGGTGCTGGTGTATGCCCTCAAAAGTCATGGCATACTGCTGAGTAGGTGGAGGAGGTGGAGCAGTAGCAGGAACAGTAGGAGAAGCAGCAGCAGTCATACTACGATGAGATAATTTTAGAAACTTGGGCTCAGGTTCTTGAGTACAAGTTGATAAATCAATATCGAAATGCTGGAAGATGCGTGGGAGAATCATCGCATAAGAGAGATTTCTATCTCTTGCACGACAACGTCCCATCATCTGGACAATGGTCTTAGAGGCAGAAAAAGGTATCCCCTTAAGAATGTGATACATAGCAGATAATTCAAGAGATGTGACATCATCCTTTGAAGTAGACTTCGGAAGTAAAGAGGAGTAAATGATACGGTGCAATTCATAATTAAATAAGTTTAAGTTGTTTGCCTTGAACTTTCCAGAGCGAACTCTATCAGGTGCACAGAGTTCTGCTTTGAAACTAGTAAGTGTCGTACCGTCGGAGAATTCAAATTTAGTGATATCAACAAGCGGTTCACCTTCGTTGGAAATACCAAGGATTTTCGCTAAGAGGACATCATTGAAATTGATATCTAGTCCGCCAACACGAGTACTTACGTCAAACGTGTTTAATATGATATTGCAGTAGAACAGTCTAATGACATTAGTTGCTACTGGGAAACGAAGTTTAATAAAATATTGTAACCCTAATGCCTCAAAATAAGGGCGGTGTTCTGGAAACACAGTCCGCTTGATAGGAGCGCCTGTGCATATGGATCTCATGGAGAAGTCTCCATACCACAGTAGGGCTTGATCTAGGGTTTGAAAGTAAAACCTATCGAACGTGCCATCGCTCGATTGGACTGACAAAAAGAGGGAATTCATGGGTGGATTCGAAGATGAACCTTCTTCACTAGGATTGGTCGTCTTCTTCCTCTTGAAGGGGTTAAATCCCTTAGGTGCCACTTGTGCGATAAAATTAAATATGCACGAAATTGAAAGGAGGGGAAATACGAAGTTATACCTCCTAATATTCGAATATGTTGTAGAGAACAATGAACTCCGCACGAATCCAAGATTTGGATGGATTTACCACGTAGATAGGGAGAGAAGGAGTGGTGAAGAACTAGGGTTTTAGAGCTTTTCGCGCGGCTGCTGTGCTGTGATGGTGGATTTTAGAAGCAATGAAGAAGAAAGGCTCTTGGGTTCTGGTTATATATAACCTGATACCTTCAACCGAACTCGGGTCGAATTCGGTCCGAAGTGTGGCCGAATTCGCCTGGGGTTGGTTTGGAATACTTTCTTTTTCATTGGCTCATTTCAAAGATTTAATTCAAAGATTAGTAATTTTGACATTCAATTAATATAATTAAAGTTATTTTATAAATTAAATTTTGTTACACAACGACTGTTTCAGATTAGCTGCAGGAGTACTGTTCCAGTTGGCGGAGGTTCACCAAAAAACTCTTAAATACCGCTTCGCTTCAACCGTAGTTGTGGTGACAGACAGACTCTTTATTGGCTTGTCTCTAACAAAGTTTTTGCGTATTGAAATAAAATCATAAAATAAAATTAATTAACATTATTGACGTCCAAAATTCTTAATTCTCGACGTAAATAATTGAAACGATCTTCTGCTAGAGATTTTGTGAAAATATCAGCTAATTGATTCTCAGTATCTATGTACACAAGGTCAATATCTCCATTTTGATGATGATCTCTAAGAAAATGATGTCGAATCTCGAAATGTTTAGTACGAGAATGACATACTGGATTTTTAGTCAAATTAATAGTGCTCGTGTTATCACAGAAAATAGGAATATGTGTGAAAAATAAATTATATTCTTCCAAGGTTTGTTTCATCCACAAAATCTGAGCATAACAACGTCCTACGGCGATATACTTAGCCTCTGTTGTTGATAGGGCTACATAATTTTGCTTTTTACTAAACCATGAGACTAAAGTCTTGCCTAAGAAATGACATGTGCCGCTAGTACTTTTTCTATCAACTTTACATCCAGCAAAATCTGTATCCGAGTAATCAATAAGGTCAAAGGACTTAGTTTTGGGATACCATAAGCCAACAGAAGAAGTGCCCTTAAGGTATCGAAAGATACGCTTAACTGCGCACAGATGTGATTCCTTTGGATTAGCTTGAAAACGCGCACACAAGCAAACACTAAACATAATATCTGGGCAACTAGCAGTTAAATAAAGTAAACTACCAATCATACCTCGATACTTACGTGTGCCGACCGGCTTGCCTTGTCCATCAATATCAAGCTTTGTTGAAGTTGCCATCGGAGTGCCAATAGGTTTGACATTGTCCAGATCAAACTTTTTTAGCAAATCTTTTGTGTACTTGGCTTGATTTATGAATGTCCCATTGTCAGTTTGTTTGATTTGCAGTCCGAGAAAGAATTTCATCTCTCCCATCATGCTCATCTCAAACTCATTCTGCATACACTTAGAGAATTCTTGACACAGAGATTCATCAGTAGATCCAAATATAATATCATCAACATAGACTTGTATTAAGAGAAGCTTGCCATTAAAAGACTTAATAAAAAGTGTAGTGTCAACCTTGCCTTTTGAAAAACCATTGTCAAGTAGAAAAGAGCTTAGGTGATCATACCAAGCACGAGGGGTTGTTTCAAACCGTATAAAGCTCTCTTCAACTTGAAAACATGATCAGGATTTTTAAAATCTATGAAACCTGGAGGTTGTGCTACAAAAACTTCTTCTTTTATAAAACTATTTAAAAATGCACTCTTGACATCCATTTGAAATAATTTGAAATTATAAAAACATGCAAATATACATAATATGTGAATAGAGTCTAATCTCGCAACTGGGGCATAAGTCTCATCGTAGTCGATACCTTCTTTCTGATTGTATCCTTGAGCTACGAGTCGAGCCTTATTATGAGTCACTAAACCATTCTTATTAAGTTTATTTCGGAATACCCAACGGGTGCGAATGATCGGATGATCAATAGGCTTGGGAACAAGTTCCCAAACTTGATTTCGTTCAAATTGGTTTAATTCCTCTTGCATAGTATCTATCCAAAAACTATCACTACATGCTTCATCAATAGTTTTGGGTTCTAGCTGTGAAATGAATGCAACACTAGAAACAATATCTCTACTGGATGTACGAGTACTTACACCTTTGGTAATATCACCAATTACCAAATTCTTTGGATGATCAGCCGTAAATTTTAATCTTTTCGGCAGACTCTGAAGGTAGCTGGTTCCTGGATCTTCTCTAGGAGGATCAGCTAGTGCCGAGCTTGGTTGAGAATCAGCTGTTGTTGAGCTTGGTACAGTTAGATCTTCGTCATTGTCATCGATAGTCATTTGATTCAGTTCATCAAAGGTGACGTTGATTGATTCTTCGATGATCATAGTTTGTTTGTTGAAGACTCTATATCCTTTGCTCTTGGCCGCATAACCTAAAATATACCTTCATCGGCCTTTTCGTCAAACTTTCCCAAATTGTCTTTTGTATTAAGAATAAAGCACTTACAACCAAATATTCTAAAATATAAAACTGATGGAATTCTATCAAACCATAACTCAAATGAAGTCTTCTTCGATTTGGGTCGAATTTGAACTCTATTAAGAACAAAACAAGCTGTATTGACAGCTTCAGCCCAGAAATATTTGGGTAGACTAAACTGGTTTAACATTACTCTGGCCATTTCGGATAGAGTTCTGTTCTTACGTTCTACAACTCTATTTTGTTGTGGAGTCCTAGGGCAGGAGAACTCGTGTACAAAATCGTGTGTGTCACAAAATTGCTTAAACTCTGCATTCTCGAATTCGCCACCATGATCGCTTCTAATACGAGTGATCATGTAACCTTTTTCATTCTGTACATTCTTACAAAAGGCGACAAATTCGGATAATGCATCATTCTTGCGTGTCAAGAAGTATACCTACGTGTATCTAGAGTAATCATCTACAATTACAAAAGCATATAACTTACCTCCGAGGCTAGCAACTCTACTAGGACCAAATAAATCCATATGTAGCAATTGTAGAGGTCTAGTAGTACATACTGCGTTTACTGACTTGAATGTGGATCTTGTAGCTTTGTTCTTTTCACATTGGCTGCATACCGAATTTTTCTTGAATGTTATGTCCGGTAAATCGCGTATTAACTTCTTCGTGGATAATCTTGAGATTGTGTCCATATTTGCGTGACCGAGTCTCATATGCCACAGATGAATCTCATCACTTTTAGCCATTAAGCATCTACCTGAAATGCTAGTTTCTTACAACAAATAGAAAAACATATATGTTGTCTTCCCTGATACCTTCAAAGATAGTACTACCAGTTGAGCTATCAACTATAGTAGATTTGTCTTTGCTAAAGTTGATGCCATAACCATGATCAGCTAGATGACTTACGCTGAGTAGATTATGTTTCAACTCGGTAACGAGACAGACATCCTTAATCACAGGATAGGGAGACTTACCAACATCACCGATACCAATGATACCCTTTCAAGTTATTACCGAAGGAAACATAACCTTCCTTCTTCTTCTTCGACAGTGTTACAAATAATGTAGCGTCACCGGTCATATGTCGTGAAAACCGCTGTCGAGGATCCATTTGCTTTTAGCATGTGAAAGGTGTTCCACCTACAAAACAGTTTGTAGATGAAACTTTTGGTACCCATTTCTTGTAGGGTCCTGAAATGTTAGCTTTTGGTATCCATGCATAAATATTTAAATCAACAAGCTTTCTGATTCTACATACAGGAGAGATATGACCAATGAGGCCACAATGATATTGCATGTTTTGAGTTGAAAGTGAGTGATGTGCACGGTTGGTAGGTTTAGGTTTTCTAGTATAGAAGAAAGCGTACCTATAATCCTGTTTGGGCTTAACCTTTTGGGGTAAAGGTTTGGTAGGGTTAGGTCTGACAGTGTTTGGCTTGGGAATGTTCCAATTTTTCGGTAAGTGACACGTGTTAGGGTAGGAAGCAGCAGTCTCAGGCTGTTTTCTAACCTAATTTCTAATCTTTTGGAAGTGTCGTACAACTTAGTATAATCAGAAGTGAGTGTTTCCATTCTGATTTGTGCACTTTGAAGACTTTTCTTCTCTTTAGAAAGTTCTTCTTTCAGTTGGTCAATAACCTTGTCTTTCTCTTCGGATGACTTGGTAGTCTCGTGTAATAAGAGCTTAATAGAGGAAAGCTCACCAGACTCACTAACATTATTTCTAACCTCAGCTAGTAGGTCGGTAAGTCTTTCTATTTCACCTTTGTACTCTTTGAGTACCTTCTTAGAGGTCTGATATTTGTTACGCAGTTTCCTGTAATCACTTATCAGTTCACTGAAGGCATCTCCTAATTGCTCAAAGGTGAAGTCATCATATGTATCAACTGCAGGTTCAGTAGGTACCTGATCGGATGCCATAAAGCATACGTTTGCAGCATCTTTGATTGTTCATTTTCTGAGTCGCTGGCTTCACTTTCATGCCATATGCTGGTGTTGGCATATCTCCGAGATGTTGATCTCTTCAGGTTCCTTTTTTCATACCTGTTGCTCTTCTTGCTTGATGATGAGTTTGTAGGACAATCCTTCTTCATGTGTTCCTTCTTCTTACAGCCATAGACAGCATCATCTTGATATCAGTTGTTGCTGCTGTTATTTTCTTTGGCTCTTTTCTCATATCTAATGAATCTTTTAAATTTCCTTGCTAGGAGTGCTTGATCTTCAGCATCAGATTCACTGCTGTCTGAATCACCTTCAGCACTTTTCTGTGCTGAGCCTTGAAAGCGATCGTCTTCTCCTTTGGTGCAGGCTCTTCAAAATCTTGTAGCTCCAGTTCATGAGTGAGTAGCTTACCCATGAGCACTTCGAGAGACATAGTTGTGAGGTCGTTCCCTTCAATGATTACAGTAGCCTTTGGAAACCAGTTCTTGGTAAGTGCTCGCAGGAGTTTGTGAATCTTTTCATGGTTACTGTAATCTTTGCCTAAGGAGGACAAAAGATTTACAATATCCAAGAATCTTTCGAACATTTGAGTAACTGTTTCATTGGGTTTCATCTTGAACACCTCATACTCTTGAGTAAGTCTGCTGACTTTTGATTTTTTGACTTGAGTCGTGCCTTCAAGTGTAACTTCAAGAACTTCCACACTTCATTAGCAGTTGTACAGATAGACACCTTGTTAATTCAGTTCTGTCTAAAGCACAAAATAGAGCGTTAATAGCACGTGCGTCAAGACTAGCCTTTTTTTTTCTTTCTCTGTATATCTGTTATGGGGTTTTTCAACTAGAACTCCATCAATATTTATATGAGGTGGCTTTTGATAGCCATCAATAACAATAGTCCATAAATCGAAGTCAAGTGATTTCAAGAAGAAACTCATCCGTGTTTTCTAATAGGTATAATTCGAACCATCAAACAGTGGAGGTCTGTTTGTGGCCTGGCCTTCACTTGTGAATTTCACAGTTGCCATGTGTTGTGCTGTGATCTATATAACAATTAGTTAAATGAATAAAATAATTACAATGTTACCTTGCTTTACCTGTAACACCCGCTCTGATACTAATTGTAGAAACGAAATCGTAAAGCACAATACTCTAGAGGGGGGGTGAATAGAGTTGGCAGCGGAATAATGCTAATTGAAAATGTTAGCAGCAAGATCACAGAATAATAATCACAATTAAAAAGGCAGAGATAAGAAAGCAAACGCAAAGACAGCGATGTATACTGGTTTCCCTCTGTTGAGGACTAGTCCAGTCGGTAGAACTCTTGCTACCAGTTGAATCCACTATTGACAAAACCGCAAGTATTCTTACGAAGTCCTTGCAACTTCTACAACGCGAGCTTTGATACGAAGAACTCGTCCAACTTCAATTGTGAAGAGTTGAATCTTCTATCAAGCCTCTGATTACAATCACTCAGAAACTTCTAGACCGTACCACACTGGCAAATCGACTAGAGGATTGTAATTGGCTTGGGATCTGAAATTTAAAGCTCGAAAAAAACTCTTTGGAAGACTGAAAGCTTTTTAGAAGAGAGAAGATTGAAAGTGAATGAGTGAGTTAAAATGATCGAAATCCTTCTCTATTTATAGGAGTTCCAAAGACAGAATTCTGGCAGAATTCGGGCAGAACTCGATGAGAAAATCTCAGTCAAATCCGTAACTGCAGGAGGACCAAGTTCCAAAGAATTCAAAAATTAAAACGGCCACTAACCGAACTCTGGCCGAACTCTGGCCGAGTTCTGTCAGGGTTAGGTTAGGTTTTTAAAATAGTTTTTGGGAATTTTTGAAAACCTTTTTGAAAACCTTTTTGAAGCTTTTGTTAATATGAATATTTTTTAAAACTAAGGATATTTTAAAAACATTTGAAATCATTTTTGGAATAGCCTATTTGCCAGTACGACTCGGTGTACAACATATTCCTAGACTCAATAAAATAAAAAATACATTGCTCAAAGAAATACATACTCGAACAGGCAAACATTGCTTTGGTCTTGAACTGTGTAGATAGCTGTCCTTGATCATGTCCAAGAGTCCGAGATATCCTGACTAGCTTCATATATCGAGACAGAGTTTGATCAATTATTAAAATCAGTTTGACCATATGACCAATGGGCCAACAATTTTGATCCGAAATTATGATTTTGCCCCTGTGTCCATAATTGGACTTTTTGACAAACGTTTCTCAGATATATCTTGTACATCGGGAACATTCTTGATTTTTGTTTCAGCATCCGGAGCCGTTCTTGGATTTTGAGTTTTATTGCTGAGGTACTTGACTGTTGGATTTGCTATTCCCGTACCACCAGACAAGATACCTTAGCACCATACTCTGTGATTTATTGTTACTGATTTTTAGTTATTTATATTTAGCATTATTTATCTATTGCTAGTATTATATCATTGTGCGTCCAAGTCACAGTTGGGTGCAAGCGACTGTATCGGTCGTTTTACTTGCTCTTGTTCTATTTTCCTGTATTGACTTAGCCTAGTGACCAACCATTGATGATGAGGTATTAGTATATCTCATATGACCTTGACACATGCTTTATCACGTGTTGTTAGTCACATATAGGATACATACTCGCGTAGTCGTCTGGCTACCGATACGTCTGAGGCGTGTGACGGATAGGGGTAACTGCCAATAGAATTGCATGGTAGTAGACTTGGCAATTACTAGAGGTTCATATTAGTCATGGAGATGACGATACTAGGCATTGGGTGGAGAGAACAATACCTGACGTATGGGCTTCTACTACACTTTTCCTTGTAATCCAGAAGCTCCGCTGGAGATACGGGTATGATTATCCACTCAGGTTGGCCACTGACGTTCTTGAACGTTATGCGCTTGTTCACTGGTGCCCGAGAGGGGACTATACCAAATCCTATTATCAGCCAAAGCTCATGCATTGAAGGATTGTATCTCAACTGCATGTTCACAGTAGAACGGTTAGGAATCCTATTGCATACATCACTTTATTTCTGTTATATATCACAGTTTATATGGTATGGTATTTTCTTGTATCTTGTTACGTCCCTCTGAGGTCCTGGTTATCTCTCCAGGATTAGACAATTTCCCACAAGAGTACGGTGCGGCATTGGATCCATCTTTTATGGATGACGAGGCATTCCTTTCCGACATTTAGCTCTATCCTTGTTTTGAGATTTATTGAGACTATGTAGTGGACCACTTTATATTTCTTTTCTTTTTATTTTGTGGAGGTTGGGCTCCGATCATTTAAGACTATTTTTCATAGCTGTTTGGAGTAGGTATGTCCACCCGGCTATCTTTTGACTCATTTATTTATTATGGGCTTCTTATATCTTCTGTGTTGAGCTGTGGATGAGATATAGTTTACTTATATTTTGGCATGTGATTATTATTATTTACAGCTTATGTACATATACGAGGATTCTATATATTGGAGTATTCTTCATATATGTGCAGCTGGCATGTCTACGTACTCGGTCCTAAGTATTTTGGGACTGGGGTATTACATATTTTTGTGGTAGGTTATGCAGGTCTAAAAATATTGTTGGGTTACATGATTGTGCCCAACAAGCCTGCATATAGGAATAGGAATAGTATCTTATCCATAACTACTACCTCCTTTGACTTCCAAACTTTTCAAATTATCTTGATTTACCTGAATCACCTCATATCTAACCGTCCTAACATCATCATATTTTCTTCGTGCCAACAGTATGAGTCTAAGAAGCGGACACACTTCTACCTTGGCCCTCACATATGGTGAAGCGGCTACCCAGGATGGACATAATCCTCCGATGACTACGGAGACCCCTTATCAGCAAGGGCAGTTGTAGTCTACCACGACCCCGTTGATAGTGCACCAGGAGACCCAAGCTCCCCCAGTCAGTCATGCTGGGCAGACCACTACAGTGCCACCATGAGGGAATATGCCACTACCACCACCACCACCACCACCACCATTACCTCAGCAATTTCTACGATAGTCGGGACCTCAGATGCCTCCACCACCGACTGATGGGAGCCCTACTTCTCAGTTTATGTATGCCATGATGCAAGCTCAGTGGCAGAAGACTAAGCTGATAAGACAGACTATGATGGCAACATTGGCTAGGCCCCTACTTCCACCTCCGGCATCGGTACCTGCACCAGCATCGGCTCTGCATCCTTATGAAGGCTCTATCAAGAACTTCACCAACATGAACCCCAAGCCCTTCAGAGGTACAGAGAAGCCACTAGAGGTGTCAGCATGGCTTATTAGCACGGAGAAGCTACTGAAGGCTTCCTAGTTGCCAGCACGTGATTGGATGACAGCAGTGGACCTACTTTTAAAAGATAATGCTCACCACTAGTAAAAGGCTGAACAAAGGCGATTAGGCACTGAGATCACTTGAAAGCAGTTCTATGAGCGATTCTTCCCCATACATGTTCGAGACGCTCTCTACGACCAGTGCCTTCATCTAAAGTAAGGGAATCTTTTGGTAGATGAGTACGACGTAGAGTTCAATCGCCTGAGTAGATTTGGTACGGGATTGATCCCGACAGAGTTAGAGAAGGCGAGGAGATTACATCATGGGCTTGTACCAGAGCTGAAGTCCTATATTACTATACAGTCTCGAGTCTTCTATTCTGCTATCTTGGAAGAAGCACGTACCAAGAGCTTCTTCGTAAGGAATAATAGACGCAAAGATGCCATACACCAGCAGTTGCACCAGCTAGAGCTACTCAGAGTGGACCTATTAAGAGGCCCACAAGACAGTACCAGCAGAGGACCACATCCTACCGGAATCCCACTTGCAATTGTGGGAAGTAAGGTTATATCAGGAATGACTGTCGACTTCGCCTAGGATTATGTATGAGGTGTGGATTGGAATAACACTTGGCCAGAGATTGCCCCGAGCAGTGGGAACTTGTACATGCATATCAGGCCTTGAGGCCTACAGCTTCAGGACCTCCAGCTCCCCGACCGGCAGCAGGAGCACCTCGCCTACCATTACCTTCCCAAGGTGTACAGTACAACAAGGCCAGAGCTCAGGGCCCAGCCCAGAATTATGGGCCGCCATTCTTTCTAGTTGTTGAGGATATAAAGACAGAGGCAGAGGTCATAGCAGGTATGGTTTTACTTGCTTCATTTCCTGCCAATACTTTATTTGACACTGGAGCACTCATTTATTCATAGCCACTAGTTTTGTCACTAGACATAATATTCCCATCACACCCTTATCTAAAAATATTAAAATCCTCACTGAAGGAGGAGTTATACCTATTAGTAGTATTTGTAGACTTTGTCCTGTAGTGATATATGGTAGGGAGATGAGATTACAACTTCTTGTATTTCCTATGCTGATTTTCGATGTAGTTCTTGGAATGGACTGGTTGAGCTAGCATTTTGCCCTTATAGTCTGCCATAAGGGCAGTATCGTCTTTAGGCCATCGAATGAGATGGAGTTCGAGTTCACCAATGAAGAAGGAGAGAGAAGTGATGCACCCACATTAGGGACTCACATGATGATGCAGGGCACCCCTCAGCACCCTGTCATCTCTGAGTTCGAAGATGTATTCCCCGAGGAATTGCCGGGACTGCCACCTGACCGAGACATCGAGTTTTCCATTGAGCTTTTTTCGAGAGCTGAGCCTATTTCATCTCGAGTATATCGACTAGCACCTAAGGAGTTGGTAGAGATAAAGATGCAGATCGACGACTTGTTGGAGAAAGGCTTTATTCGTGCCAGCGCGTCAACATGGGAAGTACTCGTTCTTTTTTTGCCAAAGAAAGATGGGACAATGTGCATGTGTATCGATTACAGAGCCTTGAATGCAGTGATGGTGAAGAACAAGTACCCATTGCCGTGTATAGATGATCTATTTGACCAATTGAGTGGAGCAAAAGTATTCTCCAAGATCAACTTACGATCGGGCTATCATCAATTGAAGGTTCGGAAAGAAGATATTCCGAAGACGACATTTCGATCAAGGTATGGACATTACGAGTTCTTGGTCATGTCTTTCGGTTTGACCAATGCTCCCACGGTTTTCATGAACTTAATGAACAAGATCTTTTACTAGTACTTGGACAAAGTTATAGTCGTCTTTATAGATGATATCTTGATATACTCGAAGAGCCAAGAGGAGCATGAGCAGCATTACAGATTATTTTGGGGACCTTGAGGAATGAGCGCCTTTTTGCGTAGCTTAGCAAGTACGATTTCTTTCTTAAGGATGTATCATTTCTTGGACATATTCTTTCAGGAGACGGCATATTGGTAGATTCGGAGAAGACCATAGTAGCCAAGGCATGGGCCACTCCGACATCAGCTTCCGAGGTGAGAAGTTTCCTTGGACTTGCGGGTTATTACCGAAGGTTCATGGAAGATTTCTCTCGAATAGCGGGGCCTATGACTCGATTAACTTGCAAGGATCAGAAGTTTGTATGGACAGATGAGTGTCAAGTGCTTTTGACGAGTTGAAGAAGCGCTTGACTACTGCACCTATCTTGACAATACCATCAGACCCTGAAGGATTTGTTTTATACAGTAATACATCCGAAAAGGGATTAGGATGCGTATTGATGCAGCATGGTCATGTAGTAGCTTATGCATTGAGACAGTTGAGGGTGCACGAGAAGAATTATCCAACCCACGATCTAGAGCTCGTAGCGGTTATCTTTGCTTTGAAGCTATGGAGACACTACTTGTACGGTGAGAAGGTAGACATCTATACTGATCATAAAAGCCTCAAGTATGTGTTCACACAAAAAGAGTTGAATATGCGGCAACAATGTTGGTTTGAGTTGATGAAGGATTATGAGATCGAGCTACATTACCATCCGGGCAAGGCTAGTGTTGTGGTAGACGCATTAAGCCGAAAGCCCATGGCTCATTTCTTGACCACACAGTGGGAGTTGATAGAAGACTTGCAGCAGCTTGGTATTGAGGTAGTATTGCCTGGAGCGGATGGCATATTAGCTAATGTCCAAGTGAAATCATCGCTAGTAGAGAGGATCAAGGCAGCATTACCTACGGATGCTAGATTTTGACAGTTTAGAGAAAGGACTGAAGCAGGAGAGCAGACAGGATTGAGGATTCATCCCGTTGGGACATTATGATGTGGTGATCGTATTTATGTTCCTAATGGAGAGCTGTGGCAAGAGTTGATGACAAAAGCACATAGTTTGACTTACTCCATACATTCGGAGGAACTAAGATGTACCACAACTTACGGCAGTATTATTGGTGGCACGGAATAAAGCGGGAGATAGCTCATTTCATGGCCAAGTATTTGGTGTGCCAACAAGTAAAAGTCGAGCACCAGAGGACGGCTGAGTTATTGCAGCCGTTACCCATTCCTGAGTAGAAATGGGAGCACATTACTGTAGACTTCATCACAGGATTTTCTCGAAGTCCTAGAGGACGAGATGCGGTATAGGTGACTGTTGATAGGCTTACCAAGTCAGCCCATTTTTTACCTTTTAGAGTGGGACAGTCCATAGAAGTTTTGGCATATGCGTACATGAAGCAAATGGTGAAGCTACACGGTGTGCCAGTTAGCATCGTGTCGGATCGTGATTCGAGATGCACCTCACACTTTTGGAGGAGTATACAAGAAAGTTTGGGTACACGTTTGAAGTTTAGCACGGCGTACCATCCGTAGACAGATAGCCAGTCAGAGCGTACTATTCACATGCTAGAGGATATATTGAGATTATGTACGCTTGACTTTAGCAAATCATGGGTAGACCACCTTCATCTTATAGAGTTCTTCTACAACAATAGCTATCAAGTGAGCATTCAGATGACACCGTTTGAAGCATTATACGAAAGGAAGTGTCGATCTCCTGTTTGTTGGAGCGACATAGGAGAGCGGCAGATATTGGGTCCCGATTTGTTTTGAGCATAGTGGAGAAGGTGAAGAAGGTATAAGACCACCTGCGAGCAGCATAGGATCGACAGAAGTAGTGGACAGATAATCGTCGTCGACCCTTGGAGTTCAAGAAAGGCGACCATATTTTCTTGAAGATATTTTCCACAAGAGACATGATTTGGTTCGGAAGACATGACAAGTTGAGTCCAAGGTACATCGACCCTTTCGATGTCTTGGAATGTGTTGCAGAAGTTGCCTATAGATTGGCATTACCATTGTCGCTAGAGGGAGTACATGACATATTTTATGTGTTACAGTTGAGGCGATAGGTGGCAGACAAGAGTCATGTTCTCGATCACTATGATATCACCGTTGGTCCGAGCTTGTCGTACCAAGAGCAACTAGTGGGTATCCTTGATCGCGGAGTGAAGGTGTTATGGAAACAATCTATATTATTGGTTCGCGTGGCATGGAAGCACCACTTGCCAGGAGAGTCTACATGGGAGCGTGAGAACGACATTCGGAATCGCTACCCGCATTTGTTTGAAAACCAAGGTATGGCTTTCAATTGATTAGTTCCTTTTCAATCGCTTTGCATTGCATACCCCTACCTTTGGTTTAATTTTGAGGACGGAATTTTTTTTAAGTTGGGTAGGATGTAAACCCCCTATACTTTATGTTTATTTTTTTTTTATATTTATAGATATTTTAATTTAATTTCTTAACTAGCTAAATGAATTATTAGTATTAATTTTTGAGAACCTTTCTTATATATAAAATTATTGATTTCCAAATTAGGTTAACATGTGATGGTATATTGATGTAAATATATATACATTATATAGATAAATAATTATACCTTTGTGTGTGTGTGGTGTATATATATATATATTAAAATATTATATATGTATATATATATAGATATATAATATATATATATTATATATATATATATATATTTGTGTGTGTGTGTGTGTGTGTGTATATAATAATATATATATATATATATATATATATATAAATATATATATATATATAATATAATATATATATATATAAAAATATATATATATATATTATATATATATATATATATATATATAATATATATATATATATATATATATATAAAAAATATATATATATATATATATATATTATATATATATATATATATATATATATTATATATATATAATATATATCAAAATATCATCTCGCCTCCTCAGGAACCCTAGGGCGCCTTTCTTCTTCCTCGACCCCGGAGTGGCCGTGGGCCGCGCCGGTCCCTCTGGGGCTGCCATACCATTTGGATGGTAGCTCCCCCTTGCTATTGATCTGTTTCGGTGCCTCGGGTTTTCATGACTCTCGTTCTTTTGCTGAGGTGGTGGAAGGCCAGACTCCCAAGTCTGCGTCTCTCCTTCCGCCTAGAACGGTTTCGTCCTTTAAGGGCGCCCCATCGATCTCCTTCACGGAGGAGGAAGAGAAGTGCTCTGGCTTTCCTTTGCGTTTCGCGTTAGTGGGAAAGTTCTCTCTCTACCGACCCACTATCGACAAGATTCGCAAAGCCCTAGCGGAGTTCACCTTTGATGAATCTATTTCCGCGGGCTTATCGACTCTAAAACATCCTGATTCGGCCGTCATGTGAATCCGATTATCTTCGTCTTCGCGCAAAAGATACTTGGTACATTGCCAGAGCTCCTATGCGGATTTTTAAATAGGATCCGGACTTCTCCCCATCCCATGAATCTCCTATTGTTCCAGTCTGGATTAACCTACCGAAACTTCCTCATCACTTTATGCTAAAGAAGCGTTATTTGCTATTGCCGGTGCCATCGGTACCCTCTCAAAATTGACAAGGCCACAGCAGATCTTTCCCGTCCAAGTCTTGCACGGTTTTCATCGAAGTGGACGCTTCAAAACCTCTACAACATAAACTCCGCATTAATATGCCTCGGAACAGAAGCTTTTGGCAGCATGTGGAATATGAGTCATCCCCTTTACTGCTCTTTCTGCCACCACCAGGGTCACTCAACAGAAGCATGTAAAACAAAAACAAAGAAAAAGGCAAAGAGGTCCCAGTGCAGAAGGAAGTTCCTGTTCCTCGAATCCTACAGCGAGGGTCTCGGTTGGAGACAGGGAAACCATCTAATCCACCATCTAACCCACTTAAATATCCCAGTGGATATTAATGGTACTCAAGAGCCTCGTGCCTGATCATTGATCCCCAACATACTGAAAGCCACCATAATGACTCCCTTCAGGGAAGCCCGACGTCCAATGCTGCTAATACCGCTCAAATCCCTCAAATCGTGCCGCCAGTCCTTAATTCTGCGTCACCTCAGGGAAGCCCGAGTCCAATGCTGCTAATACCACTCATATCCCTCAATGTGCGCCAGTCCTTAATTCCGAGTCACCTCCTGCTGACAACGGGTTGCAGGACGATGGGACAACTTCCACTCCAGTCCACGCGGTTGATTCCACTCGGGCAGATGAGGCTTTCTCCGAACAAGAGGAGGTGGCCGCTGAAGTTGTTCCAGAGATTGAGGAGGGAGAAGTGGTTTGTCGAGAAGAAGAACAAAGACTTGTGGGTCGATTTTGGGCTGACATTGCTGAAGAAGAGGACTCAGGGGAGGAAGATGAAGAAAAAGAAGAGGAGGTGGTCCGACCACCCCAGCAGAAGCGCAAGAAAAAGCCCCGCCTCCACCATCGGACAGAGTCTTACGATCAGGCCAATGTACTCCAGTTGGTACCCAAACTAAAGCCATTAATGTTTAATTTCCTTATCTGGAACGTCCGCGGAGTTGCGAATAAAATGACTATTAAGAGGATCAAATCTCTTCTTAGGATCAACAAGATTCAATTCCTTGCCATCATTGAGCCTAAGGTTGCTAAGGATCAATTAACTTCTTTTCAAATTAAACTTGGATGCTCTCAATCCTTTTCGAATGATCGCGGGAACATTTGGCTATTTACGAGATTTGGTTCTGCTATGACTATGGTGGATTCTTTTGATCAAGCAGTGACGGTCAAGTTTTCGAATGATCTATTGCCTATGGATGTTATGGTGTCGATTGTTCATGGGCACGGAACTAAGGAAGGCAGAACAGAGTTGTGGGAGAGGCTTCAGTACATTCAATCACTAACTCCAGTACCGTGGGCGGTAGGCGGCGACTTCAATGCTGTACGAAGCACGGAAGAGAAGACGGGGGGGCTTCGACCTAATTCTCAATCCATGCAGGATTTTAATAATTTCATTATGGCCTCTGGTCTTTCTGAGGTGCCTTATTCGGGGAGCAAGTATACTTGGTTTAAATCGGACGGAGAGAAGCAAGGTTCAAGGCTCGACCGGTTGCTTCTGGACAAGGAATGGTGGCATTTGGTTCCTTTAACGATTGAGGAGCACCTTAATCGCAACGAATCCGATCATTGTCCGCTTCTTATCAAATTCAAATCTGCTAACGCGGGCGGGAAACGTGCGTTCAGATTCCTGGATTTTTGGGTGGCTCATAAAGATTTTTCTCAGGTTGTGGAGCAGGCTTGGCTCTCTGTGAACCATGAGAATGCTCTTTCGCGGGTGGCGGAGAGATTAATTGCATGTAGAAAGGCGCTATCCCGATGGAGTCATTCAACTTTCGGAGATATCTTTCAAGAGGTTAAGGCGGCTGAAGATGGGGTTCTTGCTGCCGAGGTCTTATATGAACAGGATGACTCTGTTCTCAATAGGGAGAATCTCCAGAAGGCGAGGGCTCTACTGAAGCTGCGACTATCCTATGAAGAATCCTACTGGAGACAAAAGGCAAGAACGAAATGGGACTTAGAGGGTGATCGCAACACGGCTTACTTTCATGAGTGTGTCAATAGCAAAAGACGGAAGCTTCGTATTCATTCTATTAAGAAAGAGAATGGTTCTTCTATCACTGAGCTCAAGGAGTTACAAGATTCGGCAAATGATTATTTTGCGACTCAATATTTGCATACAAGTACGGTACAGGACGAAGAGCTACTGTCTCATATTCCTCAGCTTCTCAATGATGAGGATAATCATCTGCTGACGGCGGACCCTTCAAAAGAGGAGCTGCATCAAACTATTAAAGGGATTGATTCTAAAAGTGCTGGCGGACCGGATGGATTTACGGCTAGATTTTCACGGAGGCATGGGCCATCATCGAAGGGGACATCATGGAGGCAGTTCAATTGTTCATGGCTGGTTTTGCTTTACCTCGGGCTATCTCGAGTACATCTCTCATACTTATCCCCAAGGTAAAACAACCTACTCAGTGGTCAGATTTCCGCCCAATTAGCTTATGTACTGTGATGAACAAAATTATTTCGAAATTGCTGGCTAATCGACTAGCCCTCATTCTCCCTCGTATCATCTCCCCTGAGCAATGTGGTTTTGTCAGGGGGAGGGAAATTGTAGATAATGTTTTTTGGCGCAGGAGATGATGAGTATGATGAAGATTAAGAACAGAGGAGGGAATGTTGCGATCAAACTAGATATGGCGAAGGCTTACGATCGTCTAGACTGGGGATTTCTTATGCAGGTCATGCGAAATTTGGCTTCAATGAAAATTGGATTAACATGATTTTCCGATTAATTAGCAATGTCTGGTACTCGACTGTGATCAATGGAGAATCATCTGGATTTTTTCATGGCTATCGAGGGGTGCGGCAGGGTGATCCTATTTCACCTGCTTTGTTCATAATTGCAGCGGAAGCTCTATCCAGAAATCTCAAGGCTTTGCCTGATACCCCGTCGTTCCACCATTTCTACTCTCCTAGCGGATGCCCGGCTGTGACTCACTTAGCCTATGCTGATGACGTTCTGATTTTTGCTGCTGGGGATGTGGGTTCTATTCAAATTTTACGTCAATTGCTATCAAGATATGAGAAGGCTTCGGGACAGCTTATTAATTCTCGCAAGTCATCCTTATATGTGCATCCTTCATTCCCTATAACAGAGAAGCAGAGTTGCAGCAGATCACTGGCTTTCGTCATCGAATCCCCGTTTTCTTATTTGGGGTGTCCTTAATGTCCGGGCGAAAGAATGCGGCAATGTTTGAAGAATTGATTTCCAAAGTCAGACGACGGGTCGAAGGTGGCAACAAAGACTCCTATCTTATGGTGGTAAACTATTTTACTCAAATCAGTGCTAACTTCGATTCCGATGTACACTCTAGCCGCTTGTAATCCTCCACGCTCAGTTCTTAATCAATTGGAGATTATGTTTTCCCGATTTTTCTGGGGATCACAAGATGGGATGTTCAAACACTCATGGCTAGGATGGGGTAGGATGGCTAAGCCCTATGATGAAGCAGGATTGGGACTTCGAAGTTTGACAGAGGTTTTTGATTCATTCTCCTCTAAGTTATGGTGGAAGTTCAAAACTCAGGACTCCTTATGGACTACTTTTCTCAACATCAAATACTGCAAATATGCTGATTTAGATACTGTACAGGCTAATTCTAATGCTTCAGGGATTTGGAAAAGGTTGTTGCATGGGAGACATCTTGCAAATCATCTTATCATTCAAGATCCTGCAGATATCAATAGGTGGCGATGGGGTCCTTCAAGTAGTGGCTTTTTCGGTCTCCTCTGCGTATCGACATACTAGAGTACAGCATACTCGACACCCTGATTTCACTCATGTCTGGAATTCTTGTATTCCGATTAAATGGTCGGTACTTGCTTGGCGTATCCTTCATAATAGGTTACCAACAGACGACAACGTTCAGCGCTTGGGTTATCTTATGGCTTCCCAATGCCATTGTGTGTTTGTCCTGATCAAGAGACTATTGAACATCTATTCTGGGGGGAACTTGCCCATATATCTGGAGAGTTTTACAACTGGAATTCTCGTTGACGGGCTCGGGAACAATGTTGGGTCATCTGCGTCGATGGTGGAGACGACCAATGATACATTTGAAGGAAGTCGTTGTCGGGGCTACATTTTGGGTGATTTGGAAA